>VXAK01020027.1:478930-550270 GCA_013399435.1 Arenaria interpres
CCCCCCCAACAGATTTAAAAAAACCAAAACAAAACAATCCAATGCATCTCAAATATCACAATCTGAAATTACATGACATCTTACAATAAGAGCCATAACAGATGAGATACTGTAACACAGAAGTTCTTCATTAATATACTACATACAGTAGCTTGAAACATGTAATGGTTTTAACAACTATGTTTAAGTGATTTTTGCAAGCAGTGGACAGTTCATGTCAAAACAAAGATTACAAATCATTTCAAATTTTCTTCCTGCTAAAGAATTCTTAGTAAATGCTATGACAGGTGCATTTTTCTCCCTGAATGCCAAATATGATCAGCTAAACGTAAAGTAAAGCCCAAAAGTCAACCTAAGATCTTACTTCTCTTGGACCATTACTATATTTTACTAAAGATGTTTCTAGCCAAACTACATCTTCAGTTTCTCCTGCATAGCCACTCTGGATAAAAATCAGGTAGCTATTTACACGTGGGCAAGGTAGCCTCTGATAAATAATTGAACTGAACATTAGGGTAATAAAAACCCTAGTTTGACTGGTAAATTGATGATTTGTAAGAAAAGCAGGAAAGCAATCCAGCAATCCAGTTCTGATCTCCTACCGGTCTACCTGGGAGGTCAAGGGCAGGAAGTGGTTACAACTGTGGTATACACATAACAAACACTCCTCAACCAGTAAAAAGGGATAAGAGACAACATCTAGAAGGAAATTCTTTACATTTTGTTGAAATTTTTGGCATTTCCTTTGAGCGTCAGCATCATCCCCAACACTGGACAATCACTCCCCTTGCCATCCTGGTGAAGGGCAGATTAGTATCTACCAATACAAGGTGATCATCTTTACTTCTTCAGGGTGACTAAAGAGATGGAGCAGGGAAGATAATGGCACAATATGATGTTGCACTAGATTGACGAAATAGGTGGTCAAACATTATACACTCCTTACAGGAGGATAGTTCTCCTCCACAGGACACAAGCGTGTTTGCAAGAGAGACTGACCAAAGACCCAGTATGAACAGATTTTAACTCAATGGAAATATTAGAAGGTATTCCGATTTTTTTAAAACTTGGATAATTAATAAACACAAAGCACACAGATTTAGTTTTTTGTTAAACTCATTAATCTTTGAAAACTACTTTTCTCCTTCCTTCTTGCATGCAAACCCATTCAAATACCAGATCCTCAGAATCTGACTCAGTTGAACCTAAGATAACACTTTCTTTGTCCTTGGGGCAAGGGGTACTATTTAGGTAAGCTAGTGCCGTGTCAACGACACAGAATCCAGCAACACTTGGGCTGATGTGATGCTTTGCACACAGCTCAGAATAAGCTTCAGGCATTGCAGGGTGGAAAAGGAAGTAGAGTAGTAGTAGAAGACGACATGACATGATGGACACCGTACAAGTCCTTTCAAATAAATTGAAATCTCAGCTGAATCTGTGACCCTGAAAAACAATCACTCAAAAGCCTTGCTTTTTTAAACAAAGTCAGAACATACAAAGACCTCTAGCTTTAAGTGTTAGGATGTGATAGTCAAAAGCAGTCAGCTCTGATCAAGTTCTGCTCCAAATAAGTCTCCGGGCAATTATCAGTTGGGATCAGCATTAGGACTGATGCAGAGCAGTTATATAAAAGCATCTCAAATGTAGTCTCTTTCTCCCATAGGATTAATGTTCATTATCCCAGTAAAAGAGAACCAACTTTCTGTTCAGTAATTTTACTTCTTAGCTAGGCCTCTTCTAACTCTCTGAAATTAACAACATATTGCTGAGAAAATTGCTAGCCCTCAGAGTGATAAGACCAATGTGTGGCCAAAACCATGACATTTATGACTGATGGCAAAACACCAGGCAAGTTTATTGGAATTCCAGGGCAGATAGACTTCAGAGCCGCTATTCTGCTGGCAAAAAATGAGCAGGTGGGTGTAAGAGAAAAGTAGAATCCATCATGCATCCTGTATCACAGGCTGAGCCCTTTTTCTCCCCTATTCCCAGCAGCCCATGAGCAGAAGCAGAGATTTCTGGAGGGGGAGTTCTGTGCCAGCATCCCATACACAAGGAAACAGGATTAAGAGGTAGCCTCATGGTACCTGAACATTAAGGGGATAAAAGAGCTGCCCTCTCTCATGCATGGCCAATCTTCCCCCTCACCCATTCCTTGACTATCAGATCTCCTCTACCCATCATCTGCTTTGTCTCCAGAAAATAGATTTCTGCTAACTGGAAGACACAGAGAAAAAACTCGGAGCATTTCAGAGGAGATATCAATACCAGGTGTGAGAGAAACCTGCCATTTCCTGCACGTCCTAGAACAGCAGTGCATGCTTCTCAATTTAAAGACACTTTCCCTCTGCCTCTTCTTCCCCCAAAGGATCGTTTGGTAGTAACTCTTCTCCTATCACAGGCTAAAACGGATAATGTGTGGCAGAGGTACTAAGATGCATACAACTGTGAACACCAAGTCCTGCCTAGAGAGTTACTCTAAACACTGTTGAGCAGACTTGCTCATGTTCACCTAAATTATTCAGGTACTTTCAAAGCAAAGGGAGAGCTTGATTTCTCTGTCTCAAAAAAATAATAATTAAAAAAAAGAATCAGTGTTTAAAAACCTAAAGACTCGAAACCTTATAATTGCACAGACAACTCTGACCAGGCCCTAATCCTCTGTGCATCTTCCTCCTGAAATCAAGAGAGATCCTCTGACAGAGCATCCACAGCTATGATCAGTCTTTAGCTAAATTTGCATAAGGTTGCTAAAACAGGAACAGATCCTGAAATGGGATGAACATTACAGCCTGCAAACTTTACACACAACACCTGACATAAAGGTAATTTTATTTCTGATTTCTCCCTGTAAATGATAAAGAGCATTATGGAACTGACCAAGGCTTTTCATATAGTGGCAGCAAAAATTTCAGAGCTGCAGCAAGAAGCAGTGACAGAGTTAAAAAAAAAAAAAACTTGACCTGAAAACTAACCTTGTCAATCCATCTGAAATAACACAGTTATGTACTTGGCTTTGTAACAATTAGCACAAAGAATACACTACCAGGCTAACAAGATTTATCAGCAGAAACAAGGTGTGTTAGCAGTCTTCAACAGCATTTTGTCAATGGACACATCCAGGTTGGGTTTAGCACCATCTGTCCTGGTCAAGACAGTTACCTTTTTCTCAAGCCAACTTTAAATCCAAGATGCACAGACAAAACTTGAAGTAAAAGAATGTCCTTCACAGTCTGGAGAACACGCTAACTTGGAGTTGACACCTTGACCAGCTATGCTTATCAATTTCATTTCCAGTATGACAGATAGTTCTTCACATTCTCTTCTCGTAGCCTGCATACCAAGATGAATTGCCAAGTGTGATTCTCCTTCAGGAGGCCAGCAAAGGCTTCTGTTTAGTTGCTTCCCTTTCCATTATGTACTACACAAAATCTAGAGGCATAAAACTAAGCTAAAGAACAACAAAACCAGGAAGAGATAAAAGAACAAATCCACTACCCTCATCTTAACTGTCATCAAGGTGTTTATACCACTCCAAATAGATTCCAAAGCGACACCTAAGCTTTGCTGTTTAAACCAGTTTCATTACTTCTCCCAGCCTCCCCAATTTCTCAGTTTGGACAACAGCAGGCATTTACAGCAGTCCAACCAGCCGTGTTATAAAGCCTACATCTGAAATTAAGCTCAACGAAAAATCTGCAGAGAGGACTAAGGCTCAAAAACCCCATCTCATAGATGCATAGATGGCGTGTAGGAGGTGGAAAGAAGCACTGCTAAATCTGTTACCTTTCCTGTGAATGATGAGCACACCACCCCTTCCAAAAATAGACCATAAAGGAAACATTATGCTGATGACTCTGTAAAGCAAGTTCACTACTCTGGTTTAGACAGCAGGTCAGGTGAATATGAACACAAGCCCTCCTCCAAAGCTACTAGAATAGTTATTGCTTATTTCTTTAAAAAGTAAACACATGAAATTTATTGGAAATAATGATGTTTGAAAAAAAAATTCATCCTCATTTCAAGAAGCTGTTTTATAAATTCCAAGCTAGCAAAAGGAAACAACTGACACAGACAAAGGTCCTAGTAGAAGATTCCACCTTCCACCTGTTGGTCTGACAACCCTGTGCTACACTCCATCACTAATCCCTCCTGCCCTCGCCTCATAACTTTCTGCTATGCAAATATATGCTCATAATGGGGCAGCGCATAGCCTGTCTCCATGCTGTGGACAAGGAAGAGCGTTTAGCTGCTACCTGCATTGGTCCAGCACAATCAAACACAGCAAATGCACTTCAGACAAATTGCTAAGATCATAGTAGGGAGAAGGAGGAGGAGGAGGAAGAGGAAGAGGGAAATCTTTCTTTGATCTGAGGATCCATGCGTATTTACATCACCTTTCTAGTGACTTTCCTCTTGACCTGTGTGACAGATACACTTGACTCCTACTTTGGTTCAGGCTGACTAAGGAGCAACACGGGCCTCACACCCTGTGGTGAACCTGTGAGATGGAGACCTCCTGGTTTAGGATGATGGAGTGAAGGTGCCTCGGAAAGATATTTTGAAAGGTGATTTCAAAGCCCAAAAATGCAAGATAATCCAAGCACAAAACAAGATACCAGAACTAAAATGAAGACATCTATCTTGTCTATAGTATTGACTGGCAGCCAACTACCTCACTCTGTAAATATTACCATCAGGATGAACCCAATTTGAGCTCTCCCTGAACTGCAGCTTGGACTGCACACCAGGTGACTCCCACCGTGAGCAGGGACACCTCTCAAAGTTTGAGATCCCTCATCTGAGACTAAGAGATCCTTCCTTACCCAAGGCTGAGAGATCCCTTACTCACGACAGATCCTCGGTAAGGGACTGACAGCACGCTGAATTAATACCAATGAAATATTACTATTCCATGTAGCTACTCAATTATTATAGACTTTGTATAGGTAATTCCACTAGGTATAAACCATTGTCCAAGCCTGAGATAGTGAAGATTGGACCTAGCCACACCTAGGCTTCATAAGGAGTTTGGAAAGCAAGGGGGTCCACTCTGAACCTTGTGACTTAATGGGAGGGTCTTCCTTACCCTTTTTGTCTCTGGTTTCTGTCTGAACCATTCAAACTCGTTTCTAACTCAATTTTCCTTTGTATGTTTCTTCCATGCAGTAACTATTAAGGTGAACCTTGCCATCCACCTTATTGAGCCCTGGTAAACCACTGATAAACTTTGTTAAATTCCGTCACATATATTGAACTCTGTCAAATTATTATTTTACCTCAATAAAACATATTGCTGCTTTTCTCTTTTGAGTGAGGTACATTCCACTCATCCACAACAACCTGTTCAAATAATTTTCTCCAGAGAGGGAAATTAATTCAGCCTCCAGCTCCGTTTGATCTCTGATCTTTCTCTACAAAAGCATTTACATACAGTATGTCCATCTGAACTCTGCCGGTTATATCTTGAGGGATTTGTAAGATGAAATAACACATGCACAAAATTAAAAGCGACCCAACCATTAAAACTGATGCTACCAGGAATCGGAAAAGAAGCATTTGCTCAGATCAACTACACAGAGCATTAGCTAAGTCAGACAGGGGTTAACCAAGCATCCTAGAGTGCAAATCTTACATGGCTAAGATATGCTGGGTGTTAAGTAATGAACTGAACTGCTTGATATCACAGTGTAATGTTATTATTTTTAATTGCCATAAATACATTCATTAGGCAAAGCATAAGTGTTTCATGTACACATTATCGTCTATAAACTGCATTAGGAAAATAAATTCTAGCAAACTGGCATTTTGGTCAGTTCCAATGACCGCATATGTGCTTAGAATGAAACCACACATTTCAACACCTTTAAAGTATTAACTGATTATAACTTATTAGCTTAATTAATTATAAATACTTCACATTAGAAGCAATCAGAAGCTGGTAGTCAGTTCTCAATACTAGAACTGCTAGCAGGTTTTACAGCTTCCAGCCTCCTTTCTAAAGGCTCAGAGAAAATTAAGAGAATCTCTAAATCTCAAAAGCATTCTCTACCCTAGCTCACTTGCCCTTGTAATTTCCTTCCCCAAGCATATTTTGCATTTCTAAGTGTAAAAATAATTTTCTTTAGGTGTGATAGTTTTATTTAACCACTGGCATTTTCCCTTCTTCAGCTTAAACACACAATCCCAGTTAGAAATACTGTCTCTATGGGTAAGAACACATTCCTTGTGAGTGACACTCACCTTGACACCCTAATTGAGTTTTTCACACCACTCCAGGGCAATGCATATCCATTTAGACCAGTGTACCCTTTGGGCCCTAAACCCATCACAGGGAATTAGTAATAAAAAAAAAAAATAAAAAAAAAATCCACATATCTTCTTTACATAAAATAGCCCATGAAGAAAGGATTACATTTCACAATGAAAAGGTATAGCAAAGGTCAGCCACAAAAAGCCTAGAGCCTTTGCTTTGCCCCACAGCCCCAGAAGAGAAATATGCATGGCTGACATGTAGTGGCAGGGTATCAGCTGCTCTAGGTGATGTCCCTTCCACACAGGATGGAGTGAGAGGTGGGGCAGAGGGAATTAAGCAGCTTCAAATGCACAAATCCTGTTTTATGTACTTCTGAAGGAAGTGCAGTTACAGACTGCTCCTCTTTCTGTTTGTATGTAACCTACTAAGCAGGACAAAATGAGTTCTTTATTGGCTGTGTCTCCTCATCTTGAGCTTCATTTTGACTTTTCTGACCCAGCCCTGGCAAACCTCCTGGGAACGTGCTAACAAAGAACAAGCAAACAGCTCTGAAAGTTAACACTGAAAGCTTGGAGGGCAATCAATATGTCCAGCACATTTCAGAATCAGGTTCTCTGCCTGCTTCACTCCTGCAAAAAGCACGTTTTTTTTAGAGGACAACTTTAGCAGCTTACACCTCCAGTTTCCTCACAGGGAATATTTTGCATTAGACAAGCCACTGGCAAAAAAAAAGGTTTGCGATCTACATTTTCAGATATATTTCCGAGACATTGAATGTAGCTTTCTCCAGTAACAAATTCCAGTCTTCAGAAGCTTTTGAAACACTTTCTTTGAGACAAGTACTTAAAACCGGAAAAATTATTACCAATAATCCTTACAGAGGCCACTTAACTTTCTCTAAGGGATGGATTTAACACAGCTGAAAGCAAGTGAAAGCCAGACAGTTTAATGACAGTTTGCTGCAGAAAAGATGGGTCATCTCTTCTCTTCCGTTGTGTGCTGGCAGCTCTGAAGAAGTTCCAGACACCCACAGGCTGTGTACAACCTTTTACCTATTAACCCATAGATCCTTCAGGAAGTTTTATCAGCCGTCAAAATAGCCACAAAATGATGTGTATCACATGCCACCGGTATTTGCTGATTATCACTAGTTCTCATATAAAATTCCCTTCTACTAATAGTAATAACAGGACTCCCAGTAAATAGGTAATCCTGATAAAAACATTCTGTCTTCTTTCTTTCTTCCTTTCTCTCCTCAAACTACAGGTGGGGTTTGTTTTTGCTTTTTAGGAGATTACATTGGATTGATATTCTGAAAATATATATTAATCTACTTCTCCTCAGAGAGTTATTTCCTCCACACTTCAGCCGAATCATTTTTCGGTTTATACAACCCTCATCACCACATCAATCCAGGACCTCAATTTGCCACTCATACCCATTAAGCATCCCACTGCAGTGCTTTGCTGGATAGAGACTGGCAGACATAAACACACATTGCAGTGCTTTGCCAAAATGTCACTTCAGCACCATAAACTTTCATTGCTAGCTAAAAAAAAACCTGCCAGCTGCAATGTTTGCCTTTTACAGTATCAGCAAATGGCACCAGTTATCATCACAAATCTACTGAAGGTAATGACTTCCAGATAGGCATGGAATGAATCACATTTAAGCTCCTTACCTTCCAAGGCTTACATGCTTCATCTTGGCCAGCAGAGGAAAGGAACACTGAAACACGGCAGAAGATGCTAAGGAGATCATTACTGTAACCCAGTAATGTTTGCAAGCTTATAAAACTTGTACCTTAAGTCTCACAAAACCACCACTATTAAGCTTGTCCAGCTATCATGAGTTATGTAAAAATATTTCCCATCTGAAACAGACAAATCTTTCACGCAACAGTGGGCAAGAACAGGAATTGTTGGCATGAATATGAATCATCCCCAAATGAACTGAAACATTCATCTCAGCAAGCAGCATCTTCCTGAATATTTAACATGAGATTGGCAACTATTTAAAGCAGAAAAAAGCCCAACCATCTCTGGGAGTACTGCATAAAATCCCACAGATAGATGTATAGGAAAGACTGGGACACTGTGGAACAGAACTGGTCCCATGTTAGCTCGGGAGACTTGCATAATGCCATGCCCATACATACACAGGGGACACAAAACATTCCTGGAATGTGCTACAGGGGTGTATTAGGTTAGCTAGAAAGGAAATTGGAGACAGAGGATGTAGGAGGTGGAAGGGAGACCAAGGTAACAAACACAAGAGAGGAAAAAGAGCACAGACTGCAGACAAGTAAATCCTTATAATAAATGCAAAAGTCAGTCTCCTGGTAAAAGGACAGGAAGCATATTTCGCTTCTCCCTCACAAGCTACAGAAAAAGAAATGAAAAATTGTGTTCTACTATTTGTAGATATTACAAATACTATCTTACTATCTTGACATATGAACAACTCCTAGTGGAGAATGCGTTCATCCTTCAATCAGCTAGTAAACAATTCTTGTTCTTGGAGACCAAGGGAGATAGCTGCATTGAATTTAAGGATGGGGGTATTTTATTTCTCCAGGGTCAAAGCTAAATCTGTGGTTGAGCAATTGATACAAAACAAAGAGCAATATGATACCACCCTAAAGCTCCTCAACTTAATTCCTCCACAGGTAATTAGGAATACCCTGTGGTCAGAAGTAGTGAAGGCAGCAGGTATACCCGGAACATCAGTCTGCACGAAAATGTTATCTCACAGCGTGAAAGCCATTAGGAAACCAGGAAAACTCACAAGACCTTTACATTAAGCTCATATTTATTCCTGAATTAATGAAGAGCAATAACCTCCCAGGTTATTTAGATAATACCACACAAGTTTTCTTCCCTTGTGACTCACGTTCTGCTTGCATCACAGATCTCAATGCATGGAAGTGCTTTGACACAAAGAACGTGGTCTTCCTTTAAATACTGTTCCTTTGCTCTCTGAGAAAAAGTTCTGACAACATGCCCCACAGCTGGAAAGGCATCTTCTCTGCTAACCAGAGATGCAAAGCACAGGTTGCAATGCAGAATTCTCCCAGCACTTCAACATTCTCTTCAACACACAGAGAAACTCTAGCACTCCTAGCTGGAGTCATCCATCTTCCACCACCTGTTTTTTCCCCGAGTATTGTTATTTTCTGGGAATATTCATCTTTACCTTGCCCAGTCTAATTTTAAATACTTCAAATAGTGGTGTTCAGAGTGAAATAAAATTAAGCTACTCCTGTCCAGAAGCGCTACCAGAACTTGCACATACCTGCCACGAAGAAAGTGACAGGTAAAATCCTACCATAAAAAGCAAAAGAAAGGTAAAAGAAAAACATGGGATTTCCTCGCTGGTTTGGTGATTTCCATGGCCTTCCTATTTATCAGCCTGTTTTCTGTGGGTATCATTAGCATATCTCACTAAACAAAATTGCTTGCAAACATTAGAGTCTGCTTCAAGCACTCTGTACTGTTCTTTACAGTGCCATTATGAAGTATTAACATATACTAAGCTACATATGTGGGGCTTGCCCATGTGGAAACACCAAAGGAAAACAGAATTGTATTAATGAAACTGTAGTAATTGTTAAGTTTATTTTGGAAACAAATTACAAAACATTGAATCAAAGCCACTTGCACTCCACAGAGCATTCATATGGGATTGTATTGCAATTTCAGTCTACTGACATTCATACCTCTGTACAACCTAGATTATTCTCGAGCTTTCTCATCAAAAAAATATGTGCACTGTCACGAGGGGGAGATTTAACTCTGTCGATAAAGTAGTACATAGAGTAGTCAAAACCTTAGTATCGTCTACCTATGGGTGCCTTATGATTTATAATAAAAGAGAATTTTCTATTTCAAGATTAGCTTTATAGAACTGATTTGTTACACATGTTATAATAAAATACATCGACATAAATTCTGAGACCACTAAGAAAGGCCCTTTATACTACAGTCCAGCTAGGCTACAATCAAAGAGATATGTTGTTTCACTGACAGCCCCACTTCCTTCATGAATTCAAAGAAACAGCTAACGTGCTTTGTCTTAAGAGGGGTCTTTTGTGATTCAGCTCTTGAGCAATGTGGATCCTCTAACAGGGAATCTCCTCATTCTTCCACTCTCAATCCATCTACATACATTAAAAATGGAAACATTGCTAATTGCTGCTATATAGCCTGTTTTGCAGTAGTCACTCATACATTATGCATAGATCAAGAAATAAAATGATAAAGAAAAAAGTAAAACCTCATTCAAACTATGTGCTCTTTACATATTATTATTCAAATAGAAATATGAAAGCAAGTATTGTCTGACCAACATTCAGTTATGACTGCTTGATCAGGCCTTCTCCAACATACATCATCTAAAACACTTTGGCTTCCTTGAGGAAAATCTACTGTCTGCTAGTTATCTTACCAGAAACCACAGTATGCAGGCTTTCCAAACCACTGCTGTAATTGCTCCTACAGACCAAGCAAGAGTGTCACATCTGAACTATGGCCAGGCTCACCTTGAACAACCCAAAATCCCACCCCTCTGCATTGCACCACAAGGCAGAAGGGGCACTTGCTTAGCTCAAGGGCAGAGGGTTAGACCTCTGGCTGCTCAGCTGGCTTGCTAGGGATCTAAATTACATATATTTAATCATAAACTAATCCATTCTCTACTGTGACCTTACATTAAAGCCATAAGTGACAAGAAGTAGTTGAGGAGGACAATTATATGTTGCTGCACCCCTGCAGTCTGCTTGCTCTGCAGTGTCAACAGAAAAGCATCAACTCCAGAAGTTAATTGGGTGGAGGTTATTTCTGCATTTGCCATGCCAAAATCTTATTAAAATTTCTTAGCTTAATTCAAGGTTTGACTTTCTCCTCATAATAAACTCTAGGGGAGATGAATAAACCTGCTTATTCCCACAAAAAAAGAACACTAAGTCTCACGTAACTCCCACTTACTGTCCTGCTTTTCACTGGGGTCTATTAGCCTTCTGGGACATCAGCTGGCTAATAGCATAAAATGTAATGGAAAGGTGGAAAAACTCCCTGACTCCATTTCTGAAGAAGTAAATTGGATCTCTCTGCTCAGTAGCTTTTGCTTTGTGTTTCTGAGCTAAGCTTTTCAAGATTAATTGCCTTGCCTATAGAATGGAAAGAAGATGGGGAACAGTGATCTTCCAGTGAGCCAAGCACTCAGAAAACTAAGATATTCATATTTTATTAAAATGCATGGTTCCACGTAAACCAAAATTTTGTCATGGTTACACCTGTTTTTGGAACATTGGTTACAAAGAAGTGCATTTAAAAAAAAGTCAGTTTTAAAAGTTTAAACAATTTTCCATGTGGCATGTCAGTATTATGGCACAGTAGGAAATAAACTATACAAAATACATCTCAAAAAGATAAAGAGATACAAAATGAGAAATGCCTGTTTGAACTTTTTCAAGTACTAAGCAAGGCATTTATATACTATGCAGGTAGTGAGGAGGCTACTAAAACAGCAATGGGGGCTTTAATGTTAGGCACTTAAACTTCAGGGACTGCTGCCCAAGATAAGTTCAGTAAAAGCCAAATGTTGATCCCAAGTTTCTAGTTATTTCCACATAAGATTTCTATAGAGGGATTTCTAAACAGATCTCTGCATTTTTAAAATGGAAAATATAAATGCATTTCTAAATAGATTTCAGATTCAGCTTTTTGCTCTTTTTAAACTACAGATGATATTTAACACTTTTTTGGAAACACATAGGAATCTCAGTTTGCAACAAGACAGAACAGAAATCTTTGAAAGATAAGGTGTCGCTTGCATTTCAAAATGGGTGTTTAATAAAGTAATCTCCATTCTGCCACCGAAAAAAAAAGAGATGAAACTTCAGAGGAACACAGAGGATTTGCATCCCTTCTCCTAGTAAAATTCCCCAAATGAACAAGTAATAGCTGTCTGGAGTTACACTGCAATGGTTGGTATCTTAATCAAAACTGAGTTGCTCTCATTTCATCAAAATTAAATGGTGTTTCATCATGTCTTTATTCTCAGCAGTGCACAATGTCTCATGGAGCTTCCCTGTAAAGAGGAGGAAGGCGGCTCCTGCATATTGGTGTATTTGATCATGGTGATTCCCCAATGGACTCACTCCTGGCTCTAAGCAATGTATAATGGACAATGGAAAAATTTGCTCGTTCGTAAGCTATTCTGACCAAGAAAAGTAAATAAGACAAGAAATACGCTACACCTCTGGGGTCCACAGCACTGAATAGTTATGCTAGGACAGTGTTTGCCTTCTAAGGAGTTCCAGGATATACAGGCTGGGATGGCGGGGAAAGAGGAGAGCAAAGTTACCACCACTTTCATTCTTCTAAATTATTTTTTCATATTAAATGCAATTAGCAAGGGCATTATGTGAAATAATATTTTCTATGGAAAAAGAAAAAGCCTAATGCCTAAATTGACAGTCTTCCTACTTCTAGTTGCCTTTTTCCCTGAAAGCTTGGTAATTAATCTAATGAGTTATATTACCTGTGCTGTAAGTGTATGTGCTGGTTTTGGGTGGGGTAGAGTTAGAATCATCTAGGTTGGAAGGGACCTTAAAGATCATGTTTAAGGTTAATTTTCTTCTTAAAGAGTTAATTTTCTTCACAGTAGCTACTATGGGACTGCGTTTTGCCTTTTGCTGAAAACAGTGTTGATAATACAAGGATGCTTTAGTTACTGCTGAGCAGTGCTTAGAGTCAAGGCCTCTTCTGCTCCTCACCTGACCGGCGAGTAGGCCAGGGGTGCACAAGAAGCTGGGAGGGGACACAACTGGGACAGCTGACCCCAGTTGATCAAAGGGATATTCCATACCATTTGACATCATGTTCAACATATATAGCTGGGAGAAGGAGGAGGAAGGGGGGACTTTGGAGTGAGGGCTTTTTGTCTTCCCAAGTAACCATTACACATGATGGAGCCCTGCCTTCCTGGAGATGGCTGAACACCTGCCTGCCAAGGAGCAGCAGTGAGTAAATTCTTTGTTGTGTTTTGCTCGGGTGTGTGGCTTTTGCTTTAAACTGCCTTTATCTCAACCCATGAGTTTTCTCACTTTTACTCTTCTGGTTTTCCCCCCCATCCCACTGGGAGGGGAGCGATCAGGCAGCTCCATGCTTAGTTGCTGGCTGGGGTTAACATATAGATAGATAGTATACTGTTGTGGTTTATCTGCTACTGTAATTTTATGTTTGTGTTATTTACTGTAAATATGTTAAATTAAGAGATACTCTAGAAAAAAAAAGGATTTAGCACATATAGATACCAAACACGACCCATATAGATGCTAAACATGGTAAGGACAAGGCCTGTTATTCTATTTGCTTCAGTAAGATCTACAGAACAGAAAATCTTTGCACAGTACTCAAAGTACCTTGAGCTTTCAGCTTGACTGGGAATTTTATTGCTAGAACAATATAGATAAAATTATTCCCCATAAAAATCATAGAACTTACCAACAGATTCATTCTTGAGATGCTAGAGAACTAAATGATATCAATTTAGTGAGGTTAAGAACTTCAATTAATTAATTAATTGATTTTTTAATTAATTACCTGTTTGAAAATAATAAACTTTATAATCCATATTTTATCCTCAGGCAATACTACACACCAGGTACCCACTAGCTAGTACCTCTCCATACTATCTAGATCTATATGCTCATGCTGAGCTGAAAATAGAATATTCAAAGGATTTCACAGCTTTAACTTAGAAAAAAAAAACAAGTTCATTTCTACAGTAAATGTAATTATCACTAATCATGCCTTTTTTTACTCAAGTAATTTAGAAGCACACTCACACTGTACACAGAAGTAAAACATGCAAAGGCACAGAATAAATGTAAAATAAAGGTTTTATCTGTATAACCCAGTACTTCAGTTTATCGTCTTCTCTTAACAGAGAGAAGAAAGCATGATAAAAAGAAGCAACGTTTTTTCTGCTTTCAGGAAGAGTCCCACTGATTACAAATAACAGCATTATTACGGGCAGATTTTAGGCTCAAATCTACAACTAGTTTATAAAAAGTTAATCTATTTTTAATAGGCTCTATGCTAAATGTGTGTATTAGAAATAATTTTTGAGTAGATGCATGCTGGCAATGCATGAAAGAACTTTTGGACTCTAATCTTAAGAATTGTTTTGTCACTTATTGAAATGCTACTTGCAGTATGTTAACCCTTTTAGAATGAATACAAGGCCCCTAGCTGCCTCTTCCCTTTCTGTGTTAAGCAGCGAGTTTCTGCCAAACTGTAAATCCCCCAGGCAGTCCTCCGACAGGCACTATCACATCAGTCCTGTCCCTCACTAGTCTCAGCTGTCACTTTGCACTGCCCGCTTACACTGGCTACGGGGTGGTTAGGTGACACTGTGGTGTGACACCAGCCCTCCAGCCTGGCCTCAACTGGGTGGTTAAACCTGTTCTTCATGGTCCAAAGCACTCTAGTATTAGAGCAAGCACAAGGCAACCTCGGACAAACTTCTTGAGAAAGTATTTTGCCAAGAATCTGCTTCGTATTTCCTTTGCATGAATATTATAAAATCACATAATGGTTAGAGTTTGAAGGGATCTTAAAGACCATCCAGCTCCAACCCCTCTGCCATGGCCAGGGATACCTTCCACTAGACCAGATTGCTCAAAGCCCCACCCAACCTGGATATTGGTGCATCTACAGTTAAAGAAATGCTATGGCTGTTTTCGTTGAGTTGAAAGTCAAAACTAGACTTCAATCACAGCACAAAAAAAATGCCAGTCACCTCACAAGACCACTGGCTCTCACACAGGCGAGCAGATCACTGGTGGAAAATCACAGCAATGGCCATTAGTTTAGATAGGCTTCCAGACACATGTTTGAAAGCAGCTGATCATATATATTTCACAGTCCCCAATTCTGTAATTGATAGCAAATAAGCAAACTCCTCCAGTTGCATGGAGGCCGAGTTTGTAGCAGTTCACAGAATAATTTGCATTGGCAGGGGCCTCAGGAGGTCACCGTTTACTACATTCAGTTGGAGGATTTGGACTCAATTATACAGGTCCATGTGAACTGGAAGAAATTAGAAGCCAACTAAAAAAATAAATTATCAGTTAATGCCTTTCAGTGTTCTGTGGAGAAACAGTCACTAATCATGCTTCTATTCATTTTTTAATGTATAAGCTTCATTTGCAATTTCCTGTCAAATCTCATGACTTGCTTATACTGTGTAAGCAAGGTAAGTGTTCATCTTGCACATAGGACACGTAGCTATTTGCTTTAGGACAATTCCAAATAGATGTCTATAGGAAGAATAATCTGCCAGAGGCACTGCTAGCCCTGCTCAAGCTCAAGCAATGAATTTGCTAGTTGTAGTCTCTTATTCCCAGTTTAGAGTACGCTAGAGATATCACAGGCTTAAGAGACATAACCTTATAGAGATAGAAACCACCAAGTTACATTGATATTTTGATTGTATGTCTGGTTGGTACCTTCTCTTATTTTAGAAAGGCCCACCCTGTTTCCTACAAGGGACTTGTGTCCCACTGGTATTCTGAATGCCCACATTTGGTCCCCACCCAATTGTCAGTTTACCCGGAAAATCCAAGCAAAAATAAATAAATAAATAAATCTCATGTACCTCTGAACTTCGCAGAAATACTAGGTTGTAGAATATCTTTACATGACTGAATTTTGATGTTAACATTCCTGAAATGGCTACTCATCCCTTGCAAAACCAGTAAGAGACAGAGATACAGAGCAGTCCATTAAGAGCTATAGACACTAATCAGCTTGATAGCCATAGTGCATACATGGCTGAGAATCGCAGTCTAAAAATACCAGTATCAAGAATCAAATGAATGGTTTTGCGTATCTGAAGAACAAAGCACCAATTCAGAATAATTACGCTATTTATAGGGCTGTGGAATAACATGCATGTACATTATGGATGTTCTTTAATTCCACAGATGTGAATTTATTCCGATACAGCCATCATGACTCATATTTAAGCTTTACAACATACAGAACAGAATTAAATGAACGTCAGCAGAGATTTGCTTGCTAGCTTATAATTATAAGGACCTATATGTATATATTAAGATTAAAAGATATTAGGTATGGTCCATACTAAAGTACACAACTGTGTATTACAGCAATGATGATCTTTATGACACTGAGTAAAGGGTTCAAAGACCTACTAACAAAAGAATATTCTTAGCATAAAACTACAGAAGAGCTTTATCAGAAGCTAAGGGTATAGACTACTGTGGCCATGCCATACTCGTGTATCCCCTGGCAGTTCATTAGATACTCAATGTTGTAAATCTCCAACACAGCTTTTACACAGGACCACGGCCACAACAAAAGCAACATTTTATTTATCACTGAACAAAAAAGGACTAAAAAGCCCCCCTCAGGAAAACTGCTTTAAAAGAGAACAAAACTGCTTGTGAGATGTTTTCAAGACCAATCTACCACAGTGGAGTGAATGCCCACCATAGCGTAATACCCCTTCCCTTCCTCTCCCCCCCCCAAACCAAAGCACCAATAGATTTGTCAGACAGGAATACACTTCAATAAGAATAAAAAAGAGGTTAAGTATTCAATTTTAACAGCCCCTCTAGACACTAATTGGAAATAAGATACATCGTAGAACTTCTTCATGCTGAATCCATATAAACCCCATATTTTTGTGCAAATACTAGTATTCTTCATAATCTTATGTTTTTCCTAACACTTAAATGTTCATACAGAAAACAGTACAAAAGGAGGTATTTGTCTTTTCTGGGTTATTTTTGTGTCCAAACACCACATTTTGGAAAACATCATTCCCACCAGCTATCTGGAGTCACTTTTCACCTACCGTAAGTGGAAGAAAATTACCACAGTGTATCAGCAATGAAAGTGTAGTAACTCTTGGTATTGTGCAAATACTTAACGTTCACCTTGGTGCTGAAATGAAAATATCTATAGGGTGTTTTATAGTAAGAGCTAAAGAAAACTTAATCCGAAGAGTTCAGAGCAGTTCAGAGGCATTTTTGAGTTCATGTCACTATATTCAAGGAAGATAGCAACACTCCAGCTAGATGTTGATGTTAAACGCAATGTATCTAACCAGCCAGTAGATTGGTACATGATCCCTTCTGCTCTTCTGCAGAGGATACAGATTGTGCTGTTAAACCTGAGATTCGCTGTTTGACCTTTCAGGTCTAGCAGGCTACTTTTCAATCCTCAGTTATTTGAAAAAAATAGTTATCTTCCCCCTTCAGCTGTACATCCTACAGCTGCTGGCCCTTCCCGCTAAAGGCTGCTGAGTTCAGAATCACCACTAGATCACACTTGAAACAGCAATCCAAATTTGCTTAGACTTTTCAGAACAGTAAAACTAGATGTCCAATCCTACTCTAGTTCCCAAATCCTGAAGGTCACTCAAAATACAAGCTATAAACAGCAAATATTTTCTTTACTGTTCATTTGTGTAGCATAACACAAATCATCCTGCATTCATACCACTGACAGACACAAAAGAAAACACTCCATCTGCCCCTCAGTTCAGGGAGGCGATCCATTGTTCACCTCTTCATCTGGAAAAGGCTTAAATAAACAAACCTGTTTGGCCAACTGATCCTTCTTCACCAAGCCTGTGGCTGCAGCAATGTTCCCTGCTCCTTCCACTGTCTTCTGGGCCACCGCCGTCACTCCTGTCACCACAGCTCCTCCAACATTAGACACTTGCTCTTTGGTCTTCTCGGCCACTGAAGAGATGCAGAAGATGGAAAAACACATTATGACTCTGGGAGCTCTAAGTTTTTCAGAGAGTCGCATCTATCACTGACAGCCCATCATCAAGAAAAGCCATAAGGCCATTACACTTTGTGCACCCCAAGAGGATCTTAAGAAATAAGACTATCCATCTGGCAACACTGGAACGGCAGAGGTAAAAAAAAGCCTTATTTATGGTTCAATTTCTTTCACATGAAAGATGTTTGACATTTTCATTCATGTCTAGGTGTACTTTAGGGAAGAAAAATCATTACTTAAGGGCCCTTATTATGCCTAACTCACTGTATAATGTATAATAATTGCATTCAATATATCCCAGTTTGGAAATGCATTCCAGTTGGTCCACCAAACACTTGCTGCATGTTACAGGGCAAGAAAGACAATATTGTTTTACACTAGACTCATAAGCCATTGATTTTTCCTTAAGTTTTTTAAAATATACTTGATTAATAAGCAGAGATACTGTCGCTCAGAGAATTTCTAATACAACCTTTTATCTGGTTCTCTGAGATTTTTGCCCCAGTACTGATGCATCCATCCAGAACATACTAATCTACAAAAAGATGGAATGCCAAAGATACCAAAACAAACTGGATTAATAGCTAACTTCAAAGCCCCAGGGAAACAACAACACTTTTAGCCTACAGATACATCAGCGGTTGCCATTTTATTTTTCAGAATATTCGTGGGTTCTTTCTGCTCATTCATCCCCAAGGGTTCTTTCTGACAGCAGCCAGCACTATAGTGAAACCACACTAAGAAAAGAGGTGACTTCAGGCCTTAAAGTTACACAGCCAGATTTTCAGAAGAAAACACATTTACTCATCTTTTACAAGGGACTGTTCTTTAAAAATGTGCAGCATAAAACTTTGTAATTCTAACTAATCCTGTACTTTTCTCCAGCCTAAATCCCATCTGATTCATGCCATGCATTCATAGCTCTATTTACACTTTTTATGAGCATGGGATGGATTCTGCTTGGCAGACAGGCCACCTTTCAGGGACTTTTTTTTGGGAAGCACATATGAAGAGAAGACTTTCTATGGATGAATTAGATTTCTTTAACTCCTTACGTAAAGAGTATCATCTGCCCACATCACAGAGCACACAGCATAGATTGCTATGACTGACATTAAACAACAATTAGGAAAAAGCTAGAAAGGTAGACGATGTGCCTAATATTTGACTTTTATTAACAAGCCAAATAATAAATATACTCTGAAAATGCAGGCAGATCATTTAATGCACATTCTAACAAAGGTGAAGTGAAAAATTAGTAACCAATTAGGTATTATCTCTATTATGACCAAGCCCAGGAGCTTTCACTATAGAGCAGGACAGCAACAGATTACACATGGTCTGAAACTAGAAACAGCAAACCAGTCCATTCCAAAGATCTTCCAACCAATACATGCTAATAAGATAAAAATTCATGAGAAATTTCACTGTATCCCCCCCAGTAGTCTATTGACATGCTTTTACCAGAAAAAAAAAAAAAAATCAAGTGGGTTTTGCTGAAAAGCAAATGTTGCCCTCAGGGAAGGTTTGACATTATGCTAGCAAGTGCAGGAAGGCATAGATGAAGATGCCTCAATTGAATATTACCAGCTACAGACAATAAAAGCTCTGGATTCTACACATGAAATCTATACAGGAAGTTTTTCACTAGTTCTTGCAAACTCATATCTTCAGGTATGTGTCCTTGTAACCCATTATATCTTCCAAAGAATATTAAGATCTGATTGTACACAGAGCCTTTCAGAAATAAACTGAGCAACATTTTGAAACAGGAACCTGTCAATGCTTTGATTTTATTTAGAACATCTAGAAGAAATCTCAAATAGAGCTATGTAAAAAAAAAAAAAAGTATCATCTTACAAAAAATAAGTTTCAAAGTAAGTGACAGTCTCAAAAAAATTAGAAATAAAATAAAAAAGTGGAGAGATGCATTTTGGGTAAGTTTCAGTATTGTTTTTAATTTTTCCTCTGCCTATTTCTCTTCAGGGAGAGAAGGAAAAAAAGAAAACAAAACCAACGGAAGACACATAAATCGAGGTCCTTTTTATAAACATTTTCTTCTGATAATATTTTTGTATGGCGGCAACATACACTGTTTTGAAAACTCCTTTTTCCAAAATACATGGAATGGCAGAGCATTTAAGAGACAAATTCAGCAGGTTTGATGCTGACAAAGGATCACATGTTCAGCTGCTCTCAAGCAGACTCCTCCCTTCTGATAAAATGATAAAGCGTGGTTGCACTGTGTTCATTATCAATAGTCATAATTAGTTTCATCATCTCAAGATCTTAAAAACCTGCACCTCGAGACCAAGATATCAAGAAATAGAGTGAAACTGGGTGCACTGCGGATGCCACAATATAAAATACCTAATTCCTGATGCCATTATTAAACCCACGTTTCTCAGACTATGTTGTTGTGGCAAGTATAACCACCTACCAAGAACAACCATCGAGTGGCTGCCCTTCCCACAACTAGAGTCTTTGGGGAAAGCCCTGTCCAAACTCTATTTTCTCCTCCCAGAAACACATTACTCTAGGAAAGGCTCAGTACGTGCTAATAAAATGAAAAAGCAAAGAATCAGGCTGCTAACACTGTTACTGGAAGAAGAAGATGCCTGATAACTTCTATTTCAGCCACAGCCTAAGAAAGCTATCTTAAATATACTGCTTTTGTTGCTGTTATCACAGGAGGTACCCTGAAAGATCTCTCATACACTGCTTCAGAAATCAGAGCCATGAGGATAAATCCAGCAAACTATACACATGTAGCACAGATTTGCAAAAGCACTCAATGCTAGTAGGAGAGAGAGAGAGGTCTTCCTTCCTGTCTCCAAGGAATACCTAAACACTATCAAAGTTCCTATTACTAGAGTGACTCTCCAAATAAGCTCGAGCCTGGTGACCCTTCAGCTCTGGAACTCTAGCGACAGGAGAGGAAAAAACAATATAGGTTTCCAGTCTTATGTACTTTATTGCTTACACTAAATAGTAACAGGGGAAAAGTATTAAGTGCGCACAAACAAATCCATTCTGAATGCAGGGGGTTGATACTAGCTAATTACATTAATCTGAATATCAGGTTGTTTAATGATCTTAAGCCATTAAGTCTTTGTAAGACTGATGTCTGCTTTGCATCACAGTGCTGAGAAACAGAGTAAATCAGCTTCTGCAGAGCTCTGCTGTGCTATGGCCTGATTACTTTTGTCCGTCTATGCAGAGACTGTCCATTCCAGTAAATGATCATGGGATTGTCTACAATGACCATGCCAAAGCTAACTTTGAAACTGAAGATCTAATACTGACTACAGCACTGTGCAAAACATACTAGCATTGAAGCTTTCCTTTCCTGACTTATTATATGCAACTACATAACATAACAATAGCAATGTGAAACCTTCGGAGCAATTCAAAATGAGAACTAGTTGCTTTCAACTTTGTGCAATAAAAGTAGATGAAAACCACAGGATTTCTCTGAATTAATGAAATTATTCTTACTTCACTAAATACAAAAGGCCAGTAGAAATCCTAATTAGGCAGGCAAGTCTGATATACAAGCTAACACCCCATAAAACCAGTAAGCAGAGCTATTTCATCTTCAGACATTCTGGGAAAGGGTGACCTGACAAATAACATGCTCACTGTATTCCTGTGAATCACAGCCTGGTATCCTATGCTGACTGTGGGGAGGTCGGACTAGACGACCTTTGGAGGTCCCTTCCAGCCCAGACCATTCTATGATTCTATGATCCTCATATTTTTATGTCTCGATGCTACTAAACCTGGTACAGTCAGGTCATACTTTGTTTAAAGCAAGAAACATCTTAGTTTAATATTTTGGGGTTTGGAAAGCAACTGACCAAAAAATGTATTTCATTGTCCAGCTCAGTCTCTGTACCAGTAAAGAGTTTTAAACCACAAACTAATCAAAAATAGCAAAATTAGCAAGACCTTGGAACTCAGACAGTAAGAAAGAACTGACTGCACAACTGTGAACACACACTCATTTTGATATGTGATTCTAGTTTACATTTGACCATCTCCAACCTCTTGGATCATTTTTATTCACATAAAATGTGTTATTTCACCTCAGGTTTCACACGGTATTAACCCACTGGTGCATCATAAAACCACCAGAAGTGGCGAACTCCTAGGCCCATGAAAAAAGACAAGTAAGTTCCTGCAAGTGCAGTTTTGTCACATGAACTTCAATAGCATTGATTTAAATGGACTTGATTTCTAAAACAACTTCACTAGCATTCCTCAGTGTCTTCATATAGCACCCAAATCTATTTTTATCTAGCTTCTCTGCTTGCCAGAACAACTCTTAATAGACTTGCAATTTAAAACTTTTATTTTTAAAATATGTATGCAAGCAATTCCTCTGTTCTTACACTACCAAACCCATACTGTTTCATTTTAGAAACCACGCTCTGGGGATTTTGCATTAGGTCTCCTCTCCCCACAGCCACATGTTAACCTGCACGTCCTCTGTTTGCATTCAACAGCCAAACTCCTTTCAAACAGTTTAATAGGCCAGAAGGAAGCAAACTGTTGCACAGTACCCATCATCTCCAAGCTTTGGGTATTTCATTGTCACCCATTTCCTAAGTGGGTGAGGAGCAACCACTGTTTTGCCTAAAATTCCCAGTAACTCATCTGAATTTTCTATTCATAGACACAGCACATAACAGATGTGCTTTCTGTATGTTTTCCTTTATAGTCTGTTTAGTATCTTCCAGAACAAAATTTAACATCTTTTCAAACCTGTCAAAAATTCTATTCATCTACTTAAAATGTCCTGTCTTACTACACATACCGCAATCAGATCAAGATGGATACTCACAGCATTCAGTTATTTCTCTCAGGAGGAGGGGAAGGAGCTCCTCACTAAGCTAGACTACTACAGAGTCCCAGTGCTTCAGCAAGTTCCATACATGTCACAAAGATGATTAAGGGCCTGCAGCACCTCTACTACCAGGAGAGGCTGAGGGACTTGAGTCTTTTCAGTGTTGAGAAGAGAAGGCTTAGGGGAGATCTAATTAACGCATACAAATACTTAAAGGGAGGGTGTCAGGAGGACGAGGCTGGTCTTTTCTCAGTGGTGCCCAGTGACAGGACAAGAGCAAATGGGCACAAACTTGAGTATAAGAAATTCCATCTGAACATGAGGAGGAACTTCTTTACTTTGAGGGTGGCAGAGCACTGGAACAGGCTGCCCAGAGAGGCGGTGGAGTCTCCTTCTCTGGAGACATTCAAAATCTACCTGGCCAAGTTCCTGTGCAACATGCTCTAGGTAGACCCGCTCTGGTGGGGGGGGTTGGACTAGATGATCTCCAGAAGTCCCTTCCAACCCCGTATGATTCTATGACTTCTGCCACAGCCCAGCTTGGTGAACATCACCTCTATAAACTTGCTTCTAGCACTGTCAGTTGCTGTTCCCACATTTGTGATGCAGATATACGTGCCTCTAACCTCATTCCACTGCAATCCTCTCCTGGTCATAGTAATGAATATTTTTCTTAATTGAAGTCTAACAAGCTGAGATTTCAAACTTCGTAACAATGGCACGCATATTCAGCCTGAGGCTAAACTCTGAAGGACTATCATAGATGTTCCATTCAGTTTTATTACTAAAAATACTCAACTGACTCCTCATTTACTTCAGTTGTGATATCAAGTACTGCCAAGTTACCTTACGTACAGTTGTTTATCCTTTGCATTGGCTTATGTGAGCACAGGGGACTGATACACTGTTGTACATAGAACAAAAAGGAAGAAGAAATCCTTTTCTACTCACTTACTTATTTGGTTTCTAAGTTTTTAGGGCAAAACCACCTTAAATTTCTTGACCATGTATTTTCTTTACATCTTCAGAAGTCCTGTATTTTACAGCAGAAAATTACACATTTTATTCAATGCACTACGGTCAGCTAAGGCTTTCCTGCACTCTGTAGATATCAAAGATTTCCATTCATTTTGCCACTTACTACAAATTATTGTTTACTGGTTTCAATTCACACCTAAAATGATCCCTGTAAATCAGTTTAAAATGCAAATTTACTCTTTGTTTCAGCGTATAAATGCCAATGTGGACATACATGCCTGGCATTAACTTCAAAGTTTGAAAGTGCTGTTGCTACTGATTGATTAGGCAGTACTAAAAAACATTTCACAACCCTCGTAACTGTGACAAACTCAAGTCAGTTTATTGAAACTCAGAAATTTGTTTCTTTCTTGAAAGCCATTTCCTTTCCATCTTCCCACCCCTCCAGCTCCAGTGGGACACACTGAGGAGTCATAAGAATCTTTTAGGAATGGACAGGGTGATGGGGCAGCTGCAGCAAGCACACCTCATCTGAAACTGCACTCTGTGTGTTGTTGGAAACAGACCTCAAGCTGGGATGAAGAACCACTAAGAGCACAGGTGAGACTTGGGTATTAAATTCACAAGGAATTCTCTGCAGCCACAGATATGCCAGTTTAAAGCCCTTTCAATTAGTCCTGCCAGCTTACAAGCAAAGGCACATTTTCCTCATGGGGACAGGTGGATCCTATCAGGCCCTAGTATATCTTGTATTTCACTCTTCTGTGATTACAAAAACCAACGCTCTGGCAGAGGCACCAGTCCTGGTGCCAGGTATTGATGTCTTGGGCTCACCTGTTCCTCTGAAGTCTCCCCATTACTGGAAAGACTAAGGAAAGCACTACCTGTGCTTCTGAACCTTTTAGCCATCTTCCCAGGGCCCTGAAACCTCTTTTGATCAACCTTGCACTTCTGGTTGCAAAATCATTAGTACCCACATGAAAGATCAGGAGTGGGTAATAGTCCAAAGGCTGTACATGCAAGTAGAATTACCTGGTGACATCCCTGACTGAAGCCCCAGAGAGGCAGCAAACTTCCCTGTAAAGATAGTCTGGTCTGCAAATGGGTGCAGACCCATTGAGGGTCCCCAGTGAGGCACCAATGGGTGCCTCCATTCTGTTCAAGAGGGAGTCACCAATGACCATAACTTGCTGTTGCTTCTTCTCACCGCTGGTCTCAACGCAGCTCTTGCTGTGAGGGGTTGGTTGATGTGCCTTTCACAAGGGTGCTCACACAGGTTCCTCCTTCTCTATCTCATCATGCCCTTCATCTACCATTCCCAGAGGCTGGGTATAATCACACAGGCTGCAGTTAACAGCACTGATTGTGTGGCTGGGCTGACCTAGCAACTGCAGAGGTGAAACTCCACATTGCATCTCAGCTTCGCTGTGGATAGTCTAAAAGACTTAAGCATGAAAACGCTGCTGACTTTGTCTGCCTTCACAGCAAACACTCCCTGGGGTTCTTCCTTTCTATGTAGCTCTTACAGTCCCTACTGTTTGAAAGAGTTCTACATTATTTTTCCTCCTTCATTCTTTGTCCACTAGCATCAATCTTGTCCGACTATGAGCTCCTGAATCAGCAATTAAAGTCCTCCTGACATATGCCTAAGTCCCTCCGCATTTTCCCTTCCACAGTCCTCCTCCAGCGGCATTCCTCTTCTCCACTCCACTTTTCTGCCTCCTCAGATCCCAAGGAGACATACCTGGACACCCAATCCAGGCTTTCAGTTTCTATAGGTTGAAGTTCTTCATAGCAAAAAAGTAAAATAAAATTCAGAAAGACTTCACATTTTTAGCCAACTGGTTTATAGCTTTCCAGCAGAGAATATTTCACCTTCAGTAATTATCAAACAACAGAAAGACCCTTGACTTATTTCTAAAAAAGCAAGTTACTGCCTTCCATTTAGGAATCTGGTTTGGTTAGTCTCCTGGCTCATATAGTACAACTTGTCTTTGACTCAGAACATCCCTAAAAAAAACCTCTTTTCACATAGAAACAAATATATTAAATTTACATATTGGATTGTAAAACAGTGTATCTGCTTCTCTATTTTTCTATGTTTTTCTGTTATTCATAAATTGGAGTTCTCTCAATAAATACACAGAATTTTTAACAGCTAAGTGGTTGGTTAATCAAACACAGGGAAGTACTTGAAATTTAGAGATAATTGGCTTACCTGTTGTGACACCATGAACAACTCCTTCCTTGGTCCTGGAACCTAAACAAAGAACAACATAGGTTGAAAATACATGTTCTTAAGTACTGGGAAAGACTAGGTGGATGATAAAGAGGGATGAATATACAGATTACATGCAGTTGCACACAGTATTTCCTAAGATTATTAAAATTTATTCAAGAGAAATTCAACCTAAAGGTAAGGGCAAAACCATCAATAAAGGGCAAGCGCATGAGTGTATATTGACTGTGGGAAGGTGAATAATACTGGAAACTCTTCTGCAATTTATTTCTTGTACATAAGGACTTCCTTACCATTCTCTTAATAGCCATGTTAATTAAGCCTCCCACTTTGCAAAGTCACATGGATGACTCCACGCAGAAACAATGTTACCATTAATGTCCTAATGAGACTCATGCATGTGTTTGCAGAAGAAGAGAGCCAAAGTTTCCAAAAGATCCTTACAATTTCATCTTACAGCTCTTCTCCAGATCTCAGTTTGCAGGGGTTAACAATGGTTATTGAACCACAGAAAGAACTAGAGGATCACGGGGAGCTGGAAGTACTAGCCAGATTTAGCCAGAAATTAATCTGAAAGGGAAACATTAAACAGTAGATAAGGTTCGAATATGAAAATGTCACTAGGGTCAAACCCAAGGTGTGCTGCATCCAGTATTCTCCTTGTCACAGGTAGGGGTGACAACTTACGTAAAGATTCTGCAGACAGCAGCCTAGAGCCGGTACTAGACTGAGACAAAAATGCAAGACCTGCGTGAGCCATGTAACCCTGCCAGCCTGAAGACCAAGCCATTTTTTACCACCCTGCATGAAAGGGAACAATCTCTCACATCTTCAATGGGAAGAGAAACAAATTAGCACATACTGCTGTTGGAAATGTAACTCCATGTCTTTTTCTCTACTAAAGCTCTGCTTGTCCTTGTCAGGTTTTATAATCTGGCTACATTTCAGGGATTAGTAACCATCTGTGGACTATGATGCTTTACAATGTGCAATTAAGCGCTACAGAGACAGAGTTTACAGCTCCTAGTTCATCATCATACCCTAGTCTGACAAAGACAGGATGACTTTTTTTTTTTATTATCAACACAGAAATTAGCTTACTTGTAATGCAATTTTGTGTCTGTATGTCATTTGATATTTGAGACATTATCATTTATACTTCTGACTTTACACTTCTCACATCTACAGAATTTTAGCTTAACACTACGTGCAAAATCATATACAAACTAACATAAGCAGAAATATATTAGAAGAAAGTGTATGAGCAGAGATATATCAGAAGAAAGCAACTTTACCCACAAATCTTTACAATAATAAGATTAAACACTAAAATACAAGTTCATTCATCAGTATGTCCTATTTGCTACTACTGCCAATTTATGGAACTGAAACCATGTATTTGTGGCACGATCAGACCAATTACAGCATGGAAAAGGCTCAGTTATCCATGAGCAAGAGCAGAATAATAATCCATGATAAATAACAGGAAAAAAGAAATGTTTCATCAAGTGAAATGACATGTTCCTCTAACTAGCTAACAATGAGGCTAACAGCTGAGAAGTCTTTTTCATCCTTTATTCTGACTTTTTCTTTTAAAAAAAGCTTGCTTTTTCTTTCACTGAATACTTACCATTGAAAAAATAATCCATTTTATTAAATCCAAGGTGCTAATGTCTAAGGACTTGTTTTAGGACATTGGTTCTCAATCTTGTGGCACCATGAGACCCGAAGAAGCAGAGCACTTTGGACACATACTGGAATCCAAACAGAGGATGGTTCTACGGACTTCTACAACAAGACTAAACACCACTTCAGGCTTACAGTGTGTCTATCAGAAAACTTAATCATATGCTTTTAAATGCACTGTTAGACCTGGCCAGTACCTCATTCATCTTGTTGAAGTAATTGTCTGCAAGCCATGCTATTAAACCCATGGAAACCTGTGAATACCACGTACTCGGTTCCCTGGGGCTGGTAAGAGATGGATGGTATGACAGAACTCCCTG
Organism: Arenaria interpres; assembly: GCA_013399435.1. Classification (NCBI taxonomy): domain Eukaryota; kingdom Metazoa; phylum Chordata; class Aves; order Charadriiformes; family Scolopacidae; genus Arenaria; species Arenaria interpres. The sequence goes on from VXAK01020027.1 coordinate 507,090, forward strand.
AGGATCTCTGCAGTGCATAGATCTCCACAGGGACATATGCAAGTTGATTCTTACTTTACTTACCCTGATGTAATACTGCTCTAACCACAACTAATACAGAAATGTTAGTGTCTTTCTGTTAGTGGAAGACAGGCTTTTCTTTAATGAACGCTCAGCTCACAGACCCATACAAAACAGAGATACGTATAGCCAAATCCATTAATTGGCAAACAACCGGCTAAGTGGTGGTCCAGACCTTACAGCATATGTTAGAGCTCACTACTATTTGCCCCACTACTGCATACTTGCATGGAAGTAACTGTTTCTGCAGTCATAGCTACAACAGGATCCAGAAGTACATTAGGATCTGCCAGAACAAGCCTATAAATAACAACAGTTGAACTCAGTAGGACGACTTCTGACTGGCAACAAAGAAAAGCTGGTCATCCACATTGTTTCCGAGAGCAACCAGCTGTCTTACATTCTGTCATTCCCAAAACACCAATAATCTTGCACATTGTACCCTCCATACCAAGGGGAACAGAGAAATCAGAGAAGGGATAATATAAAAAAATAAGGAACCTGACACTGACCTACACTCCTACAGGAGTATTAGTAGTACATGGTAATGCCACTTTTCCTTGCTGTAATACACATCTGTGCAAGGGAAGGGAGAAGCCAAAACCAGAATTTTTGCCTTTTTGTAATTAGAAAATAATACAACAGACTCTCTTCATTTCATTATTTATTATCACCACTGTCATTATGCCAAAAAGAAAGTGTATAACAGCAGTTTGGCAACGCAAATCATTTTTTTGTCTGTATGTCATTCAAATAATTTCTTTTTGAGAGGCAGACTATTCCAAGCAATCCCTCGCCAAGATTCAGGTTGCTTAGTCAGAGCCGGTTAAAGTCACAAACCCAAATTACGGGAAAGACAAATCATCATCTAAGGAGAACACTTGCTCCCAAGTGCTGGAGCCCATTATTCCACCAGACGGATCTTGAGTCCCTTGACTACTCTGCTGGCTTTTCTACTACCAAAGGAAAATAAGAAACCTTACGAAAGGGAGAGCAGCAGAGGAAATTGGATGGTCCTGCCAAATAGGTCATGACTGCACTGCTCTACTCGAAGGCCATGTGCCAGTTAAGCACGGGGAGTAGTAAACAACTCCCCCGCTAGCAACCCCACTCCTCATAAACTATTCCTTTGTCCTGCCCAAGTACAACACATAAAAAGTGATCAGACTGGAAACTTCCATTCCTGAGCACTGAGCATGCACTCAACAGTCAATTGAGCAAAAACTTCAGCTCCCTGGTAGCACACACAGAGCTCAGCGGAGCTCTCGAGCAGTACATCACTAACAGCATGCAAGAACATCCTTCTTACTCTCAGTTCCTGGTTTCAAAGCGAGTGGGGGTAAGCATTACCTCTCATTTCCTCACCGCTTCACACCAGCAGCTCTTGAAGGATACATGGAGACACAGTTTTTACGTTTACGGCATACCCAATGCAGCACAGGACTGCTGAGCCCCAGTCCTCCTGTCTTATCAATGACCAGGCCACTGTTTGACAGCAAGAAAGGTCCTGATTCTGTGCTCATATGAGTCAAGACAGAGCCACTGACTGCAGTTAGCCCACGCTGAAGTACATCAGCAATGGAATTTAGGGGGAAAAAAAAACATGCTGAAAGCACAAAAACACCCTGTAGACTGTATTGAGCAGTATCTTGGATATTAAAAAGCAGGACAAAGACAGTGGACTGGAGGAAGAAAGAACAGAATTTAGCTCAGAGAGTGGGAAAAAAAAGTTATTCTTCCAATAGACCACTCTCTCTCAGAGCTTTAAGCTTCCCCTTGTGCCAAAAAAAAAAAAAAAGAAAAAGAAAGAAGGGGTTTACAACAACCACATTTCATCCCAAGCAGCAGCTTTTTTTTTTTTTTAATAGAGCTCTTATAAGGTAGAATTATGGTACAATCTTTCACATAATAGCTAACAACAGCCTGGACAGAAAGGTCCAGATATTTTCCACGTTTACTGAAATTCCATGGATTACAGTGGGAGACCATATCACCTAGGGGATCTGGACCAAAGACTTTACATCTTACTAATGCTCCAGCAGCAATGGAAGGCCGAATGTTACAGAGCTGACTGTTGAAACCGAAAACAATTATCAAGTCCCGCTCAGCCCAATGTTGTTAGGTTCTTTTTGGCAAGACGTCAGGCAGCTTTCACAGCATAATCTGGCTGTGAAATTCATATCTGAAAACCCAACTACCAAGACAGGGAGGGAGAAACCTTCAGGAGCTCAAATGCAGCGTGCTCCTCCTCTCCTCCGCTCATAAATGGGTTTCACCACCTTTTGCATTGCAACCCTTAACAGCTACAGAACTGAGAGATTATCACACCTGCCTGTGTTAACACTGCTCAGGAGCAGAGCCACCCCTGCTGCCTGCTTGGGATATGGACAAGAAATACCCAGCTCCTGGTTTCCCCCTCACCCTACTTGATCCTGCTGAAACTTCAGCTGGGAAACGGTGGCTCCCCACAAGCAGGTATGGGCAGGCACACACCCAGGCACATGAGCTGCCAGAGCTCCTGGGAGACAGCTTCCAACCAAAGGCTTTTTTAGCTGCATGACTGAAACTATGCATATTAGCTCTTTCCTCCTGAAAAGCGGGGATCTGCTGCAGGGAGGATCCTCCATCATTACTACAGTCATGTGCACAGGCCCCCATCACGGCTCAGGGCTTTGCTGTTCTCGGTATTTTATTCTTGAAATAAATAGCAAGCCTGCCCTCCAAAGTTTAACCTCAGCAAAAGCGCCTCTGAAGACAAGAGGAAATCTGTTGCCTTTGGGAGCAGAACTAGGTTCAAATATTATTAAGGTCTGGAGAACAGGCCAGACACAAAGATTAATTCTGTACACAATGCAAGTTTCTAATACAAAGAAATCAATGACCCCAGGAGCATGGTCAAGAACTACAAGGAAACAAAATTAAAAAAAGAAAGCCCTACCCCTGAAAAATAACTCCAATATCAAGCACAGTGTACAGTGAAAGAACATCTATTTTGATATATTGAAAATGAGCAGATGCTCATTTTAAAATAGGCTCATCTTACAATTAGTTTTCAAAATGACTGCCATTTCTGTTGGCAAGAGCATTGAGCTTTACTATGGCTCAGCAGAAGAAAAGCGTATTCCAAATGAGTAGCCCAAACTATCTGAAGCAGAAATAATTGTTGTGGACTGGCACCAGCCTGCAAGTGCAGAGGGAATCCTGAAAAGACACTGGAATTGCAGAGACCTCAGTGCTTCCATTTAAAAGAAATGCCTCTGGTTTTCAACTCCGTTTAACTTCTCTTTGGTATCTGTGCTCATCTCCCCTAGGTAAACACAGCATCCATTACAGAATTAACCTGCTACAAAATCAGCAAAAAAGAAAGGACCTAGAGAAGAGAGTATCTTTGCCTCTCCATTCCTTTACAGAAGAACTTTATTTGATGAATAGGAGAAATAGATCCATAATTATTTTTTTAAAAGACCACTTATTCATACGGTCTTGGCAGATTCTTTTCCTGTGAATTTTTCATGGCAGCATTTTCAAGATAGTCCTCTGTAAGTGAAGATGATGATCGTGTAATCAAAGTAGTGATCTGGGATTTGAAAATAATTTTATCCCTGTTTTTTGCGTGGCCTAGATAAGTCACTTAACAGCTGCTTTGCTACCTTGGGGTCTACCTGCCTTACCTCATTAACTGTAGCAGCTCTTCCTTGAGAAGTCATGGAAAATATCTGCTACGGATACACAACAGTAAGTACAGAACATGAAGTTAATTTCAAAATATGAGAAACTGACACTTTGCCATACAAAATGTTACTGTCAACATGCCAAGCAGTCAGCATGGCTTAGGTTCCTGAATTAACCTCGCAAGTTTCTTCTCGTAAAATCCCACTTAAAACCCACATGCTCTGTGGGATGCTGTTAAACTACCTTCCACTTCATCTTTTACATACTTTTTTTTTTTTTTTTTAAGTTATTTTTGCTGTACCAACTACCCCTTCAGCCTTAGCCTGGCAACCTTCTTGAATAGCTAGTGACCTGTACTGTCACATACAGTACAGGGGAGGTACTATCACATCGCCTACAACACAACCTCGTTCAGCATCCCATTACAGATGTGGCTCTACAGAGCAGTAACGCGTGGCCAGCACAACGCAGTGACCTAAGAACCAACATCTGGCCTTGGAGAACTGGAGCTCAGGAGGGTGCAGCTCTCTTCTTGTTTTGCAATGGTCTCACGAGCAATAACATATTGTTTTTTGAAGAAGATAAGGTCTGATGAGGGTCCAGGTGCGAATGTTAAGGTACACAGACCAGCAGCGTGGTCTCTGCTGCCCACTTACCCACATAGAGGACGCCCTCTTTCGTCTTTCCTGCTGCCTCTGCCACACCCTGCTTGGTTTTTTCTGCTGCTGCTACAACTCCCTCCTTTGCCTTGGAAAGTCCTTTCATGAACACGTCCATGGCTGAAGAATTTCTTCACACAGCCCTAGAGAGGAAAAAAAAAAACCAAACCAAAACATCAGTACACTTTCAGTAAGATTTGTTTTCAGCTTTTTATCCCAGAAAGGGAAGAAAATTTTATTCAAACTGAATGGCATCACAATTTCTTAACAATTATATTATTTATACCCCCATATTATGTAGCTTTCATCCTCTGTACATGAGGTTGCACTCGGCATTTCAGGTAGAAACAACGGTTAAATAACCAGAAAGCAGTAGGATTACATGAATCCCTTTTACATTTTCTCACATCCTGCCATAAGTAAGTTAAACAGCACTGCTAGAGCAGTTCCCTCAATCCAAGCAAGCCTTGGGGATCCTGCTTCCAGAGAATCCTACAGACAGGTTGCTGATAACGCAGCTCTGGCTGGAAGATGGATTCACTGATACAACTAGTCCCTTCCCTGCCTACCAAGCTATGATTTCCTCCAAAAGACAGTTCTGTTCATGAGCTGATGGCAAGATTTAGCCCTGGGATTTGATGATACTCCCCCTCTCATACAGAGGAAAAAGCCAACTTAAAGAAACATTGGCAACTTTAAAAAAAAGACCAAAACACACCTTCTAAATGACAAGTGTTCACTTGTTATAAGAACATGCCATTACAACCCAGAAGGACTGGAGCAAATAGAAAACGCTGCTTTTCCAGTAGCCCAGCATTTTGTGCAGTCCACATCACTCTTCTGGAAATTGAGCTTTCCCAAATGGATTCTTTGCGTGTATCAGGACTGAGAAGAGATTTTACTAAAAAGCAAGAGCAGGAATGCAGGATTTTAAAAGCACTGCACTAAAGCTAGCAGGTGACTTCTGTGGCAGCTATACAACCCAGCGCTACACTGAAAACAACTAAAATAGTAATTAAAATCAAGAAGTCAGGGTCCCTTCAACTTATCTGTTACGGATAGTCCTTTCTCTTCCTCCACCCACACAGAAAGAAGTGCTGCCTGTTATTTTCTTTTCTCTGCTGGAGGCGGCGGAGGAGGAATGGCTGTCTAGGAAGGCAGCGGGGCTGCTGCAGCTTTCTACTAACTCGTGACGAGCGTGCGAAGAAAGGCAATGTTTGTGCTCCAGCCGAACCGCCGGTGGCACCCGTCACTCCGGGGCTGGGTGGCCTTTTTACACACAGAGACTGGGGGGCGAGGCAGAGGCTCCAGCCCGCGGGACCCTCCAGCTCCTCGACCGAGGGGGTCCCTAGGCCTGTCCCCAGGCGCGGGGCAGCGCTGCCACCAGCTGCGGGGACGCCTGGGGACGGCGGAGGTATATCAAATAATACCCAGGCACCTGCAGAGGAAGGGAGGGAGAGGGAGCTGGGCGTCGTGACCCTATACACACATACCATATAGCGCTAGCGAGGAGGGCAGAGCGACGCGACCATATGGGGCACCCACGGGCTCCGGCTGACACGCCGTCGGCACAAGGCGGCCGCAGCGCCCGGCTTCTCCTCCCTCCCCCGTGCCCGAAAGAGGACGTTCAACAGGAGATATATATATAAAATATTTATACATATATANTATATCTCGATATAATTATATGGATGTGTCCACACACAGAGGCACCCCTAGCCCTCCACAGCCACAGAAAGCCCAGTCCTCGGCAGCACCGGAGCGCAACCCTTCTCCCCCGCCCCGCCGCTCCCTCCCTCAGCCCGGAGCTCCCCGGGGGCGGTGGGGGGGCACCACCGCCGCCGCCGCCGCCCCGCAGCCCCCGACCGCTCCCGGAGACGTCGCTCGCCCTCCCGCGCCCTGCCGCTTACCGCCGGGCTCCTCCGCCACCGGCGACCGACCCGTTCCGTGGAGGCGTGGGAGGCGCGGAGGGGCCCGAGGGGGAGCCGCCCCTTCCCTCAGCACATCCCGAGGCGGGGAGAGAGCGGGCCGGGTCTGGAGGAGCCACCCCCGACGGCAGCCCCGCAGGCGGCGAGCGTGAGGGAGAGGAGGGCGAGGGGTGGAGAGAGGATGCGCCGCGGGAGGGAGGAAGGGAAGGAGGAGCGGAGGGAAGCGGGGAGGCTCCCCCCCGCTCGCCCCCACCGCCGCCGCCTGGCCCACCCTCCGCTCCCTCGCCTCCTCCGCGGGGAGGGCAGTGGGAGGCTTCCCGGGAAGGTGCTGATGGGGAATGCGGTACACCTGGGTTTCGCTCCACCTTTCACCTCGCCAAAGCCTTAGAAAACCTCCCTGGGCACCTGAGGGCTTTCTCTTCTGCTTCCAAACCTTCGGCCCTAAGTGGCGGGAGTTCAGTGTGACTGTTTTCACAAGATTGATGGTCCCAGCTCATTTTTAAGTGTGGGAGGTGATGTATTTCCAGCTGTAATTTCAGCCTTAATCCTATTGCACACACAAAATTTTTTATCCCAAATCAGGAATGCTGTGAGAAGTCCCCCCTCTCACCCCTGGCTCACTCCTGCCAGATTTACCCAACCCCTATGCCTCTACTAGCATCCTCCATCGCTCTCCATGGCCACTGCTACTCAGGTTCTCTATTTTGGTAGCAGAATTTAGGCATGAAAAGCCAAGACCGGTAGGAGACAAGGCATTAGAACAGATGGACCTTCAGCTTCAGTACATCAGTTCATGTGCTGTATAAAATCCTGCAAGACCTACAGAAACAGTTTGTTTTTATATTGCACTCCAAAAGGAGAAACACAACATGGTATAGATACAAGGTTGTGAGCTGCAAGGAACATCTTTCATCCATCATCCTGTGCAGACAGCTGATGCATCCCTGCTTTTGTTTTCATTCTGAACGCATAGCGCAGAGTCTTCCTCTTGCCAGGTTTCTTTATAAGCCTTAATATTTCTATGCTGTTTGGTAAACTTTCCTGTGGTTCATTCCACCACTAGTTTTAATCAACCAAGCATTCAGTAATATATTTTATTTCTTTGTGTAAGAAGGTGCTGACTGAGAATACAAATCATTCCCTCATAATTCTGCCCTCAAGAAAAGCCTTTTTTTTTTTTTGTAGAAGAAAAGGAGCCCAGGAATTAAATTACATAAAGTGCCTCATCTCATTCACGCCATGCAGCACATTCGTACTTAGTAGTACAAGAACTGCCTATTGTAGTATTATGGTATTGCTATTTCCTCCCAATTTTGCGGGAGAGGAAAACACGTATAGTTTCAGACAGTAAATCAAAGTGAATCAAAATCATATTCTTTCCACATGTTAACTGGCCCAGCAATTTATATACCTTAGTATATAAATTGGCAATTGAAAGCCACACCCTCAGTCATTCTCTACTATCCAGGCCAATAAACTTAGACACAAATTAGAATTAAAGTGAATGTTGCACTCCTTTTGTAAGTATTATCTTCCAGATTTAAAGAAGCCTTTTGTTTCCCTAGCACGCAAGTGACTGTGAGCATGAAATGTTGCTTTTTATTATGCTGATATAAATCTAGATAGACTTATTTTATTTTATTATGTTAGCAATAATGGAGAATCTGGTATGGTAAATATCCTTGTATATTTATGGCTCTACTCCTGAAAACTTTGCAAAGAAGAGCTCAGATGTTTGCAACTCCTAGCTTTTGCAAGAGTTCTTTTTTTGCCTTGTGTTTGTGGAAGGGAGGTATCATGTTTTGATGTTAAACAAAGTAACAGCTTGTCAGTTCAAAAAATCATGAAGCTAGAAATACAGAGGTAAAGGCAAGAGGGATCAGTTACCACAGCAGAAATAAAATTTCAGCTGTAGTATTCAAAATAAGCAGCTGTTAAATTCTAAATCAGAGGTTAAAAGACACAAAAGGAAAAAAAAATAGAGTATTAATGTTGACACAAGAAAATCTTCATTCTGAAAATGGATGGGACTTAAGTGGAAAACAGAATTAAATATGGTAGGAAATTTGCATCGCATCTCCAAGGTAATTCCTATTTAAACCACATTGTCTACAACAGCTGGGTGGTTTTTTTTTAAGATTGTCTCCTCAGTACTATTAGTATCACAGTAAGTTCTCCCCTGAAGCCTTTCCTGTTGAAGAAAGGATAGTAGCAAGCAGATTGCCCGCTCATCGTATTTAAAACAAATCTTTATTTAATGACACTGTTTACTTTGCATGAGCATCTAGAGCAAAAATCAATTAAGTACGAATAAAAACTCCTTCAATCCATCTTGCGTTGCAGGCTAACTTATTGGTTTAGTGGCTAGTGATCAAGTAAATTTACTTTATTGCTATGAAAAGAACAATTATTGGAAATTGAACAATGTTGCAGAGTAATACCCATCAGAATTTACCGTCTTTGGGTTAAAAAAATTCAAATGTAAAACTCTTCATGTGGCACCACTGGAAAGGGCCCCCCCTTAAACACTACATGCTAAATTGAAAGCTTTCCCCTGTTTATTCTGAGTGACTCACGCAGGCTCTCTGTGCTACCACAGCACTGATAAAGGATGTTACTCAGAAGAAAGGTACCTTTGAAAACCTGAAAAGTTGCAGTGTGAAAGAAAGCTGTCTTAGGGCAGGCTATTCACAGGCAACACTGATTATTCCACTGAAGGGTCTTTCTACCGATTGCAGATAATCTGAAAACAGTCTTAATTTGATAAATCTGTTAATTGTGCCAAGCAGTGCAGTTTTTATGCTAATATATTTCAGTCTTTGGATTTCTTACAGAACAGTTGACCATTTGCATCGCTTTAGAGGCAACTGGGAGTTCAGACCATTTTCACAGACTCTTGCATCATGTTTGCATTTCTGCATTTCCCACTCAGGCCCCTCTGTGGGCCACTGCTGTCATCACTGACCATGCTGTAACCACCTGTGTGCATGAGCCATTTCTGAGAACTCTAAAACATGCTCACTTTCAAAAAAAGCTGGGTATGACCTCTTATTTGCTAACAAGTAAGCCTGAGGTTTAGCACATCATTATCTTAACACTCAGCATACTCGTAAGTGTTGTAATGTAACACTCCAGAGCATGCATGTGCCTCACTTGCGTGGTGTTTCCAGAGATGTTTACTCAACTGAAAATTAAGCACATTTATTAAAGCCTTCACACAATCAAGTTGCAAGTTACCATTTCAGAGTTAGTTTTCCAGTGAAGGATTCTGTTTATTAACTTAAAATTCATACCCATTATTATGCAACAGTTGCCATTTCCAACTAATTCCTATTGCAAAGTTTTCTGCTCGTGAACTGTTTTGCTAGATGTAACTGGGTGCCGACTGTGGGCTGGGTCACTGGATGTCTGCTGTGAGGCCACGCAGCCATTGACAGGAGACACAAATAGAGCTGAAGCAGGTTTGTCTGAAGCTCAGATTGACATTTTCCGTGTCTTTGTGCTTAAGGGTGCCTCATCTCAGATCAATACCAGAGCACAGACAGAACACTTCACAGATATAGACCTCCATGACCAGACCTAGCTCCAGCCTTTATTCTTGGTGCTTCTCCTCTGCTTCTGATTTACTTGCTCCTCTCTGGCGTCAGGTTCTTTCTCAGAAATCCCATTTCTCTGCAGTTCCAGGCCTTGTGTTTGACATAGTCAGACCAGACAACCTGTCTAGTCCTTCCTGCTCACAGCACAGCATGTACCATCTGATGTCTGCAAACTACAGCCCAAGCCATGTTGAACTTCAGGCCGGAACTTGTCCAGTGCAGGTGCGTGCATCAGAGATCTAACCGAGAAAAAGGTGCATGGGTGGAGACCATGGAAGAAGGAAGGCCTCTTTCCCTAGTCTTTACATTTGAACAAACTGGGCTGGAACTGAAAGAACATCCGAAAATACCCATATGTATATCTCAACTGAGGTTGCTAAGCTCCGAATTTATTTTTCCAAACATGAAAAATATAAACATTCTCAAAAGAAAAGTTCACCAGAATATTTTAGCACAGGTAAAACATCAAATTTCCCCCCAAAGCTAGTCAGGCATGGCTCAGCTATTTTGGGTGGTATATGTATATGTATATGTGAGACAGAATATTTACAAGGTATATATATATTTAAAATGGTTTAATTGAGACAGATATATATGCCAAAATACCATGTTTAAGGTACGTACACACATATGCATGTGTGTATGTATATTTATATTTAAAGAAGGTTGATGCACATCTCTGATCTGGTAAATATCAGCCCAACTACACTAATCTTGACATAACTCTAACCAATAGAAAGAAGGGTCTCTCAGCTTTATAGCACCTCTCCTACTGGCAAAACCTTCACCTCCTTTACTTGCAGTCAAGGCTGGATACAGAGACATCACATCTTGCAAAGCAATGATAACATTTCATAAAGTAATTAACTTATCTGGGCTAGAAATTCAGTGCTGAAGGGCAAAGCAACTCTGTCTGTTGCACCTGGGACCTTAAGAAAAGCTGTAGTCTGAAAAGCTTAAGTGCCAAGGAGGCCATCTGGCAGCATGTTTCTACTCAGAGACACCCAGTCCATCAGATGAGGCTACCTAAGGGTGCCTGGCAAAATCAGTGCTGATTGTTCTTTAAGATGTTTCCCGTTACACAGCACCAATGAGTTGATTGTAACTGAAATAAGGAATCACCTTACGTGATGCAACATGTTAGCAGTATCTCATAGAACTGAAAATGCTAATGCTGGAAAAGTGGGAATGCTCATGCAGGGTCAGGTCTGATGCCTGTCTTGTTCCAAATCCTTCTTGAGCAAGAGGCCAGCACCAGATGTCTCCAAGGTCAACGATAGGACCGCATGCTCTAAAGTAGCCTGCTGCAAATATAGGTATCTAAGCCAGTGCAGGCACAGCAAATTAATTACCTGGATGGCAGCATTTCTCAAGAGATACACCAGGAAGGCAGCAGCTTTAATTAGATACTAAAGTTAGTCACAAGCAAACAGTTTAAACAAGTACAAAACCCAGACAGGAGCATACTTCATTCTATCAAACTGTCTTCTTTCTACAATTTCTAAGGGAAAGTAGACCTCACACAAAAGAAAAGTGGCAATTTTCAATCAGATTGCATTTTTGTCACCAGAGGTATTAATAAGCCAGAGGTGATAAACATGTGAGCGATCAAAACACATAGCTGCATCTTCACACAGAAATTTCTGTTTTTCATGTTGCTTGCGAACAAACTTGTAGCTTTATTGCTAGAATTCTGTTATCTGATACATTCAGTCAAAAATGTTTTATGTATCTGATGTTCACCAACATGCGCTACATAAAATGGAGATTCCTTTTTTGAACATTCAGCATGTGCAAAACTTACATACATGAACAATGACATACAGAACAAGTATATAAGGACTACATAGTTTGCTTTATTATATTTTGCTGTATTTACCCATAAGAAAAACCCAAAGTCTTCTCCGGAAAAGGCAACACATCATTCTCTTCTCATTTCTCTGATTCTGACACACAAGCTTCCCAGCCAAGTAGGTCTCTTAGGTACCGTTTCCCGGTACCGCTCCAATTCCAAAAAAATCATGACACTGTTATCAGTTCCCAGCATTTTTTCTGTAACACCAACTATAGGTCCAATTCGACTCCCATTCACGCTGACATTAACACAGAAAATGACTCTGGAGGGGGGACCAAGAATAACAAAGGAAATATCTGTATAAGAGCATTATTATCCGTTCCAGTTTCATTGGATCTGTTATTTATTACATGGAACCACTTATAGGAATCCTATCTTATCCAATCCACAGGCTGGTACTATTCTTGCCTATGTTTTTATTGCCCGAAAACTCTCTTGATTTAAAATTATTAAATATAAGGCAACACATGGGGTGTTAGGGTTTATCTATATGCAGCAGTAAGCAGGGCTCACAGTGACTGCAGGGAGCCGTTTCAGAGTTCTTCACAAGGGGATGTAGACTCAGACTTGGGCACCGTAGACAATCAACAGAAGAAAAAAATATTTTTCCTCATATTTGTGTGCAAAATAAATGTACCTGTAAATTTAATTTAATTTAAATTACCATTCCAGGAACAGCCTCAAGCTCAGTTCTTAGGAAAAAACCTACATTAAAAACATTTAATTTCTGTTAGGCTCTCCAATTTGTTTCAATTCAAAGCAGTTTGAAGCATTCACATTTGCAGTGATGCCCAGGAGGCAGGAGAAAAGGACTCGAAAGATCACTTAAGTAAGGGGCAAGTTAGTGAGGTAAGGGTCAAATGGAGGACAAAGCAGCAAATATGGTGACAATGAAGTAGTCACAATGAAAGGCCACGGTCAACCTCAAAGCAAATTTTCCTAGGCATCTCAGTGAGGGGTTTGTCCAAAAATGAATTGCAAGTTGTCAGTGGTCTAAGTCGAGGTTTCCAGAGAATGACTTTTCATGCATGAAGGCTGGTGGGGAGAGGGCATGAAATGTTTTCAGACAATGGTTAATGGTCAGATGGCACAGGCACCTGGCAGAAGGGAGGCAAGAACTGGCCCGTTGGCAGCAGACAGAAGGTGGTCGGTTGGGTAAGGACAGGTCACAGGGAGCCTTGAAGTGTGCTGTCCAGGGAAAAGAAAGGACAGTGAGGACACACAAAGAGGGGTGACATGGCGGAACCACTGTGCTAGGAAAATTATTTCTCCAGCAATTTGTTGAAGGGATACTGGATAAAGATTGTATTTGCCAAAGCCTACAAGCTGTCAGATCAGATTGTTTTAAACTCTGCGAGACAGCAAGGTCAGAGTTACAGCAATCACATCCAACCTCTACTAGGATAAAAGTTTGTAAGAGTGCTTGCTTCCCGGGCTGTTTGTACCACCAGTGACTCTAAAGTGACTTGCTGTCAGATTGAGAGATATTTAGATTTTAGTGCTTGGGTGGGTGAAGTCAGTCACCTAAAGTGGCTAAACAAGTGGCCAGATTTGAAGCATTGTTGCCTGTAACAGCCCAAAATTGGCTGTGCCCCAACACTGGGCTGCTGATTTAGTTTATCAAAATAAGCTTTTTCATTTAGACAATTAATGCTTTGCCCTGTCCTGGAGGCGCATTCAATACCTGATGTTGTGGCTCAGACCCCTCAGTAGTCGCTTCCCTGCTATGTGCTCTGTGTAAGAAATCCAAATGATCTCACCTGCAACTCCTTTTTTAAAACAAGTAGTCATTTCCATCTATTTCCACGAAAAACATCCTGTAAGACTGGTCTGCTTTCCTATTGGGCACCTGCATTTTTCCCTAGGCTGAAATACAGATTTCCTTTTGTGTTTTTAAACACAGATGCAGAACTTGTGCAGAACCAGTGTGTCTCAGGAGTTTAGCCACTCCTCACGGTCCTTATCTACAGGAGATACTCAAAATCTTTTCAACATAAAATTTGTTTTCCCTATCAATATATTTTTTCGCATTCACTTTTTATTAGCACTCATAACTGCTGATGAATGCCCCATTGTGCTTGATGCTTTACAGCCATGATCAAACAATATTCTTTGCTCAAAAGGACTTATTATCTTGGTTTCGTGACAAGATACAAACAGGGAAATAAAGCACAGATGAAGGATGTGAGAAGGAGTGGAATGAAACAGGTGAACCATTCACAGTATCCAATAATCACAGATCACTGCCTGCCTGGGTACCAACCGCCCTGTGAAATGAGAGTTTAGCATCTCCGTAGCCTTTTTAGTGGTGAACTTACAGTACGGAATGGATTGTTTCTCTTCAGCTTCCACTGTAATCTTCTCTGCTGTTCACAGCCAAGGTCTGCACACATTCAACCTATGGCAAACACACCCCAAGATGCTACCTTTGTTGCTGCAATTTCAAGCATCTCTGAAGGAGACTGATCTGATTTGCTCTGCAATTAAAAGGCTCCTGGTTATGCTGTTACACATTGAACTCGATGCATCCTTTTGTACACCACGCACAAACCCATTCAATATCTTCCTTTCCATGCTACCAGCTACAGTGTGGTTCTGCTTAGAAGCAGCAGAAGCTAACTGCTACCAACCCTCATCAGGCCCCTCTAATAAGTAACATGTTTTTATGTTTTGGCTACAGTCTATCTTAAGCTTTTGTATATAAACTGTTTATAAAGGGCTAATGTGTTTTTGGTGTTTCAATCAATTGATAATAATTATTATTTACTGCTAGTGTCTAAACAAGTAGTAAAATTTTTGTATCTGTGGCATATACTCATCAGTACTATCTTCTGTAGGTGTCCTCATAGTCATGTTACTAGGTACTTATGAAACTGTCTCCAAATATTAAACTGTTTCAGAACTACTTGAAAAGGGCATAAATCAGAATTGTAAAGAATTTCCTCTTGCTATTCATCAGCCAAATGCAGCTTTCATTATTCTATAACTAGCTTGAATGCTCTGCTGAAGGAAGGCATTCCTCGTCATCAGCAAGCCTGTGTTTCAATTTGAAATGTGTCTGATGACATATTTTTAAAATGAGCGTTCAGCTTCCTAAATGAACTTTAATGCTTTCCCCCAAAAATCAGTGAGCTGAACAGCTTGAAGAAATGGTGAGTATTAAATTTCCATGTAGTGATTTTAAAAGATTATGTTTCAGTCACTGCTACTTTTGTCTATTTCAAATAGTATAACACTGACTCTGTGGAGGCCATCTGTGTGGTGAGGCACTACCAGCATCAATGAGAAAATGAGACCTAAGCCATCTCAGTCTGAGAACAACATTTCCAGTGTCTTTAACATTTTCTACAAGTCAGCTGTATTGCTCCCATCCAGCACCTTTCAACACAATGTTATTATTTTGCACTTTTGACACATCTAGTGTCCGAAAACCACCCTTGCCTGCTTTTGACTTCAGTGATCTCCATTTGACTTTACCGGTTTGACTGAAGATACCATTTATTCCAGCTCTGTGGAAGACTAATTCCTCGTAGGGACCACAGAACTAACTTTACACATGACCTAGTGTGAGACGCTGAGTCAGTCAAAGCTTTGAGGTGGATCTGCCTTGTCCCTTTCCCTAAAGAAGATCAAAAGGTTCAAAAAGCCAGGTGTGAGCTGTGCAAAATCTAGGCAAATAAACCCTATTTACTAGTGAGGCTCAGATAGATTAGCCCAACCAATTAGCCCGACAGAACATAAAAATAATTTATACCTGACTTCCTCCCTGATTGCCATGTTCTGGCAGCAACTCTTGCTTCCAGATTAGCTCAGATTAGTCGACTGCTCTGTGTTCTTCACTGCAATTCCACAGGCCGTGTGAGCCACAGGATTCTGGCTGCAGGTGGTGCTACATGGCCTTGCCACAGGACCTTCTCTCCCTAAACAGTCACTAGCTCCACAAAAGATGTTGCAATCTCCTCTTGCTTCCTATAAGGTTTTCCTCACCCAGTCATGGGGTCTTCCAGACCAGGTCTTCCTGGCCATGTCTATACATACAAGCAGTAAGGCATTGTAAGGAAAGATCTGTGGAAACATTTAGTGCTAGGATGCAGTGTCCACAAGATACGTAGTCGGAACAAAGATGTTCTAGAGTATCTCTAATGTGATGCCATGGACAGACTGCCCATGAATGGAATGAGCACAGCTTTCAGTTTATTTTCATCCAAATAGAAAAGCTGCATAATCTGAGACTGGTCTGTGATGCAAACCAGTAAGTCAGGAGGGGTGGGAGGTTTGCTTCAAAAGTGCTCTCCTGATGTGATCTAAAACAGTAATGTAGATGCACTGAAGTGAATCTTCCCCTAATACAGTCGTGAATAAAAGGAAAAATGTATTATGGCCTACACTGGTTTTGAACATTGTTGTCCGGCAACAAAACAATGGATCTATTAATACATTTTGTACAACTCACTTTTGTTTTCTTCCAAGTTGCACAAATGAACACAACTACAGAATGAGTACAGGGTCCTTTCATATCAGTAAGAGAATATCTCTTTGTTGTCTATTTTGTTGCTAAAAATGTGGTATCTGGATTGTAGAAGATACTGTTATTACATTGTATGATAAATTCAGTACACCTGTAATGAGGATTTTCCAATATTGTAAAAAAACACATCTATTGTATTGTAATTCTGCCACAATACTACCTCTTCTTCTATGTCGAAGTCAATTTTACCACTCTGAGCAGATGAAATAGGGGTTAGTTTTAAAGATAATTGGTATTGCTAGCTTCAAATATTGTGTAAAACACATCTCAATTAATCTAAAACCAGTAAACTGAGATTCTCAATGATGATACAGAAATTGTGGTGCTTCTAGTGTTATACCAGTTGTTGTGTTCAGCAAAATGGGAGGAGGTTGAGGATTTTTCTTTTGTTAATCTGCTCTCTTATTTCAAGATGCTCAGAAGCATTTAAAAAGTTCTGCTCGATAAGCAGCAAGGGGTACAGATGCATACTGGATCTATACAATCTTCAAGCACAATTCCTGGCACAAATGTCACCCCAATACAGATTTATTGAAATGATATTGAAAACAAAAATCTGAATCTACTCTCTTGCAGGTGTAGACCTGCATAAACCACTAAGAGCAGAGGAGGAAGAAGCTGGAGTAAAGATGAACTGGAAGCAGAGCTTATAGCTGATTATATATATATATATTGCTCTATTTCTCTGTTTTGTCTCATCTGGTGTGGTGACTGAGGTAAGTGTAATCAGCTCTGGAGATGAAACTAGAAACTCCAGCCCATGAGCAAATCTGAGACTTAACAGGACTGAGGAATGTGGGAAGAGGAGAAAGCAAGAAACTTGATTGTCTGTCTAATCTACCTGCCTGTCTTTAGCAGAAGAGCTAATCAAGGCAAGAACTGCAAGTGCAGTCACCTATTTTGTAGCAAGCATTATGAATTTAGCCAAGGGTTTTCCAGCAGCACCTAGCTGTCATTAAGCACTTGCCAAGTAAAATTTCATTGGAATTTTAAGGAAAGTAATTTATCCTGCTGACAAAATAAAACTACGTACTATCCATTTCAAAACAAATGTAATAGAAAATACTGTGGGTTTTTTGTTATTTTGTTTTGTTTTTTTTTCCCCCACTTCAAACCTCACGGACACATTTCAAATAGATTATAAATCCATTATTTTATGACTTGATAGAATGTGTTTAAACATGTGCTTCGGGAAAGGTTAAGTGCTTTCTTTGATTGAGGCCTTAACAAGTTTGAAATATAACTTTTAAAAGTATAATGTCATTTAATGTGATGACTTAGGGGTTTTGATCTGTCAGAAAAAGATTACTAACTGAAAATTTGCACACCGTACTGAAGGATAAAAAACTCACAAGCATAATATGAATTAGTTATATCCTCAAAGTGCATTCATGATAGAGTTTAAAGTAAACTTAGTATTACAACAGTTTGAAAGTCCCAGAGACAGACATCCATTGGAAATGTATAGAATATGGTCAGTAATATCAGGACTCTTGTCAATGAAACAAGCATTAATTGTACATTAAGTCTGGGTTACTTCTGTGCGTACTTTAAATTTAAGAACGTGCTGATGTGCACTATTGAATTGAGGAATCTGAACCACGAGTGTTCCCATACAAAGAATTTTTTTCATACAGGCAGATTACCAGACAAAACTTCTTGGAATGTAACAGTTTTTAAACCTTACCATATCGAAGGATATTGTGGACTACATGCTAATATGTATTTGGTGGCACTATTACATGTACAATTGTTGAGAATCTTACAGCTTTAACTGAATTTTGAAGATTTATTTTTTTTAATCTGAAAAATCTGCAGTCCTCCACTGAAAACTGCCATTCCTGGAGTTGCTGATGTAGAACATGGCAGAACTTCTTTCTTAGAAAGAAATTGAAGATCAGTTATTAATTCTACTTTGGTTACTGGTTGCTTCTCAAGGAAATTATTTTTGAAACACCCCTGCTTACCCTTATCCAAAGCTTGCTGGAGAAAATGGAGAACCTCCCACTGATCTCATCCATTTTGTAATCTTGTGTTTGGTGTTTAATTGCTTAAACAAGAAGTTTTCCCTTTCTGATGGGGGTAAATTAAAAAAAAACAAACACCACAACTTGACAGGAGAGCTGCTTGATTTATGACATTTTGAATTCCTATGGGAGAACAGGTGTATAGAAATTTTTGTAATATTTCATTTCCAGTTTCATTCTTCAGTGAATATTCAAAATGGAAATGTATGTGGAAGAGGGAGGCACTTCAGATGAAAATGCTACTTGTGAGGTAAAGATACTGGTTGTTAAGGTAACAGAAGAAGGAACCAGCAGAAATTTTCATGTAAGCCCAATTCTCATTGAACTCGACACGTTTTGGCTGACTAGAGATTTCAGTATCTACAAACTGGAAAGAACATAGCAAAAGGTCAAATACAGAGACGTGTTAATCCTTTGGAGAAAACAGTTAATGAGACTGTTCCAGCTATTGAACCAATTCTTCAACCACTACATAATGACATACTCTTCATGTCCCCCTATGCTAGTCTTGTACATTATAGAGAGACAAGGTTGTAACTCACAAAGTATAATAGAGGATAGGAGAGGTAGTGACACAGCAGAGCATCTCGGAGCTTAGAGCCTGGTAAACACATGTAGAGTTGAGCTTTTAATGTATAACAACAGTTCACGTTTGGAAGGAAGCCTAGAAGGTTGCAAACCAGACTGAAAGATAATTCAACCATAAATAATTGTGCTGTTCTGTCTGTGATAGAGTTAAATGTCTTCATAGTAGCTTGTACGGTGCTGTATTTTGGGTTTATGACCAAAACAGTGTTGATAACACAGGGATGTTTTACTTCTTGCTCAGCAGTGCTTGCACAGCATCAAGACATTTTCTTCTCCTCACACCACCCTGCCAGCAAGTAGGCTGAGGGTGCGCAAGAAGCTTGGGGGGCACACAGCTGGGACAGCTGACCTCAACTGACCAAAGGGTCACACATACACCATACAATGTCCTGCTCTGCAGTAAAAGCTGAGGGAAAGGTGGAAAAGGGCACGTTCACAGTTATGACATTTGTCTTCCATTACATGAGAGCCCTGCTCTCCTGGAGATGGCTGAACACCTGCCTGCCAACGGGAACTAGTGAATTAATTCCTAATTTTGCTTTGCTTTTGTGTGTAGCTTTTGCTTTACCTATTAAACTGTTTTTTACCTCAACCCATGAGGTTTTGCTCTCTTACCCTTCTGATTCTCTCCCCCATGCCTCTGGGGGAAATAAGTGAATGGCTGCATGTTGATGGGCTGCCCAACAGGGTTAAACCATGACACTAAGGCAAAGCTTGGTGAGACTAACACACAGGAGGCAAGCAAGCTCATGTCTTGATCTACTCTGTAAATGAGACTCACTAACAGTTTTATACAGGCTGCAGCGACACAGACAAGCTAACTTTTTCCCTAGCTAAGCCTGCAAAGCTAGAATACCCCTGGCTAGAGAGGTCCCCTTTGTTTCCATGCATGCTTACTTAAATCTGGAAGCTGTACATCACACTGAGCCTCTTAGGAGCGCTGAGTTTTGCTTTACAGCCTCCCAGGCTGATCTCACTCTCTCCAGCAGACTGAGGTCTTTCTACATGTGCCTATGCAGACATGTTGTTGAGAAGAACACATTTGATCTTTACTAGATCCTCAGCTAGAAAGAATAAGTCTGTCTTTATGTACTTACATACGCAGGGGTTTATTGCAAGAAATATCCTTCTCTCTCCTTATAATTACAAGGGAATACTGCAACAGGATCCTGCTGTTATATTGCTTAACTTTATTCTGCTGTTTCTGCCATGAATGCTAAATGTGTTGCTCTCCCAGGAAGCCCTATTCTCTCAAGCAGCTCCGGCTCTCACAGGTTTTTTCCTTCTGTCATATACAGGCTCTCTGTCCGAAATCTGTAATCCCAATAGCAGATGAAAAAAGTCTCAAACCCTGCATTACAGTTTAGACAGACTGTGCCATTAGCACTCGGGTCAATGCTCCATGCTACAATATGTAATTTTCTTTGTGCATGCTCAGGCTGTCACCATTTTCAGTGTGGGATTTCGGTTCAATATCTGAGCTTTGTAATATCTCCAGATTTACAAGGGTGCACATGACACAGCTACTTCTCTGCAACAAAGCTTTTTCTGAACAAACATTTTGGATCTCAGGGCAGCATGAAGAGGCTGTATGAATGTTTGCATTGCTAATGAGAATAGCATCATGGCCCTAAGGGCACCAATAGCCTTAACTGCCCTGAGTAACCTCATTTGGGGTTCCCATCCCATACCCTCTGTGCAAGGCCATAGGAGTCCTATTTAAGCTTGGTCCCAGGCCCCAAAGCCGTGCCTGAGCTCACCATGAGGGAGCAGCAGGTATGGGGGCTGCCCCCCACAGCAGGGATGAGATGGGACAGGGTGCTGGGTGGGTCCATCACGGACAGGGACCTTGCCGACAGGCAGGATAGGACTGGTGGCAGCAATGGGCTCCTGCCAGTCCAGGGACAACCCGAACAGTGCAAGGGGACAAGGGTGGCCTGGATCACTCCATCATGGGGCTGGGGTTAGGACTGGGCACAGGTACCCTGTGGGGTCAGATGAGGCTGCTCGGGGCAGATAAGGACATTTTGTGCCCTCAGGACCCAGAGAAATAGAGGGGCTTGGCTGCATATTGTTTATTTTCTCTGCAAAAGATTTCTCCATTTAACTACTTTTACTATCTAAAAGTTGCATACAGGATGTATTCTCATCTTCATGATGAGTACTGTTCCATCAGAGATGACTGCTCCCCGTGGACCCCATGATTGCAACACAGGGAAAAGGGCACAAGAGCAGCCAACCAACTTAAGTAACCGTAAGAAACATGTTTGATTTTATCATCTCCCTTTTATATGTGTTTAAAACCATATCCTATCTCACAACTAGCCTTGATGCTACCAAAGTCAGCTGAAATTCAAAGAGAGAGGTATGGATTTTAATGTTAGGACATAATAATGAAATGATACAATGTATAGACTTGGTAATTTTATGGGGAAAAAGTGAAGATCTCTGTGAAACAGTATTGAAATAGCGTTCCCTCTGTAGAAAACTAAAAACAAAAGAAGAACTTATATATTGAGAGGGACTAGGGTTTTCTTTACACTGAATATTTAAGTTGAGACAGAGCAATCTGAAGGCATATTGTTGCACTAACATTGTCACTGCTCTAAACCACAACTCCTATCTATTGTGCATACAGGAGGCTCACCACAGCCCAGGTTAAGCAGACTAGGGTTAGAGGAGATACAAAAATATTTAATGAATACTTCCTTCACATCCATGTCTACAATACCTGCATTCTTCATCTCATCCTGCAATAACAACCATGCTTTAATTTTTAATGATTTTCCATATGTTATGAAGCGTAAGACTTCAAAACCCCCTTGGAAACACACTACTAAAATGGAGTGGCTTGTACTTCTGAGGCTCCCCCTACTTCTTTCTGAGTAAATAGGTGGTTCATTCCTCTTTTACCAACATAAAGTTCAGCATACCAAATGGGGAAAAAATCCATAGAAATATAACCCGGTCAAATTAGGGGTCCCTAGCCACCTCCCAGCGTCTCCACCAGGTTGTTGGTGGCCCTAAGAAGGAGACCCAGCACTCAGGTTAGGGGAGCCGTGACGCACTGCCACCCCACACCTGATCTGGACAACACTGGGGCACACTAAAGGGAGTATACAGAGATTCTGTGTATTAAACATATTTATTGCCTGCCTGTCACTGTGGGTAACTCAACATCCTGATGCACCTTCAGTCAGGTGTCCCCATATTCTTTTATATACCCTACAATGCCTGCCTGAGTGGCTTTAGATATGCATATTTTGTTGCACAGCAACAGCTACCATCATCCCAAAGTACAGTGATCATTTCCACCCTTCTGTCTCACAAATTTATCAGTTAGGACTGATTGAAACTCAGCAAATGTAGCTGGCAGTGGCAAACCAACAGTGAAGCAGAACATGTAGAAATTGAAATGGGGCTCACAGGGAAAATTTTACTATTGCAAAGGGTGAGCATTGCTCGCACGCAATCGTAAGCAAGTACCTTGGGCCCTACCCTGCCACATGGCAGTAAAATGCGCCACTCAGTTCAAGCAGTTTGAAAAGCCAGGAATAAGCCTTCGTCACCTCATTTTACTGTGCCTCGTAAATTTGTCAAGCCTGTATTTCCCAGCAGATCACACAACCTGTTTTATAGAACCACAGTTTCCCAGGAAGCCGGGCACAGCCTGGCCTGCCCTGTTCTGTGGCACTTTCTTTGGATTTTCCCCAGCAATGCACATAATTGACAGTGGCTCCTTTTACAAGAAATGAAACCACTGAATGGCTCCCTCCAGTAGTTGGAAACACCCCTGGTGAATGGTCCCAGTTACTGGCAAGGCTTGTGCTGGGCTACAACACGCACTGATGTTTGTTCCCTTCTACCTCCAGTCTGTACTCGCAGTAAAGACTCTGCTCTGCACTGTGTTACCAATTTGTTGCATCCATATTAAAGACTATTTTTAGTCCAGTTACAACAACACTTACACAGTTCAAATGAAATGCAGTTAAAAATGCCATATTCACAAACTTCCTAGAACCTAGCTCTTTCTCGGCTGTTGTGCTCAGCTCACTGCCCCTCTGGGTATGAAAGTTGATGGCTACGGGAAGGGAGTTCCAGCACAGTCAGCGTCTCCTCTCTGGGAGGAATGGGGTGCTGATTCTTCCTTTTCGCCCCCGCATCTGGGGTTGGGGTCATTTTTATGTTGCGTAACAGCATCTACACTCAGCTCTTTCTTCCTTGGTCTGTGATATCATGTTATAGCCACATCTGTGTGTTTAACATGTTATATACTAATTCTTTGTTCTCTTCCCTTGCCACTAGAACTGCTTCTACCCAGCTGCCAAGGTTGCTTTCCTTTGATAGCCAATACTTGACCAGTGCTGAGCTGCTGATAGTCGCGGATCCTCTGATACGATTTTTTTCCTGTGCTTTAAAGCTCCTGCTCTGATTCTATGCCTGTGGTCCTTTATGCTGCATTTTATTTGAGAGTCATAGATAATTCATTCTACACACAATAGCTGCTTTCTATTGTTCTGTGTACAAGTACAGATAACAATAAGTATTACATCATACAATTGTACAAAGTTAAGCAAACACTAAAACAAGGTCACTAATAATTACCTGGTCATTAGCTAATTACTGTTACAACCAAACAAGATAAAACAAAGCTTCAAGGAAACCAAAACGAGTTCAGAAATTCCAGAAATGCCTTTTGGTACAGAGAAAGGAAGAGAAGCTTATCCCCTTTCCTCTAAATAGAAAAAAAGAGCTAGGGGAGATAGAAATAATCAGTCCCCAAAGGGCACAGAGCTCCAGCATTCTCCATGAGTGGAAAGACACTTGCACATGCAGTAGGATCAGCTGGAGAAAGCAATTCTGCAAATGTTGTAAGAGTAAGACAGGATTTATTTCTCTGTTAAAATTAGATTGGAAGAGCATAAAATCATGTATAAAAGTTACATGACCTTTCTCACCAGTGAGATTCACTGCAATACAATATATGAAATCCAGGCCTCCACCCTCCCAGGCCAAGAAGCAGCTGTTTAATTAGTGGCTGCTGTGTTGTTTCTAAGTCTCTGAAAAATCCTGGTGCTTATGGTCCATCAAGATGACTGGCAATGAAACCCCAGAGCCTTCTATAATAGATGATTCCTGTTCCATCTAGAAAGGGAAGTGGTGGATTAAGCCTTAGCCTTGAAGGGAAGATCAGGCCTTCCCCATTCCTAATTCTTCTGCTGATCCGTTTCAAAATGGGCTCATGTTGGGCACTCCAAGACGTTGTGTTCCCAAAGAACCTTTGCTGCTCCTGTACCAAGTTTGAATTATGTAGTTGCCCAATGCTTGGAAAATGTCTTTTTCTGTTCATTTTTGGTGTCTGAGCATTATGTAGAGGGCTTGAGCAAATCTCAGTGCCTTCCTGGCAAGGCTCAGGGATGCTGCCTGATCTTTTCATAAGCACAGAAGATAGATCATTCAGGCCCACATTGCTGTACCTCCTGTAGGAACACCATGCTAGGTGTCATCCTGCGGTCTTACATTTCTCAGTTGCTAAAAGAGCTGGTAGCAGGTCCTACCTTTTAGCTGCACATGATAAAACATATCAGGTTCAATGCATCTCCAGTCTAGCTTTGTAGCAGAGCTGACAGAAGAAAGGTAAAGGGTTTCATGGGAAGCTTTGAAATTTAAAATTCTTAGCTTACAAAGTGGAGCAATTTTCATTCACTTTTTTGTTTTGTTTTGTAAGAGATTTTTATTTTGAAAGCTTTTTCTCAGTTATTCAATTTGTTTCTCTTCTTTTTATTTCCCTTTCATCTTTTCACCACTGGTGACTGGCATGGTGATGAAAAACACACTTTATTAATTTGGGGATTTTCTAACAACAGCAAACCTCCAAACATTTTGAGGAAATAAGACTTCATTTTTTTTTAAAGAAATAAACCTATTCTGTAGGTTTACTGGCATGCTTCTGGGGTTTCAAACTGAAATGTGAACAAAATAAAGAATCCAGGGTGAGAAATAAGGAATCATGCTTATATACTTGATACAAGGTTTTCCAGCTCTTCCATTTGACATCAGTTGCTGGTGGACATTACTGCTTGCTGTTACCTACTTTGACCCGGTCTTAACCTCCAGTTTTCTTCTTACTGATACAGCTAAAAAAGAGAGACCTTTCAAATCCAAACACGCATGTGGCACTTATTGTGTCCTGGCTACTATACATGAGCATACATGCATATATTTAGATTTAATACTCACTTCTAAAGCTCATTATTTTCTAAATTAGGCTCCTTCAGGCTGCAGTCCAACTCTAAACTCCCAGATGCAGCAACCATTGCATGGCACATTAGTCAACCCTCCTTCGCTTCTTGGTTTCAAGGGAAAAATTAGTCATTACAACAAATCTACAATTGCTCAAAATGGAGATTGCACACAGAAGTTCCTGTTGCCCTCCTTTTGTTTTTCTCCCGGGGCATGTCAAGACTGCTAACTAATTTTCTGGGAATAGAATTGCATGGGCTAGAGAAAAGTCTCTCAAATCTATTTTCCATTTGATTGGGGAAGCTTCTCTGTAAATAGCAGAGGGCTCACTCCTAGAGCTTGGAACAACATCCTTCTGTTGCAAGATCAGAAGCCTTCAATATAGATAAGCTTCAAATATTATCAAGGTTTCCAGGAAAACAAAGCATGGCCCTATATAGTAGCAATCCCCACAGTAGCAGAATGTGAGATTTTAAATCTGTGTGAAAAGGATATTTCTGAACTCTTGTGTCAAAGGCTACAACGAAGAGTAAATGTCAGCGGGCTTGGAATATCTTTGCTGATAAATCCATGTTTTTAGGCTTTTCCCATGGCTACACACCATTTTCTGACTGGAAAATTTAAATCTCACTGGACACATCTGGCAGTAATTTGCCTTACCTTCAGATGCTGAATCTTAAGGAACATAGATCCTTAAGTATCTTAATGAGTAGAGGAAAAGGGTGAACAACATGATGATGCAAATTCCATAAAAGAGACTGAGTAGGTTTAAATCCACATTGGACATTTGCTCCAGACAGCCATTGCAAATCAGATTAATCTCTTGCATAGGCATTCTGCACCCTCAGCTCTTCTACCAAGCCTATTCACATAAAAACCCGGTTACAGATACAGCTAGACAAAACATCTTTCTGCCACAAGACTGCTCCATTCCAGAGAAAGCTACTTTTACAGATCCCCCTGCAATGTGCAGCTAACTGGTTCAGTTCTGGGATACTCAACCTACCTCTGAGTCACATCTGAATGAAATTAAGACACTACCATTGCCTGACCCAATATACTTCAGGCCACAGAGATGCCAATTGGGAAACACCAGGCAAATAAAATTTCTTTCCCTACTGAACCAGAACATCATTATCAAACCAAAGCTCACTACAAAAATGAGAGACTAACACATTTATTCTTGTGCAATTCATACACCCACACTATGAACAGTGACAAGCTCTAGTCACGTATCCAACCAAACCTGGACAAATTTCAAGCACAGTAGAAAAAATTAGCAGACAGAATTATAGATAAACCTAGATATAAATTTATGTATATTGAAATGTTTACCGCTGTATTATCACCTTCCTTTTTAGGTTTCTATCTCATTAAGCCTTTTCAAATGCCCCAGGCAGATTTTGGCATCAGGCCATAGCCTGATGCATAATGGAAGCACTTCATAGCTATCTGCGCGATACCAGTTGCAACACTGGGACCTCAGTGCTGGAAAACGGAAACAGAGCAATTCTGTGTATAAAATAATGAAAATGAAATTGACCCATAGAAGCCTCAGATGAGCAAAATGCAGAAAAACAAAACATCATAAGCAGAACTCCTGTGGTCTTAGGAAATCACACGCAGACTTGTCATAGCAAATTTTTATCTTGATCGTATCCATTAAGACTTGTTCTTTGCACACCTCACACAAAGTCCCTTCTGCTTAAAAAAAGGCAAATGGCTTCTCACCATCCCTTAGACAAGCCGTGACTCTCATTCCAGACTGAGCTGCACAGGGAGTCGGGAAGAAATCTATTTTCTATGAAATACATATCTACAAGAAAAGTGATAAAGGAGTGTGGTTGTAGAAAACCAAGTCTGTATATTTGCCATGGAAACAGCACTTATAAGAAACACCGTGATAGGAGGAGTATCAACTATCGCTTCAGTCTGATATTTCCAGCATGCAGACATAGCAAACTGTAGGCTGCTCCTCATGCAGCTTGATAGACTTGCCAGTTTTATTAACTTCATAATAACAGGTCATTTCTGGCTGCTACTTTTGAAATGTCCTAGGTATCCTTTACTATATATCAGGAAATGGAAAGGAGAAAGCAAGGGTAGAAAGGGCTCTCACCTTACACTGGACTCCCAGTCGTTTTTGTGAGGCCAGCAGTAGCCCTGATGCACATTTCATTTACTCATCTGTTGCTTCTTTACATCCTGGCACAGGCACAGTGTAAGGAAGTTTGAGAGGGACTTCTTTGGAAACCCCTTGGAGACAAAGCAGTGAAAGCGTTATTCTGGTGTTCTATTTTTGGAAGTTTTTTGTTTCATCCATATCAGGAAAAGCTTGGAATTAAAAGCACCTCCGAGCTCTAGGAAAGCTCAGTCAAAGTTGCAAATCCAAATTTCCATTCCTTTGGATGCCCTGTTCCCTTTCAGTTGCCTCTCTCTCACTTCATTGTTCCCTTCTTTTTGCTACCAAATCTATACTGGAAGCATCCTGATCTTCTTTCTCCTCCTTACACACAGACAAACCAGGCAACCATTTTTGCCAAAGGAAAGGGACACACATGCTGAATGCAGTCTGTCAGCGCTAGACTCTGCAAAACAGATGTGATTCACGCTCCGGGAGAATTAGCAGCACTTGATGACCTGCCCTTAATAAGAATGCCAAGGGGTTTGGCTGCTTCCCATGTTCAGGTAAATGCTGCTCTTCCAGTCACTTGCAGCACCGCTGTGCGGGAAGGTTGATCACCCCTCGTGGAGCCACCCTCAGCTGTGAGAAAGCAGCCCAGCACAGATGTGAATGAATGCTACCAGTAGAGGAAACTTTTACTCCTCTGGTCTTTTGTCACAGCCCTGGCTTCCTTCTGGTTCCCACAGAATATTATTGGTCGATATACTAGGGAATGAGCTAGCATGGGAGCTTCTCAGTGCTTATCTCTAGCAGCATCAGTTTTTTTCACAGGGTATTGCTAATGAAACTTTGTCTGTAGCAGACAGGTGTGGGAATCGCACACTACTAGACAGATGAAAAGTGCATCCAGGAAGATTCTTGTCCTCTAGAATTGATTACTTAGTCCCCAGCTAACTACACTTTCCTGAAAGTAAAGCCTTGACTCCTGGGGCTAGCCAAACTTTTCCTAGTGTTGGATTTAAAGGCTACAAAAATAACTGTTGCTTTCCTATGTCTTTTGCTGATCTTGTGGCGTTTGGGAATGGTCTGGTCTCCATGTGATGGTCTCCAGAGTAATGTGAGAATTCCCTAAGATAAACTGTCTTTTAGCACCATCCCCTAGCGACTGCTAAAAGAGGCTACATCGCTCACTGAAATCAGTGCCTCCATCACACTTGGGAGGCACTACAGGGAAGGAAATGGCCGAGGTTAAAGCTCTGCACCAACAAGTTATTTCTTTTGTTCTAGGAAAATCCTAGTGTTCTTCAGTATATTTGTATATCAAAAACCATTTCTAGAAAGGAAATGCTAGGAAGAGCTTACAGGGTTGTTTTTTTAAAAAGTAATCCAGACCATTGCCAATTCCCACCTACCTGATGTCAATTTTACCCTAAGGATAGGCTGAAGTTAGAGCAAAGCAGAGAGCAATCTCCTTCATCCGTTGCCACACTTCCCACATAAAAGATATTTTCAATACATAAACATCTCTGAAGGCTAAAAACTTGCCCACAGGCAAAGGAAAAGAATATATTGGAATACACTATAAAATCACAGCTATTACATGATACTTCAGCAAAAGTATCCTCAAATACTGTGTTTTGTTTGCTTAGTTTGATCAAGAGTGATGTTGATGCTGGAGCCACATTGCAGCTGAGTCATCAAAATCACTAAGAATTCATGCTGTAACCATGCAAACTACACATACTGACCTTGAATTGGAAAATACTTCTCCTGCTATGTCCTTTCTACACAAAGTAATAATTTTTCCTGTTACCACTGTTTTAAGCAAAGTAAGATTCAAAGGAGTTATTTTTTGAGAGGGACACAGTGCTCTGTATTATGCAATCAAAACAAACTTAAAGAAATTTTATTGGTTCATTGAATCTTATTTTAGATGTAAAATTTGAACTTCCTGGGTTGACTTTTACGGATAAATATTCTTGTCTAAGTACACGATGCTTATAACCAGTAAAATGTAGCCTAGTAAAACCAGTAAAATTTAATAACCAGTTATAATGTAATAACCAGTTATAACCAGTAAAATGTAAAATAAGCATGATAGCATCTCTTATATTCTGTCCTTTCAATTAATGCTAACCAGCCATATACACTGGATACGAGCTGTTAACTTGAAAAAAAATTAAAGTAAAATATGGGGATTCAGAATTGTTCAGAAGCCTTGAATATGCTCTTGGAGCTTACAGGGGAAACATTATGACAAGAGCTTTATTTGCTGATATAGTGGGGTACTAGAGCTCTTCATATAACTGGATGAGAATATTCTGCATCATGGCAGAATGACTACAGAAGTGATTTCTTCTTCCTGATCCTGATGTGCCTATTTTTGTGTCTTTAGTGCTGCCCTATCCTGTCTGTATATGAGAGAAGAAAGTGAAGTGGCTTTTTCACTGGACCAGCTCAACTGGCACTAAGAGGTACTTTAAGCGATGTGAAAAATTATCTAATATACAACTGTGTTATATCTGGGACAAGGGAAAGCCAAATTCTCCCAGTAGTAGGCACACCAGTGGAATAAAGTGCTATTCAATACCAGCTTTCTCACATCGAAACGCATATTTTTTACCCATAGCACTTGTGCTATGTGCATAGGTGCTAAGCAGGCATACAGCCCGTGATCCGAGCAGTTTTCTACAGCTGTTGTAGCTTCCAGCACAGGAAGGTAAGATGACCTGGCTATGCAGTCCTTGGCCCGGATAGTTCTGGGGTGCCAAGTCCCTGTGGATTTGGACTACTCTTACTAAGACTGGGGATAGATTCACTACTAGTAAACCCCAAGGACTGAGGATGATAGAGAGCTGTGAGACAGACCATGGCAGTGTAGCAGAGGTGAGTTTATAGAACTTCTTAAATAATCTGGAGGATCAACAGTAGCTCTGCCAAAGTGGCTGTGCAGTCTGATAACTGCAGAAGAGAGTGAAGCTGATGCTCCCTTTGCAGCGCTTGGGGAGAGCTGAAAGTCCCTGAAGATGGTTCAAGTGATTCAATGAGATGAGCAGGGATTTGTCTGAAGTCACTGTGTTGAGTGTGTGCCATTAGCAGATGTTAAATATAAAAGTGTTTCTAAAATCCCAGCCTTTGGTCAGCTTATTCAGGCTTCAGTAAAGTACTTGCCTTATCTGGAGAGCCACAGCTGTGACCCTGAAAATAATACTGTTCTTTCTTCCATGGTGCCAAATAGGGATAACTCTTTTGTGAGCAGAAGGGTACTGCTCTTTTACGTAATATAGCCTGGTGATTTAAATGACCCCCAGGAGTGCAGTTGAATCTTCAGACCCTGTTTCCACCTCTTGGGAAACTGCTTCTTTCCCTCTCCTGTGCTCTCACGGGAGATGAGAGGCCCTTCATCCCTCCTACTGAATGTGCCAATACATATAGAAGTTCAGGCTCGTTGGGTGAAAGAATATGTGCACAACAGCATGCGTGAATGTAGACTGTGGGATCGGCACATAATATACACTGGGAACTTGAGGTCCAGCTTCTGCTGCAAGGTCAACTTTTAAATTTTACAATAAGAGCCCATGAGGCCAGCCTAACAGCCAGGGATTTTAGTAATACTGCTACACAACTAATAAAAAAATGTGGCACCTATGGATTTATGCATAAGGGAGTAAGCAGCAAGTTGAGTGGGAGTTTTCAGGAGAATTTTGAACCTATTTCTACTGAAGTTTCACCAAATGCATCCAAGTGCTTATCCTTTCCTAGGTTCAATTTGTGCTGAGACAGGCTGCATTTGGATGTGAACTAACGCTGAAATACTATCTGTAATGAGCTTGGGATTCAGATCCAGCATGCAGCAATTTGAAAATGGATATCCTGAGTTTCTTACAGTCCCAAGATTGTTTTGCTAAACAAAAAGAGCTTCAAACAATTTTTTTCTTTTAATCAACAGCCCAGACATGTACTAATAAAATCATACAAACAATAAATTTTCATTTTGGAGTATTCAGTAAGGGAAATAAACCCCGATGTAATGAAATCTACCAACCGTCAAAAGCCAAACTCTTTTATGCTGCTCTTTTCTGCACTGGTGGAAATGTGGAGTTGCTTCCCTGACTTTAGAGGCAGAATTAACACTTGCAGTGGAGTAACTCAGAGCAGAATACAAGCTTTGTTTGTTATTAGGCACTCTGACTGTATAAATAAATACAGTATGCAGCTGCTGTGATTTTTCTTTTTTAAAGCCAGCTTGCATTTAATTTGCAAATACGGTCAAGACTAATTTATCTCTCATTTTATCTTGGGATTTCTAAAAATAAAGGATAACAAATGCTAAATCACGTAATGGTAAAATCTCAAATATAGAGCTCAAAAAGAGAAACACTCACATGAAATAGCTTATGTTAGCCTTTAAATGAGATTGCTCATCAGACTCTCTCCTGTGTCCTACATTCAAATGGCATTTATAGATTTTCACTATGAATAAGAAAAAGAGTGGGGAAATAAAGTCTCCAAAAGAGAGCCCAACTGCATTTCTTTGCTAAAATATTGTATCACAAAATGGCATCTGTTTCACTTGTATAGGAGAAGCCTACACTTTACCAAGACAATAAAAAAAAAATAAAATCATAGCAAATTGAAAACCCAACCCTTCAGCATACCTAAAAGACTAGACTATCACCTGGAAACTGAAAGCAAGGCATTGTTATCCAAATCTTTCAACAGGAACAGCCATCACAGAGATTTACTTGACTGCAATAAAAGCTAATGGTTTATCCTCCATGTTCGGGTTGGTTTTGTTGTGTTGTGTTTAGTTTTGTTTTTTAAATATCATCTGAAAAGAATTGCAAGTCATTTATAATTTTTTTCTTGGTGTCACTGTTAATCATTAAACTTCCTTGGAATGGGGATTTTGCTTCTATTTTTGAGAAAAGGCAATCCTCAAATAATACGAGGCATGCCCAGGAGTTGCAGTTCTGCTCCCAGGTGTGTAAGGTTGCTTTTATACATGCATTGTCCACAGTCCTTAGTGCAGCACTTGTGTCAATGGCTAGAGGCTTTTTGAACAGGTTGACAATGCCCTCTCAGATCTCTTTTGTTCCCGACAGGTCTATTCTGTTACTGCTTTCTCCCTACTTTAAAATTTCATGTTGTGTTTCTCTATGCAATTTCATCAGCAATTACCTTTTCCTTTTCTTTTTCTTCAACAAGAAACTAACTCCTCCTAATTTCAGAGAGCTGGAGAATGGCACTAGAGGAGGAAAAAATCCTTCTCCTCTTCTCTGACCGCAGTATTCAACCTTGCAGCTAACAAGCATAATTTCATAGAGTAATGTAGATTGGAAAGGACATCTAAAGGTCATCGGGTCCCAAATCCAACTCAAAGCAGGGCTTAGAACATGTTACTCAGTGTCTTGTCTAGTTGAGTTTTGAATATCTCCAGTCATCGAGATCCCACTGTCTCTCGGGGTAACGTACTCCAGTATTTGTCTACCCTTCTGGTGTAAAAAGTTACCTTTACTCTTTGTATGGAATAGCCATCTCCCCAGATTTTTTCTGCTTGTAAAGTTCCCAATATTATGTTTAAGCTGCAAGTAATATTATTCTAGAATAATACTACTTTAGAATAATATTAATTGTAATGAATTAATTGTAAAAGTATGCAGTAAAAGGGAAGGGATGGACTTGGTGATCCAGGATATTCCTTTCAGTCTTGTCTATGGGTGGGAGATTTCTCCATTTTAGAGATATGGATTTAGAGGTTCATAAATATGGGTCTGCATGTGAACTACATGTCTAAACTCCAGTTACAGTCAATGGGGATCTAGGATGGGATTCAGTTGCCCCTATGTAAACTTTTAACACCATTTGAAATGCCCTCAAGTATCCTGTCCCAGAAGGGAACGGGTCTCCCATAGATCAAATGCCACCTCTGCCAGGCCCACATAGGTGTTTCTCGTACCCCAGAG
Organism: Arenaria interpres; assembly: GCA_013399435.1. Lineage (NCBI taxonomy): Eukaryota > Metazoa > Chordata > Aves > Charadriiformes > Scolopacidae > Arenaria > Arenaria interpres. The sequence continues at coordinate 540,337 of VXAK01020027.1, forward strand.
AATCTGGAATTACACCTACGGGAAATGATACTATAGAGATAGTTCATACACATCATTGATTGAACTCCAGAAATAGGATGCAGCATAAATGGTTAATGACGTACAGGTAAATTATTGCATTCGAAGGCTTGTGGTACAATGATGAATATAGTGTGAACCTCTTCCTTATCACCTCCCCGCTTTTGGCAGCAGTGAGCTTAAACATTCAAACAAAAAGAGGAGACACAGAAAACTTTCAGCTTTATGCAGCACACCAGTTTTACCAACTATTTTTCAATAACAAGGTCACAAGTATGAACCATCCAAAGGGCACATGTCAAGTCTCCATACACGTACATGTGAAAGGAAAATTACCTAATAATTTCAGTTTTTATCCCTCAGGATGACTTCACAGAACATATTTTTCCACATTTTTATTGTGCCATTAATCTTTATCCTGTGCCTTCTGCAGAAACTTCTTTTTTCCTCCCACAAAGGCTGCCAGGCTCCCGCTCTCCAAGGGGTCACAGGTTGCAGAGGAATCCACAGAAACAGGAAACCAGGCTTCCTCAGTCAGTTTTGAAACCAAAACCTGTTTCCTTTCTACAAAAATAAAGCCTGTCAGGGCATCCTCTGGGTAGGCTCACTGTATGAGCAGCAGCTCAGGAGAAGGGAGAAGCTACAGGATTTCTTGTTTGGGAAATAAATGTGAGATAACTTGTAGCATTTACAAAACAGCAGAATGAAGGAGATAATCTTCTTACTGGTCCTATTTAATTTACAGAGTGCCACTATTGGATTTAATGCTCCAGGAAAGTTCTGGACCACAGGCCAGGATGGTGAAACCCAGACAAGTCACCCAGACTTGACTCCGTCTCCGACCACAATTGTGGGGTCACCCCATTCTGAGAGCCAAGCTGCCGAAGGGACTGCCTCACAGGGACCTCCTTTTGCATCTTCAAATAAGACTCTGGGAATGAAAGCAGTGAAGAAAGCCTCCAATCCTACAACCTCTACCCCTGCTAGCCAGTCGAAAGGACATAGTGATGGTGATCCTGAGAAAGATAAGAACAGAAGCTTATCCAGCAGCAAAGGGACATCTCTACAGAATGATGCTAGAGAGATGCCTCTCCAGCAAGAAGTCACTACAAGCCGGAATACAGCTACAAGGAACAGATCTCTCAAACCTTCATCCCACAGCACTGGTATCACCAGTCTCCAGCAGGACGACAACTCCAGAGCATCCAGCTTTGAAACTACCAGGGGAAAGTAAGGAGATTTACATATTTTTTCTTGTCTCCTAGGTACTGCTTAGGAATAGTTATTTTCCTGTTCCCAGCAAAATAATTCCCAAAATTTCTAGTCATTTCAGTAAAATTGTTTTCTTCTTAAAGACCATCTAAAACAAGCAGGGGGGCCAACCTGCAGTATTTACTCAGTCAAACCCATAAATTTGTACCAGAGAAATGCTGCAATATTTTATTCCTTAGGGTAGTTATCTCAAAACCAACAGGAAAGTCATTATCACATATGGGTAGGAAAGGACTACAACAGATGCCTCCCTTTATGCACAGTAAAGTTTTGCTGTTTCTTTTCTTTCTTTTCTTGTGGGTAAAAGAAATTGCAAATGCACTTTTTCATTTGGAATCTATTAAGGATTATTGTGTATGTAAACTTCTTTACTAAATAGAAAATATAAGCAATTAAGTATACAAAATGCATCAATGTCTGACAATTTGAAACACATTATTCTGTGATAAAACCTTATGGAAAGTGCAGGTGAATGTGCATTCAGAACTGTATAACTTAATACATAATAGCTATGCATAACAGAGTATATCAGATTGTAATGTCTAGTTTTATATCTGTGGAACACCCAATTACTTCCTTTGTTCCCCAATGTCTTCAATTCTCAATGGGGATGTTAATACTGACTTTGGAAATGTTGCAAGGTTCATTTACTTGCTGATATTCACTTCATTGCTGCTTGGTAGAAAATGGAAGACACAAAGAATTGGTTGTTTTCCATAGTATTTATGGAGACTGGGCTGTCAGAATACAGATTTCTTCTTTTGATAGTATTACCCAAATGTTAGCATCCAAAAGGAGGAAAAACTCTTTCTCTTAGATTCACACAAAAGAGAATAGATGAACCATTAGAAATACTCCTACAATTATCTTCGACATGTGGCTGTGAGCTCATGTTCCTTCAACTCAAAGAAAAGATTCCCCTTGACCTGAGCATGTTTCGGACCATGCATAAGTGAAATGATGCAGAAAGACCCAAAGGAAAGGAGTCCTTTACTTCAGCCTGGAAGCAGTAACACAGTAAGGAGCTGTGTTTCCCAGACAGCTTTCCTAGCACACTCCTTCAGTGGTGAATGTCATCCATTAAACACCTTACTGTGGTCTTTGGCAGAGCGTCCGAGTTAACCTGAGTTAAATGAATTCTCTTTCTACGTGAGAGCCAGTAACTGCAACTCCATTAAATAGGTCTTACCATATGCTAACCTTAGAACTTTAGCTTTCTCAACTTTTGTCAAGAATAGTATTCCAGTGAAATTAATCTTCAGAAAATCTCTGTGAATTTGCAGGTATTGTTTCTACCTTCTACATAAGATATAAATACAGAAAGCAAAAAATTAGTCTCTGGTCAACAAGATCTCATATTTAATTTATCACAATGCGATGTGGTTGCAACTTCAGAGAGCTAAAATAAGCAAATCTTGTATTGGCTGGCACCTTATTTCATGCGTGGTTGAGGAGCAACCTGCTCTACAACGTGCAAAGGCCTTATTGGTTTTTTTTCCAGTCCATTGAGCAAGTTAGAGATAAAGCTAGGATTGCGTATCAATGTTACAGGAATGCGTAGCAGCATGAAAACCCAGCATAAACCGTAATGCTAAATCCCCACTCTGTTTCTCAAACTGCTGGGCTACATAGTGAGTCTCTAGCAAGGGTGTACAGTTCTAGGTGTGGCTCGATCCTTTCCGTATGAAGATTCTTGTATTTCAAGCCTAGTCTTCCTACCACATATGGGTATTTCTACAATCAGCTATGGTGATTTTAGCTTTTCTTCCAGTTTTGTCACTGACCTGGACTGTGACTGAACTAAGCCACTTCATTATTCTGTCTCCCTTTACTTAAGAATTAGACCTGGAAGAATAATAAAGTTGCTTGTGACTCATTTTTTTTTTTCAGTAAAGTGATGAAAAAATGCCAAGTCTAGTGTGCTCAGTGTCACCGATCACTGCTGTGAAACACCTGGAAAGCTGCTGCTGAGAAAGTATGCATAAGACAAAAGTATTTTTATTTATTATAAGCAGATACTATTGACTACGCCCTAAATCCATTTCTAGCATATATTTTCTTTTTTAAAAAAAATAATTGCATCTTTATTGCAGATAAAGTGCAAGAGGTGCTGTAAAACTTCCAATAAAGACATACAGCTTTCTTCAAAGTTTACTCATTTAATGCCTGAGCACAGTGTGAATGACTCAATAGCAGATTTCATAGTTGTAAAGTGTACTACCTCTAAGGAAACTCGGAAGCACAATTTGCCCTTTGATTTTACTTTGAATTAAAGCAGCTCTTTGGTTATAATATCTATTCCAACCTGAGTTTTTGAGTGACCTTGTAGGAACCGCCTGAGACTCTTTATGGCAACCCATTGTGCTCACAGATGTGCAGAGAAGCTGATGTTAAGAGGCTCCATAGAGAAGGAACAATAGAGAGAGGTCAGGGAGAGACAAGAGGAAGGAAAACAAAACAAGAATGAGCATTTGGTTTTTAATATATTTATAATTTTAAAAATATCAGTACATATACTTTGTTGGGGAGTCTCCAAGGCTGTCAGGTTACCCAAAATGTGCAATATGTGCCCATTGTACGAGCTTAATTACCCAAATACCCCTTTCTGAAGGAAGTTGTGTGCCTTACTGTCTTAATTACAAAGATAATTCCCTCACTATCTCTACCTTAGATTATCTGAGGACAATATTATGTACACATATCACAGGCATACTAGAACTAGATTAGAAAAAAAGATCTTCTGGTTCATTCAATTTTTGCAAAATTGCTGTAAAATGTCAGAAGAGCATGATTTGGAAATATTTCATAGATTTTCAAAGTCTGCACCTGAAGAATATTTCTGACAACCACCAACGCTAACAACATCAATGAATAAAGAAATGCTGGAAAACTAGAGCTCTGTTTCAGCAGCAGTGAGAGAGTTTTTCCAAAGTTCAGTGACATTAAATGTGAGCACCAATTTGGTGTCAAAGAAGAAAATTGATGATACATTTTTTTCAATTGACCTCATGTGAGGTACATCTCTTTTAGCCCATGAAGAGAGAGAATCGTCGTATTTCACTGTATAAAGCAGCTTAAATAACTGGTGCTATGGAGCAAGTCTGAGGCAGAATCCTGAGACTAGCACACCCACCCTTTCATTCTGAGCCCAGTTTTATTAATTACTATTCCAGGCAGCTCCTGAACACATGAGACATTCATTCAGGCTGTAAATTAACCACACTATCTCCACATTTTCGTATGGTTCGCCATTATTCTTTTCTCTTAGTATGTATATATTACACATTTTCCAATTATCATGAATCCACTGAGGGTCTTCATAGACTTCCCCTGCTATTACCTGGGGTAGTGGTGACGTGACAGCATTTTATTACTAAGCACAGCGGGTTTAATAAAGTCAGCACCAGGGACAGATTTGCTTATCTGTCACATGTGGTAGGAGTGCTGAAGTATTTCATCCTCATGACCAGGCGTCCGCATTTCTCCCCAGAAATTGCTTTTGCCTGTATCAGCTTGGTAGAATTTCTAGCGTACTGACAAATTAAAACGAATGGTTAAGCTCAGCAGATGGCTCACATACACAAGAAACATAGAAACCTGATTTTACTGCCTAGTTAATGCAAGGTTCAGTCTCTTTTGATCATGTCACTTTTTAATGGAGCAGGAAGAACAATTCTTGAATCAATTTCTTAGGATTTTGCATCACGGTGAATTTACAATAAATAAAGTCATGGATGGCTTAGGTTTCTGCCTCACTAGGTATATTCACTATGACCTGGAAGGAAGAACCTCTTACACTGGTACTTAGGTTGCCTTGGTGGCTAAGTGTCAGAGGGTGTTTGACAAGCAGTGCTTGCTTTGCCCTCACAACGTTGTGTTCCAGCCATGCAGAAGACCTTTGCAGTGAGCCCCTCTTTGCCAGCAGCATCTTGAATGTACTTACGGCTCTTGGCTGTAAGCCCACAATCTAATTTTGCTGCACATGCTGAATGCAGTGTTACTCCCATTGCAGTCCTAAAGAGCAAAGCAAATCATTCACCCAAGTGCTGGAATTCACTGCTTTATTGCTATTTCATCCACAGAATAAATGGGGCAAAGGACATAATTATGCAGTTCCATAACGATGCATATGGCACGGTACCAAGAAAATGTAACCGTCCGAAATGAATTTTTATGCAAGTATTTAGAGATTAGTGCTGTCTTCTGCTGAGCACAGAAGTATAAGAGTTAACAGATGACTGAGACTGCTGGCATGAAGTAGCAAAACACCGTACCACGTTGTACAGATTAGGTACTACTGCACACTCTACAGCAGAACCCGTACGGGGCAAGAGTGCACAGGGTCCATTTGTAGACTGTTTGTATCAGTGCTATTAAACCCCATGCATTGAGGAAATCTTTTCCACTGCCAACGTCCCATGCACAGAGTGAATGAAAGGATATGTTTGATTTAATGTGGTGGTGGTCACTTTTCAAGCGGTTTCAGTACCTGGGTGGGAAGAAGCTACTGTGGGAGATGGTTTACCCACCTTACACTACCTCCCAGAGAGACCCTGTAGGATGTTTTGTCTTTCAGGGAGAGAAGAAATGGTAAACACATGTCTATGTAATTCTGAACTGTAGGTGATGAAATAATAATTTCGGAAAACTAGACAATAATTCAGGAAATAACAAAACCCAAAATTTCGGTTTTCTGAGACAGCCCGTCAGCAATGATAGCTAGGCAGAGTCATGACAGACTGTTTTCAGTAGCACAGGAAACATAACACTGGGAACAAAAAAAAAATCACATCTCCACCCAGGTTACTTTTGAGACACTCACAAGTACTTAAAAAGACAAAAAGCCCCAGCATCTCTTTGCCTTAGCCTCCTCAGAGCCTGGGTATTTAGTTTTTCTGTGATCAGATTCAGATAAGGCATTACTGTACAGATGACTCTTGAAATTTTAAAATTAATATAATAAAAGTCTCTGTTCATCTCATTACATTAACCACTGCATTGATGCTCGTGCTTCTTTTTGCTCTTGCTCTTTGTTTCATCTGCTGTGGGAACAGCAAGGATTAGGTACAGGCTGTTTTCCATTCCTGCTAATATCTCTTCGCCCCACTGCATAGATTAGGATTACTGTAACTAACTGGACACAGTGTTGGGATTTGCCTCCCAGCCACTGCAAACTCCTTGCAGCATTTAATTTAAGGTACACCAGAAACATCTGCTCAAGTCTGCACAGAAAAATACATATTCTCACAACCCTGAATATAATTAACATTTTAGAAACTGACACTAATTCGTAGAATAGAAATGGCAAGGAAAAGGAGAGCAGCAAGGTATCCCCCTATGTTTTCCAAAGGCATGATCTCTGTTGCCAGTTAGAGAATGCAAGTGTTTCAAAAGACAATTTTTCTGTCAAATCTCAAAGCATCTATTCTGTATTACACTCCCGGTAAGTAATGAGGAAAACTGTGAAAAAAATCACCTTGAATTTCATAGACATTGGCTCGGACACTTTTTACTCAAGAGCCCCCTGAGAAATCAATCAGTGCCAGCATAAAGATATCGCTCTGCATGAGTAAGGGCAAATCAGGTACAAAACAACTGGTAAGGCATTTAACCATTTAATGAAGCTAAGTAAGAAAACAGAAACTGCCCAAAACAACACTATAAACAAATCAAAGAACAACATTCACCCCTGGAATTGGGATGGATCTTCCTTTTTAACATTTTCATTTTGTCACTTATGAAGTGACATTATTATTGGTTACTTATAATATATACTTATTTTTGGTTAGTATTTCTCAAAGTAGAGAAGCCACCACTGACATACTGCAATCTCCTTTTCTGTAGATTAGAAAAGCACTAACTAACCAGTGAAAACCAGTGCCACTGGAGGTCATCTGAGAAGCAGTGACAGTAAACTAGACCAGAACTACCTTAATGAATTTTGTACTCTGCGTCAATTGGATGATAGAAAATAAATAGATATTCCAGAGGTAAAAGTACAGAATTAAGACCTTCTCAAAGAGCAGCTTGTCTGAGTTTTCAAATGTGTTTTACTGGATGACTCTCAAAGCAGATTAATGGATATCTTCTCATAAATCTAAATTCTATCTTTGGGAAAATTTGATTACTTTGAAGGGCTCTGATCACAGAGAGGGAGGTAGGGTCTAAAAGAGATGATCTGGTTCACAGGAGACAACTTTTTAAATGCTAGAACAGATTAGCAAAGTGCAAGATAAGTGGAAATTGTGAATTAATTTTTGCAGCATGAGGTAGGACACACAATTGGTCACAACAGTAAATAAAAGCTTGGATGAGACAAAGAGGCTGTTCACAGTCCAAGGATTCAGCACTGTACATACAAAAAAAGGAAATGAATGATAAGTGTAGAATTCGTGTTTTGTGATAGACAGGACAAAATGTCAGGACCCTGAGTCCTGAAAAAATCCATTAAACAAATGGTATGACTCACTCCACCTGATACTTCAGTGTCAACAAGTCAGCTGTTTCTCAGGGCTAACAACATACCCCGTAAAGTATTTTACCATCACAGACTACATTATATTGCATATCAAAGGCTGTCCACGTTTTCCTTTCCAGTCAACATGTAAAACAAATTTCCCAATTTGATTTGATTATGGTCAGTCCCTAGTAAGTACTGAACTTTTATTTCAGCTGAGATTCATACATTTCAGAGGATAGGAAGTTAGGCAGTGAACCTAAAAAATTAACCAATTAAAAATTGGTCCAGGTTTGAACTAGAATTTTTGAAAGATGATTGATGTTCATTTAAGGATACAGAATTTACCATATCACTAGTATCAAAAGGTGAGAGGTCTCTGTAGTCACCTAGTGGAGTTCAAAGGAAGTTGCTGAAACCAGAACCTGGTCTCCTGTGCAATAGCAATAAAACCTTGTGAGGGTGCTTTCTGTCCTTATAATCTGAGTGTTTATATCAATCAACATTATCTCTCCTCATCCAAACTTGGTAGGTTGTTAAGCAAACAGAAAATATATCTCAGCAATGTACTTTTATACAACCTAAATTTAGGGACTATACTCTGATCTTTGTGTAATAGTCTTTTAGACAGGACCTTGGGAGAGCTTAAAAAATAATAATAATAATATATTTCTTCCACATCATGTTGGTGTATGTTTTTGTGCATGAATGCACTTAACCCACTGTATTCAGAAGACAAATCATATCACTCAAAGGAGACAGATATATAAGCAAAGCTCACAGGTTCACAGAACCATGGGATGGTTCAGGTTGGAAGGGACCTTGGGAGGTCTCTAGTCTGACCTCCCTGCTCACAGCAGGGCCAGGTGAGAGATCAGACCAGGTTGCTCGGGGCTTGATCCAGCCAGGTATTGAGCTCCACAGTCTGGGCTGGTGATTGCACAACTTCTCTGAGCCCTGCTCCAGTGCCTGGGCGTCCTTGCGGGGAACAAGTTTCTCATACCTGGTCTGAACTTGTTTCAATTCGGGCGAGGTTTCTCTTGCCCTCCTGCCATGCACTGCTGGGAAGAGCCTAGATCCAGCTTCTATACAGTCTACCTAGGGGGCTGCAGTTATTTGCCCTTAAAGCACGCCCTTCCCCAGCCCGACCTGGTCAGCCCTGGTCCCTCAGCCTCTCCTTGCAAGGCATCTACCAACTCCAGATGCTTGCAGCATCTTTCTACATCCCTTTTGCCAAGGTGTAAAGGACAATACAAAATGAAAACAGCTGTAAAATCGAGCTTAGTATTTCATAAACTATTCTGTGAAATACCAGTAAACTGCACACAAGGTGAATGAGGCACAACCACCAAGCCATGCATGGACTTTAACAACAGCTCCAGCTCTGGTTCCTTTTGTATTGCTTCAGCAACACAAATAATCTCATTTTCATGAATCAGAGATGTTCAGCTGCGCTGATTCAATAGTATTTCTATTAAAAGCCAGGTAATCTAATTTACTCACGGATAAAAATAACTCATTTTCAGATATAATATGAAAAGAGAAGAACAAAATCTATGCCCTTTGTGGACCTGATGCCACCAGTGTTCCTGTTGAGTGGCTTTAGGTCCACTTTACAAGGATCTGTTCTTACACAAGCAAGGGGAAGCAATGGTGTGCAGGTATACCTGACGCTCTGAAGCTGGCAGGTTTTCTGAGGGTTTGTTTGTTTTTTTCTCAGCAAGATACCCAAAGAAGAGTTTACAGTGGAAATGTGGCGTGGAAGGGTGGTCACAGTCTCATAAAATTCTACTCATCCTCTCACCCTAAGGAAATTATAATTTTTTAATGTTAGTGTAGTAGTTTACTTGGCTTTTCACTAAAATTGGGTACCACAGCCTCGAGAGGCCTGGTCCAAAGCCTGCTGAAGTTAAACAGAAACACAGGCTGCGACTCTATTTCGAACAATCCCGTCACAGACCCAGCAAGCAGTCACAACACTCCTTCTTTGGAGTTTATAACACATTTATTTTCTTCTTTTGCTGCCCTCCTTCCTGCAGGCCCTCTGCTCTCCCCACAGCCTCTGGGAGCTCAGCAGAAGGTGAGGCGGGAGGCGGGGGGCTTCTCCCTCACCGCTGGTGCCGGCTGAGCCGCGCGAAGCAAAGCAGCTCCGCTCCGGGCTGTACCCGAATTTAACACGGCCACACC
>VXAK01020028.1:0-100232 GCA_013399435.1 Arenaria interpres
AGGAATTTTTCACAGAGAGGGTGATTGGGCATTGAAATAGGCTAGTCAGGGAGGTGGTTGAGTCACCATCTCTGGATGTGTTTAAGGGACGTTTAGATGCGGTACTGAGGGATATGGTGTAGGGGAGGACCTTGTAGAGTAGGGTAGATGGTTGGACTCGATGATCCCAAGGGTCTCTTCCAACCTAGATGATTCTATGATTTTATGTCAGTTACTTAATGAGGTGTGGCGTCTTCTTCTGTGTAGACTGTTGGTGTTGTAAACCAAGATAAAAATGCAGAGCTGGAAACCAGTATGTCTTACGCAAGCGACCAGGAGAGAAGCCATTCGAACAGCAGCACCTTGTCTGACAGAAGGCTCAGCAATTCCAGCCTCTGCAGCATCGAAGAGCAGCATCGGACCGTCTATGAGATGGTGCAGAGAATCCTCTTATCCACTCGAGGATATGTTAACTTTGTTAATGAGGTGTTTCGCCAAGTAAGTGTGCATGTTTAGTTGCTACTGTATTATTATTATTATTTTTCAAAGGAAGTGCTGTGGTTATGAGAGAGAACACTGCAAAGGCTGATGGTCGGGGTAACTGATCAACCTCGATACTAATCACACCAGCACCCTTTTAGTTTGGAGTCTTTCCTAGGCCTAGTTTGAATGACAAAATTATGAATTTTTGGTAGGAAATGAAGCTTGTTGCTGATGCTGAATGGCAATGTGTCTTATTTGAATGGGCCGCTTTATTTGTTCTTGGTATTATGTTGTAATTTAAAGAGTCTTTAGCCTGGAAATTTGTTATTTGAATTAGTAAGATTCCTGTTCCTGTAATCAGTGTCAGTATCTAATGTCTATTTGAGTATTGATTGCTTCTACCGGTATTCTTCATTAATTTGACATCTTTTCAATTGTTTGGGATAACTACTGGAAGGTCCTAGTCTTTTAGATTTTGGAGTTTGGTTTGGGTTTTTTTTGGTCCAGTACAAAGGTAGAAGTTGGTTGAAGCCGCAGTTCCAGGTCACGTAAAGGTGCAGAAGATACTCTCCAGCAGCTGAGCGAGCACAGGTGCTTTACTATGAAGTGTCTTGCATAGCACAGGCTAGGAACTCCTCCTACCAGTGCTTTTCGGTGGGATGGGTGGCATTTTGACAGGAAGGATACACTTTTATGTATGTTAAGAGCTGCTGTGGCATGCTGCCCTCTCCTGGTGTTCTTTACAAGTATGTAAGGTTGGACCAGCTTCCAGGGAGCAAAGGCTAAGGGGATGCAGTGCTTCTATCTTTATTCGATATGATCAGTGTCCAGTAATTGGAACAGATGATAGTATTTGGATCCTTTTTGTGTTTATCTCTCCCTTACAGCGGTATCACTAGTCACTGTGAACCTCCTCTACGTTTTGGGTTTTTATTTTTCTTTCTATCCTAGTTCTTAGCCTTTCTGAAATCACTCTGCGTAGTGCCCATTCATCCTGGCGATGAGCTGTTGTTTCTCTAATACTCTAGCAGTTAGCTTCTGGCTCTTTCAGTTCCTGCATCCATAATAAGTTGGCAGCGTCTGAAGACGTTTTCAGAAATGTCACATACCATCTTGTACGGCATATTTACACTTGCTTCTGCTAAGCCTTCAATTTCTCTTGAAATCAGCTGTTGGATGTTGCACTTCATGCTGACCATAGACAAGGAAGTGTACTATGTGATGCAAAGATTTCCCCCAACCTTAGTAAGATACCTTTGTAGTGGTTTTGCAGCTAATCTGGGCATAGGAAACGCTACGGTTTTTGACCCTTTTTAATGATGGAGAATGGGTAATCTCTTCGTAGTTGAAAGGACCTATTTTTTAGTAGGATAAATGTTTGTTTGTCTCTTTCGGTGGTTTTATAATGTAATGCATATTGATATAAATTTTTTTCTTGGTGGTAAAATGTAGCATGTTGAAAGTAAATTCACTGTGTTGATTTCCAGAACTGTAGTGAGAAAGGATCAAGTGCCAGCCACTGTTACCCTCATCGCAATTTACTGTCTTGTCTATACCGACACTTGATGAAATGGCATTTCACATCATACAGCGCTGATACACAAAGTCATCTTCTCCAGGCAGTGTAGTGTAGTACCTAAGTGTAGCCTGCCAGGCTCCTGTGGCTAGTCATGGCTTGTGAGATGAATCCATATTAAGTTAGAGAGCTTGCAAAGAGCAAAACCAAGCTTTTTCTTTTTGTGCGAACAAATACAGCATGGAAGTAATTGGAACTAATGGTTATGGAATGATGAATGATGTAGGTATATGCATAGGTTGTTGATTAATCCTAACTCCTCCTACTACAGACACAAAAGTAAAAATTATATATCCTTTCTTTTTGGAGCTGTATTATTTATGGGTAAATATTATTTATGTGTGAGTGTTTATCTATGCATGCACATCTGTGTCCTATATATACTAAAACTAGTTAACTTTTCAATTTAGGCTTTTTTATTGCCACCTTCTGATATATCTGCAACACGAAAAGTGGTTAAGGTATATCGAAAGTGGATATTGCAAGAGAAACCTGTGTTCATGGAGGAGCCAGACAAAAAGGAAGACAGTCAGGACCCTACTGTCAACTTAGAGGATTCATCAGTGCAAACGGATGGTAAACATGTATGATATCAGTGTTACTTACTTTATTCTCTTCACCTACGAGATCTGCCTTAAGTTTTAAACTTGCTTTGTAAATGACTAACAATTTAAAAAATGCGTGGGAAATCAAGATTAAAAAATGCTTTTATATAAGGTCCAGAACTTTAAAGAAATATAGAGTTTTCAGTAGCCCTTACTGAGTGCAGGGAAAGATTGCAGCTGTTTTGAAAAATGCAATTTGTTCGTTATTCCCTGTCTATACAAATATGATGGCAAGAACTTCATGGAAGAAATACTGATACGTTCTGCAGTGTTAAAATTTACAATGTCTGCTGGCCTGGTACATGTAGGACTATTTCCTTTTGGTGGTAATTAATTAAGAATTTGAAAATCTACTGATTTGTACTTCGATTCGGACACCTTAATCTAGGAAACTAAAGTGTAGATAGAAACTCTGTGTATCATCTTTTTAATACCCTATATTGAACCATCAGTAAAAGGTGACTGACACTAGTGACACTGTGAAGCTCTTTAAAGAGATGCTTTGTTGTGCTAAGAGGTTGGAATTGTAAAAACATAGTGAGAATTACAAGGTTTGACAGATTATTTTTGTAGGGGATTTATAGTTTTTTCAGGCTTAAATGCAAATATTACTACAGTCAGTGACTACAAAATGTGATATAAAATATTTTAAACAACATAGTTCTTAAAAAATTTTATGACATGAACTCCTTGCTGAAATGAGTGTAGGACATGACAGTTCCCCCTTTTTTGCTTTTTGCATTTTAAAGGATTTTGAATAAATATGGACATACTCCTTTCTGCTTTGTCACTAACTGAATCGTGTTTTTGAAAGCTTTCCTCTGACCATTCAGGACACAAGCGTTCATCCAGCTGGGGAAGAACGTACTCCTTCACCAGTGCTGTTAACAGAGGATGTATATTAGAAGATGAGGACAAAAATGTTAAAGCTGGTGCTCAAGCTGCGTTACAGGTGTGATGTGTAGGAGGGTTACAAGGCTGTAATTTACATAATCATGTGACTTAAACTACGAATTACAATATAGTCTCTGAGACTAAGGAAAACTACCAGCAGTTGATAGTTTTTCTAAGATTGGATTTGGACTTCATTAATAAATCAATTTAAAATTAATATTAAACCATGTGACCATGTATTAGAGGCAGGTATCTGTCTTAAGACAAAGTTCTTTTTTTTTTTTTCTACTGTGGATACTAGGAATTAATCAAACTGTACGTTTGCTCTCGTTGAACCTCATTTATTGGAAATATTGGTGGTTGCTCAAGCATATAATGCTAGGAAATGAGTAGCTGGAGGAGTGGTACTCTCGCCTGACTGAAGAGAAGAGGTACCTACGCAACCCATACTGTGCAATACGTGCCTTTATTGGGGCTGTAATGCCATCTGACTTTTCGCTGGAATGATGTAGAAAAATAAAGCGACAGGTAAAACATGAAACTTGCTCTAAGGATAGGGAAAGTTTTGACTGGAGGAAGATGACTATTTTAAGGCTTGACTTTTTGTGTTTTTTTTTATTTCCGACACTGCGTAAACTGACTGTAAATGCCTGTCTTGAAGGTATTCTTGACAAACTCTGCGAATGTTTTCTTACTGGAACCGTGCATTGAAGTCCCGGTGCTTCTGAAGGAGCAGGTTGATGCTTGCAAAGCAGTGCTGAGTATCTTTAGGCGCATGATAATGGAACTATCAATGAATAAAAAAACATGGTAAGCTTAATATATTCTGCATCATTTAAGAGGAAATTATCAACGTTTAAACTTATGGGAGAATTATTGGGTAGGGAAAAGACTGGCTTTCTCAGGAGCAGACCTTATTACTTAAGTCACACTTGCCTCTAAATTGATTATTGAGATTGCAGGTTCTGCTGAGTCTACATCATTGTTCTGTTTGGCTTCAAGGTTCTGGCTGGTGTTTCTGTTCCTGACTTCACCTTCTGAAAAATTAGTTTCATTGAATTTCACTGAACTTTTTTAGAGTTGGAAGGGACCATAGAGATCACCCAGTCCAACTCCCCTGCTAAAGCAGGATTGCCTAAAGCTTGTCAGAGCATGTTACTCAGGACAGCATCCAGGCGGGTCTTGAAAATCTCCAAAGAAGGGGACTCCACAACCTCCCTGGGCAGCCTGTTCCAGGGCTCTGGCACCCTCACTGTGAAGAAGTTTTTTCTCATATTTGAGTGGAACCTCTTATGTTCCAACTTTTGCCCGTTGCCCCTCGTCCTCTCACTGGCAGCCACTGAAAAGAGTCTGGCTCCCTCCTCCTTCAACCCACCCTTGAGATATTTATAAGCATTAATAACGTCTCCCCTCAGCCTTCTCTTCTCCAGACTAGAGAGTCCCAGCTCTCTCAGTCTTTCTTCATAAGGGAGATGCTCCAATCCTTGAATCATCTTTGTTGCCCTTTGCTGGACTCTTTCCAGTAGTTCCCTGTCCCTCTTGAGCTGGGGAGCCCAGAACTGGACGCGGTATTCCAGTTGTGGCCTCACCAGTGCAGAGTAGAGGGGGAGAATGACTTCCCTGGACCTACTGGCCACACTCTTCCCTATGCAGCCCAGGATTCTGTTGGCCCTCCTGGCCACAAGAGCACACTGCTTGCTCATTGTCATTTTGCTGTCCACCAGGACCCCTAGATCTTTCTCTTCAGAAGTTGTCTCCAGCAGGTCCACCTGCACTAGTTTATGCAGTCCACAACTAACTAATGTTATTTTTCAAATTATCTGGGTGTGTCTGAGGTGTGATCACATTCTCAATATGTAAGGCTTACTGGAAAATTAAGAGGGTGTTTTGGTATGTGAAAAATAACAAGTATAATTAATAGAACATGTGAAAAAAGTACAATTTTGTTTTGGAACCAGGGAACAGATGTTACAGATACTCCTTAGAATAACAGAAGCTGTGATGCAGAAGCCAAAAGAAAACCAAATAAAGGATATGTTCGCTCAGAGCATGTCGGGATTACTTTTTCGAGTGAGTGTTTGGGGTTTTTTTTCATTCGGTTGGTTTTTATGTTGATTTTTCATGATGATTACCCATAGTTTTAGTTAAGTACTATTGCACAGTACTATAAAAACTACTTGTAAAACATGAAAAAATTCTCCTTTGCAGTAATACAAGTAATTATTTCATAAACTGTTCCTAACAACAGGAGACAGATTCCAGGTACAACAAGCAGTTGATCTGATCTGTTCTTCAGGGCTCTGTTAGAAACAGCAGTAGAACAGGCAGGCACACAGTCTCTGTGTGGGATATCTTCAATGGGAGTCTCTACTAATGTGTGAGCTTCCTGTAACTGTTTTCCCAGAAGTTCAGCAGGCAAATCAAAACTGAGTCACGCTGAGAGGCCGAAAACATTTCTATATCATAATGTGCTTTGCATGCTCAGCTACCCTATCTAGGTCTGAGTGTCTCTGGCGTAGCTCAATTGCTGCAGTCATTCTGTGGGTACAAGAGGCAGCTCTTCATTCTATTATTATTATTATTATTATACACAGCCCATTATTTCAGTTTACCAGAGAACGTATAGACCACCTGAAAGATGTTTCAGTACTTTTAGATTTCTGTAGTCAGTAACTTTTACAATTATTTACCCACCAACTTAAGGGAATGCTTTTGATGAAAAATATGTATGCATTGTATCTGTGCATCATTGAATAGTCGATGCTAATATGCAGGTTGGTGCTGACTTCCTCAGCGTGTGGGTCCATGTTGGTGTGCTGAATTCACCTTAACAGAAATACACGAGCTGTCACTTGTTTCTTTTCTCTCAGACCCTCATCGTGGCTTGGATCAGAGCAAACCTGAGTGTTTACATTTCTCGGGAGCTGTGGGATGAGCTGCTCAGTGTTCTGTCTGCCCTGACAGACTGGGAGGAGCTTATAAATGAGTGGGCCAATATCATGGACTCTCTAACAGCGGTGCTAGCAAGAACCGTGTATGGGGTGGAAATGACAAACCTACCCTTGGATAAGCTCAGTGAACAAAAAGAAAAAAAGCAGAGAGGAAAAGGTTAGTCTCTGTGCTTCAGTGCTCTTTGTATCAAGTTAAATATTTAAGATTAAAATTTAAAATTAATTTAATCTAACATTAAATATTGCTTCATCAAGCGTAAGAACCTGTTTAATCAAATGTTGAAGTGCTTTTGAAATTATGTATTCTCATCCTTCATTGTGGGAGGAAAGGCAATCGAGGTCAATAGAAGATAGTTATTTAGCAGTTTTTAGTATGCACTTGAAATCGCTCTTTTCTGCAGAGCGGAAATGAAACGTGGTTTCCTGTGCTGTACTCTGGCATAGTAATCAACATAAACATTGTTTTCCATGTATTTTTATTAAATTTTATGGATTACAGAATTTTAGCTACGTTTATGTGACACCTTGCAATTGATACACAGTTGAAGCAGTGATTGTTTTTTGATAATAGTAAAAATTCATCTATGCCCATTCATACTTTAGGAAAAATACCTGCCAAAGCATACAATGCGAGAGAATTTTGTTTTCCTTATCTCTAAGGTGGCATTCTAGAGCCTCAAAAGCCAGCTGTGGTGGGAAGGTCTTTTTCATTAAGCTGGAAAAGTCATCCTGAAATTGTGGAGCCAATGAGATTCAGAAGTGCTACGACCTCTGGAGCCCCGGGCGTTGAGAAAGCAAGGAATATTGTTCGTCAAAGAGCAACAGGTTAGACCGTAACTCCTTGTGTTCCCAAACACTCAGTTACACTCAAGTTCTAAATCTGCCTTTGTATTGTGGCTGCTTCCAAAAGTTGTGCAACTTAATAATTAAATGTCTGAACAGAGATGTTGTGTACCTGTGCTTGGATGCTCTGATCACTACCTGTATGAATAGAGAATCAAAAGTATTTTCAAAAATTCTAAATATGTGCTTTTAAATACTATACATTTAATAGCAAGTTAGTCGTGCAAGTTTTTTGTAAAGAAGTAGAGTGCATTCCTATCTTTATCAATTCATAAGAAAGTATTTATTAATTATCTGACATCAGTCAGATAATACATATTGCTTCTGAACTGCCATACAGCTAGCTATTTACTGTGAGCAGAAGGTAAACCAGATATTTAATCACCAATTTCATCCTTTCTTATTCACTTTATTTGCTTTCTTTTTATTAGCATGATGAGGTATGTGTAGCATCTCCTTTCCATATATTTTTTTTTCTCACGTTGACTTCTGGAAAGAGGAAACCAGAAGGGAGAACAGGAGGTGAGGAACAATGGGGGAATGTCTGAGACCCGAGGCATTGAGCAGATACCTGATTTTTCAAGAATCTCCTCTCTTTATGTCACGGTAGCATGTTCCTGTGTTCCGATTCAGTGGGCTGTGGATTAAAACTCTCCATAGAAAGCCTCCTGCTTTTGAATAGGAGATACTTTGCTGCGTGGCTTTCTTCCTCGTTCATAGCAGATTAGTAGTTGTTTCTTACCAGGAGAATTTGAAGGTGATTTAATATGTTTTTGTGGCTGCAGGCTTCATAACTAAGCCACAGTCTTCAGCTTAGATCACAAAACATTTTGGCAATGGAGTCGATTCATTCTTTGTGCCTGTTTTATTTTTAAATTCAGTGAGTTCCTATTTGTGCTCCAGCAGAGAATTCTTTCTTTCTTCTGCTGCAGCACTTCGCCCCTAGACTTCTCACTGGAGCAGCAGAGACAGCCTGGAAGTATTGATCAGCAAGGACTTTTCTTGGTTGTGTGCTTTCAAATTAAATAAATTCTACCTTTAGTATGAGAAGCTTATTTGGTAGGGAGCAAGTAGCCTGTCAGGTGGGAGGTTGTACTTGATGTGTAAAAAGCCCTTAGTTTCATTTTGTGTCTCATGGTCATATAAAAAGAGAATTATTCTGGCTTTCGTGGAATTTGCGATGATCAATGGCTCCCAAATCAGCAGGTGCAAAAAAGTTTTGTATTTGCACATGCAGTTATAACTAATAATAATTTCAGATATATAAAATGTATGTCCCTTTTCTATCCCTTTCGGTTAAGCCTTGGAATGGGCTGCCCAGGGGAGTGGCAGAGGCACCGTCCCTGGAGGTACTGAAAAGGCAGGTTGACGTAGTGCTTAGTGACATGGTTTAGTGATGGTTTGTATCAGGGTTAGGTTGATGGTTGGACTGGATGATCTTAAAGGTCCCTTCCAACCTGGACAATTCTATGATTCTATGCAAGACTATTTAGAAACACAAAACTCAGCTCCTAAGCCTCCAGAGAGGTCATCTTTCAGAATGCAATGTAGCAGTCCCTAAGGTGAATACTGGCAGTCCCTAAGCCAGGGCTGTTCATGGGAGGACTTTCTTTAGCAGAGTGGACGTTTTTGGGAAAAGTGTCTCCTACTGGGGGCTTTTTTTTAAGTCCCTAATATTCTGCCGCTGCCCTTTCCCCCCGACTCATTTAAAAACAGCAAAAAAACCCAACCCAAATCAACGTACAAATACCAGAGCGTGTCCTGCCTGCGGGTAAGACTTTCTTTTGATCTGCTGCTTGTATCTAGAGTTATAAGAGTAAGAACAGAGTATTTCTGCAGCAGCAGAAAATCTTTTGCCTGCTATCCTGCTGGAGTATTTTTGCTTCCTCCTTCCTCTCCTCTAAGTGTCAACATTGACATTGCTGTGTACAAGAAGAGAAACTGTACAGTGAATAAGGTGGGGTTTTTTCCTTATGGAAGTCTCTAACAGAAATTTGTAATCCAGCATAACTTTACGTAATACAATTGATAATAGATTACTGTTTTTCTGTAAAGGAGACTTTAATCTTATGACAATGGATTTTATGGATATTGATCCATAAAATACCAAGTTTTTTATAATATTAGGCAGCCTCTAGAGTGTTAGCTTTCTTGGAAAGTTTTTTTCTGGTGGCCTTTTTTTCCTAAGAAACAGTGAACCCATTGAAGTGTTGCTATTTTGAAGAGAAATTCCATAAGATAGGCATTCAGACTGCACTTATCTTCTACCTTCCCTTGTGGTGACTTAAGAACTCCAAATACTTTCACGTAACTTGTGTCCCTTTCATCATGCTGTTCGGAAACGTGGAAAGCAGGGCTCACTACCCCAAAACCAGAGTCCGCAGGATAAATCAGGGCATAAGGAACTCATTAGGTCTAACCTCCTGCTCAAAGCAGGACCAGCTGCCCGTCAGACCGGGGCACTCAGGACTTTATTCAGTCTGGAGCTGGGATGCCTAGTTTTAAAAGCAAAAGCAGAGGCACCTCTGTATTTTTAGACTCATTTTCGAGAAGGAAACTATCCCACTTCTCAGATCAGAATGGATTATTTCCGGCAGAGATGAACGAATATAAGAGAGCTGTTTTTGTGGGGAGCATTGCTAGTAGAGAGGAATTTGAATAAATTTTCCATTCATTATTTTTGAGCTGTATGTACTGCTATGGATACTTCAATGAAATTAAACAAGGGTAAGTTGGAGACAGGAGTCATACAGTGAGAAAATGAAATATTCCACGTTGTGGAACTGCTGTGATTTAGAAATCACTGATTATTCCACTTTGAATGTGTGAGTTACAGTTGCACATTATTAACTTTGAGCTTATAGGAAATATTTCTGGGCTTAATGTTGTAAAACTATTTTTTTTTTTTTCCAAAAGCTTTGTGTTTCATGACATTCGAAACCCCAAATATTTCATTATTTTTTCTGACATAATTGTTGCTTTATTTTTTCCTGGAAGCTAAGCGAAGCCAGTCTATCAGCAACTGTGTTCATCTTTATGAGGCTTTACCAGCTACTAAAAGTGTACCTCTTCTGCTTCACACTGTGAGCTCTCTCTTACCTGGTATCTCTTACACTTCTTGCTCTCACAGACTGTCAGGTACTGTACTTTAAAGTCATCTTTTATATAAATGTTCTTTGTATTTTTAAACTGCTGTCTGTCTACTCCCTTTCTGTCCAGTTGATTATTCTTCGGTAGTGTGGAACGAGATGTTTTGCACTGGTTCTGTTTCCTGTGCCTCGAATGTGTTCAAAATAATATTGGTAGCCATTAAGGGACGAGCAAGTTTAATGGGAGAGTATCTTGTCCCTTTTCAGTTACAAAGGGCTGCAAAAAGCGGCTACTTTTGATGCTTTTTTTGTTATTCTGTCACTGGGTTCATTGTCACAATAAGTAACCTTTGCATGAAGTGAAGGGGAGCAATATCTTTTCAAGGAACTACCTGGAGAACCGTGTTGAATTCTTGAATGTATGAGCCGGTGCAAGCAAAACATGCAGTCAAAGAAATGAAGCCGGTTGAGCTACGTGATTTAAAGGGAAAAATCTGACTGAACCTGTGTTACACGCAGTCACAAATGTGCTATTCTCTTTTCTAAGGAATTCTTCCTGTAATTATTGATTCCAGAAGCAAATCTAAAAGTTTTATTTGTGCCTCCTAGTTAGCTCTTGGATAATGTTTGGTTTGTCTCAAAATCTTTGTAGTGCTGCAAGCAGTGCAGTTTTTGTTCATTTTAATATTCAAGATTACCATGAATTGCAATTAGATTTATATTCCCTAGTAGCTGAAGTAAAATTTATTTTAAAACCTTAATAAAGAATTGCTTTTATTCATGTTTACGCTTTCAATTACCTGATTCATTAAAGGGTTCCAAGCAGTTGTTAAAGTTTTAGTATAGTGCAGACCAAATATGCTAAGGGTTAGGAATACAAAACCTAAAGGTAGTGATCCAGATCTGGGCATTTTAGTGGTTATTTAGAGTGATGTGGGTGTATTTTTGCTCAAAAGGGTATTAAACTTTTTTTCCTGCTTTTGATACAGTCTTATTCTGTGGAACTTTGTTGTTGTGATAAATAGAGCTCAAACGAACGCTAAGCACACAACTTCTTAAGTGAATTCTGTGCTGGTACCCAGAGAGAGATGTGAAAAACAGATGTATTGGCCTCAGAATACAAAGCTGAATACAAAATGAATGCAGGGCATTCATCCTGTTACCTAGCCAAGATGTATTGGTGGAAGCAGTGAGATTTCTCTAACATGTTAGCAGGCTTTCTTTCATTTCTGTTTCCAGCTAGTAAGTCTCTGAAAAGGTGATTCTCTGTCACCTCCCACATTTTACTTCCTGGGAGGGATTTCTGACTCCCGAGCCCTAACCACAATTGGTAGCTGCTCTAGCAAGAAAAGTTTTCTCTGGGGTTCCTATTCTGTGAAATATCGTTAGTGTTTTCTCATTTCAAGTTATCTTCAGTCGTAACTCTGCAGTTGTTCTAGCTAGTGAATTTAATTTATTATTTTATTGNACACAAAAAAAACCATCCAACAATCTCGGGCACTGGAGCATGCCCTGAAGTGCCACGTCTACACGGTTCTTCAACACCTCCAGGGATGGTGACTCCACCACCTCCCTGGGCAGGCTCTTCCAGTGCCTGACCACCCTCTCAGCAAAGTCATTCTTCCCAATATCTCATCTAAACCTCCCCTCCCCCAACTCCAGACCATTTTCTCTGGTCCTGTTGTTATTCCCTTGGGAGAAGAGGCCAACCCCCACCTCTCGACACCCTCCTGTCAGGGAGTTGTAGAGGGCAATGAGGTCTCCCCTCAGCCTCCTCTTCTCCAAACTAAACATGCCCAGTTCCCTCAGCCTCTCCTCCTAGGACTTGTTCTCTAATACATGTGTATTTGTGAGATGATAATTTTCTGAAATCCACGCAATGTTTATTGAGTATTTAAGTATTATTTGAACTCACTTGTTAGGGTGGATTGAAGGAACTAAGCGTACTGCTCCTGCAGGCTGCTGCTGCAATCTGTGTGTGCTGGGCTGGAACCTCGGATCCCGGGGAGCTGTACTTCTTGCTGGTTTCTAAAGAAGTGCAGCCACAATGCCGGTGCCTATGGAGCCGAGAGAAAGCAAAGCAGAGAAGAGGAGGAGAATAGAAAGGTGGCAGAGAGGTCACTTTTATTTAATGTGTGTGTAAAGTAACAATACACTGAAAGAAATCTAAACCACTTAGTAATTCAGTCCGTGCACTTTATTGAGGGAAAAAAAAAAAAAAAGATAAATTCAGGGGTTCTCCTAAGAGTTGCTACCGCAGCATTTTTCATAATTTCTTAAGGGAAATGGCATTGGCTGTGCAGGTTGAACACCTTGAGCAATCTGCTGGTGGTTTTGTTGGGTCAGCTTTGCTTGGGTGTGTGGGCCACCTCTTTGACTGCTTTCCGGGGATAGGGTTAGCAATTAGCTTCAGTATGGTAGGTGGCATTAATGAGGATCATGGCCATAACTCAAAGCACCGCTACTGAACATACTTGATCCCAAGCGTTAATGTCTTCCCCTCCCTCCCCCGAATGCTAAGAGAAATGCATTTCTAGAGCATTGTGTTACTAGCTAATCTCAAGAATTCCTGTTGCTCCTTCCCTGGTGTGTGAATTTACTTTCTCACTTGAATTTTCATGCCTCTCTCTCCTCGTTTTTTATTTCTGATTTGCATTTACAGCAAAAAAAAAAAAGCTGCATGTTTCAGTTTGTCCTCACAAACTAAGCCCAAATCATATGTAACTCGGATCTTTTTTTTTTTTACTCTGAATTGTAACATTTTTTATTCTCTCCTTCCTCCTCTTTATGGAGGCAAAGTCAGTAAGCA
The DNA here is from genome assembly GCA_013399435.1 of Arenaria interpres. Taxonomy (NCBI): domain Eukaryota; kingdom Metazoa; phylum Chordata; class Aves; order Charadriiformes; family Scolopacidae; genus Arenaria; species Arenaria interpres. The sequence continues at coordinate 13,230 of VXAK01020028.1, forward strand.
CATTCGTCTTTTCTACACTCTGAGTTTGTAGTAGTTTTGCTGCCTCTCCTCTATTCTTTCAGTCCCAGAACGAGCAGGCTCTGCTTTGGGTCTCTAGCACCAAAAAACCCCAGTTTTGTTCACATCACATCCTCCCCCCCTTCCCTGTGCCCTCCAAACCCCCAGCGCTATTTCTGTCCTTTTTCTAAACTTTTTACCACTTACACTGCCCAGCTCTCTCTCTAAAATTTACAGTTTTTCTAAGGATATTTTATAAAACTTAAATTACAACTTCTGCAACTAGGAGTTACATTCTAGCTTTGTAACTTGGGAATTTTAAATATTTTAATGAGTCACATTTTCATATAGCTTTCTTAGGTAAGGAGTTTACACATGTATATAATTCTGAGGTCGTGCAAATAATTTGTGTTTTAATTAAATCAACAGAAGTTGAAGAATCTCAGCAGCTGGAAAATTCAACAGGAACAGAAGCTACAGGCTTATTTGCAGACCAAGAGCAGCAGCTAACTCGAAGTAGCAGCACTTCAGATATTACAGATCAGTTTCCATCTGATGTTTTTCAAGGTAATTTTGATAAAATATGGTGGTACTGTTCTTCTGAGGAAAAAGCATTGAGTCTTGTTCAGCCGCATAAATGCTACTTTGGTTTGCAGCTCTGTTTTGAAATGGTTTTTATCTCATTTTCTTAGTAAGTATATTCTTGGAATCTTGTAGGAAGAACTGTTTTTAAGAAGTTACACACCACGTATGCAGGTCATAATGTATTATAAAAAAGGGCAGTTAAAAATGAAACCTTTGAATGTATGCATTTTGTGTATAACTCTTAAACTTTTTTTTTTAATCTGGCTTGCGTTTAAATTTTGTGTATTAAAGCTAACGGTTCTACTTCTCTTCTTATGGTGTAAGTACTTTATGCTTATGAAAGATTTTTCAAAACATCGTATATTCCATTTTAATACTTGGTATTACTTAGCTATAAATATAAGAAGTGTACATGTAAACATAAGTGAAATTGTCATATAATTTGCTATGTACTTTGGTCCCACAAGTGTCTATATTGTCTATATTTCTTGCGTACTTTCTAAAATTTCTAGGTAAAAAGGCTGGGAGTTCTCATAATTTAACTTCTTCGGACTCCAGATCAGTTCAGGAAAATAAGGGATGTACAAAGAAGGAACATGAAGCTGAGCAGGTAAGTGAAATAGAAAGTGATCATTGATGAGATTCTAACAATGTTATGTTTATAGTCAGATGCCTTTTAGTATTTAGAAACTCTAGGAATTGAAAGTGTGAAAATCATTAATCACATTTCCATTATGGGATCATGGAATTGAGCTGTAGCTGTTCATTATGCTATTTGGTGTGATTGTTCTGTGTCTCCTATCTTGTCAGTTGTTTATGCAGTTCTATGCAATTGGCTATATTCTAGTCTTGTACAAGACTTTTGTGCTTTTTTATATTAAATATAAACAAGAAGTTTATATCTCCTGGAGTATAAATAATTCATGACTATTATAGAGCCACAGTGCACCGGAATAAATATTTGATGCTTTAAAGTGCTGGGGAAAATGCTTTCCTTCAGCACAATCTGTACCCCCAGCTATGTATTGCAGATGTTTGTAGAAGTTAGCGTTTGGACAGGCAAACGTTGTAAAATTTTAATGCAACTTCTGAATCAATGGTAGAAATAAAAATAGCTCATCTTTGGACCTTGGCTCTCCTATACACATCTAGACTTAAAGTCCGATTAACACTTAGCCCTAGAAAGGACAGATGAGACATTTTCTGCAGAGTGCTTTCATTAATCACTTCAGGAATAACAAAATGTCTCAAAAAGGAAGGAAAACCTAGTCTGCTTTGCATGGTGGAGGAGAGGGGAGAGGGAGAGAAGTAAGCTTGGTGGTTGGGAGAATTAAAAATTAACCTGGATGCCCATTCTGTTTTAATGGCATGTGTTACAAGATACTCACAAGCGTACGCTGCTGGGCTGTTACCAGTATTGCACTTTCACCTTTTTTGCAAGTGGAAGGTGGGGTTTGACCATAATATTTGCTGTGTAACTTGCTAATGTACTGTGTGAACCAGTTTGACTTTCATATCCCAGCCCGCTGAAATAGTCCTCACTGATCACTAGGAGCCAAATTTGCCAGGGAAGAAGGACCACTCCGCAGCCTTATCAGCGCAAGCAAATGTGTATTTCCTGGGAATAATTGTCAGTTCTTTCCAGTTAAAAAAAAAAAAAAAAACACAAACCACCACCCGACAAAAACCACGTGCGCACACGCACACAAAAAACCAAACCCAAAATAACCCAAAAGCAAACAACAACAAAACGACAATGTTAGGTAATATAATAATAATTTCTACAAACCAGTTGTCTCTTTGGCGGCAATAATTTGCTTTCTCAGATTTATGCAGAAAGAACAAATGGATCTGGCCAGTGGATCAGAAATTGCTTCAAGAAGTTTATGTCAAAATAGTAATATTAATAATTTCAAGTATCAAAATGGAATTTCAGAAATGTTAACTGAATTGAGGAATTCTGGAGTAGAGATTCCTTCAGCAGTTAGATCTAGTATGCTCCTAGGGGTATGGCGTCGGGGCTTTTTGTTGCATGTTTGCAGCGGAAAACATGGTACTGTTTTCCTGGCAGTAGCTAAGTGTTGCTGTTATGAATGACATGGAGTTGCAAGAAATGTGAATTCGAAGGTGATCTGAAAGGGATAAAGAAAAACAATTATGCCTAGGGACAGAACAGTTTCATCTAGAAACAGAAAATTGTGTGAAGGGTTTTCAGCAAGTGGGCTATAAATCCATTTGGGGAAGAAGGTGGTAAACAAAGGATCAGGTGTCTTTACACAGGTTGTTTTGCAACAGAGTAATGCCCCAACATAGGGGATGACTACCAATTTCTTCCTGAAAGATTTTTTGATACTTCAGAAAGTTATGAATGATTTCAGATTTGTGGAAAAAACATAAGTAAGAGGTCCTGCTTGTTGGTATGAGAACTGAGTTTAAGAAAGGGAGGATAATGACTGAAACTGAAAGCATAATGGTTTCCTTAAGATGATTAAAGATATTTGGGTATTCTAAATATTCATGAAAATATATTGACTTAGTTGTAATTAATTTCTTATAACGGTGTGTGTATATCGACTTTGCTAAATATGATGTAGTGCTCAAAACTGTAAGAGTCTGAGATTATTTTTCTTCCCTCTGAAGGTACTGGTACGAAGAAGCAGTAGTACGGCTGAATTAGATTTGAAAGCAGATTTGCAGCAATCACATGGAAATTATAGAGAGAGAGAAAAAAGTGAGTTCCGAGAAATACAGTATTTTTCTTAAGTGTAGCAATTGGAACCGGCGTCATAATTTTGTCTTGTTACGGATATATTAGATGTTTTTCTCATCGTGCTTTGCTAAAGTAGTCTTTAAAAACAGTCTCTGATCTTTATTAATCCCCGTCTTGCTGTAGGTGAAAGCGTTAGCAGTGACACGTCCATTGGCTATAATAATGAAGTAGAGATCGCACTCATCCCCTGGCAAGCTTCCGAAGACGACCATGAAGTCAATGCCTCAGCAGATGTTTGTGTGGATCCTGATGCACCTCGCTGGCTTCAGCTTAGTCCTTCAGATACTGCAAATTTAACAGGTACGGTAGTCCAGAAAAATTATTTACTGTTTTAGATTTCTATCTCAAAAAGGAGTTTATGCAGTTTGGTTTGCTTATAAAAAGTATGTTTCACTTGGCATATATCACAAAGTTTTGTTTGTTTTATTCGTTATATTCACTCCAAAATGAGAGATGAATTCCCAGAGTTTAAGGAGTTTGGATAATCAGACTGAAGCTGACAGACTTGCCAATAGATTGTGATCCAGAAAATGATGACATAGTTAAAAATAATTGGGTTGCTTACTGTGTCAAATTACTACTAACCGGCTGACGTGTGATAGCTGATCACTTGTGCTCTTAGCCAGCCCCAGTGTTCAAGTAAAAGAATTAATTTATATTTTAAGTTAATAGGTTTTATTTCGTAGCAGAATGGTCTAAAGAAATTCCTTGCTATATTCATTCACGGTGACTTCTCTCATCTTAATCTTATTATCCTCCATATTTATACTTCAAAGTACACAATGCCGTATACTCCAGTAGGATGTGGTAAGTGGCATTCTCAAAAGAGTTAATTTGGAAGTAAAAGCCCTTTACCTTTTCATTTTATTTACAGTATCTTTAACATGTACAACATTCATGATTATTTATTGAAATATTTTGATTCTTTGCAGTTTGTAAGCATCCCCTCCCATTTAATAATGTGAGTTAGAGATGTTATTTCAATAACTTAATGCAGTAACATATGAACCTATCTTACAGGCTGGTTTTGCTAGCAGATACATAGTTCCAAGGATATTTTTTTCATATTCACTTTTTCTTTGAAATGTCTAGAATTTAATGAACCAGCACACCTACTTCAGTGGTTCAGACTGCCATTGTTACAACAGGTAGCATGTGATACAATGTATGATAAATTCTTTGTTTTCTTTATGTCTGTGATGCAAGACATTGCTCCTTTGTGTGTACAAACAGAGGGAATTGTATAAAATAACCTGGTAGATATCAGACTAAAAAGAAAAAAATGGGGTAACAAATATATAGTTGCCCAACAGAGCCAGTGTGCTCTTCCAGCCTTTCTGGTTCTCACCAAAGTCACAAAATGTTGTTTTGCTGTAGGAACCTCTATGGCGTAAGGCAAAACAATACTGTGATGCCACCACTGAACAGCATAGGAGCTATTTCTCTAACAATAGATCTGTTGAAGATCATTCCAATATGCATAATAAATAACATCTGTCTTAACACTTTGGGAATTCCTAATGCTACAACAAACAAACCAAAATGGCTTCCAAGTGAAAGCCAGTAATGAGTGGTGTTCCTCAGGGGTCAGTACTGGAACCCGTGCTCTTTAACATCTTTGCTGGGGACCTGGACAGTGGGATAGAGTGCACCCTCAGCAAGTTAGTCAATGACACCATGCTGTGTGGTGCAGTCAACACGCTGGAGGGAAGGGATGCCATCCAGAGGGACCTGGACAGGCTGGAGAGGTGGGCTTGTGCAAATCACATGAAGTTCAGCCAGGCCAAATGCAAGGTCCTGCTCCTGGGACGTGGCAATCCCAGGCACAAATACAGGTTGGGCGGAGAATGGCTGGAGAGCAGCCCTGAGGAGAAGGACTTGGTGGTGTTGGTGGATGAGAAGCTCACCATGAGCCGGCAGTGCGCGCTGGCAGCCCAGAAAGCCAACCCCATCCTGGGCTGCATCAAGAGAAGTGTGGCCAGCAGGGCCAGGGAGGGGATTCTACCCCTCTGCTCTGCGCTTGTGAGACCCCACCTGGAGCTCTGTGTCCAGCTCTGGAGTCCTCAGCACAGGAAGGACATGGACCTGTTGGAACGGGTCCAGAGGAGGGCCACGGAGATGCTCAGAGGGATGGAGCACCTCTGCTGTGAAGACAAGCTGAGAGAGCTGGGGTGGTTCAGCCTGGAGAAGGCTCTGGGGAGACCTTATAGTGGCCTTCCAGTACCTAAAGGGAGCTGGGGAGGGACTCTTGACCAGGGGGTGGAGCGATAGGACGAGGGGTAATGGCTTCAAACTGGAAGAGGGGAGATTTAGATGAGATCTCAGGAAGAAATTCTTTGCTGTGAGGGTGGTGAGAGCCTGGCCCAGGTTGCCCAGAGAAGCTGTGGCTGCCCCATCCCTGGAGAGGTTCAAGGCCAGGCTGGATGGGGCTTTGAGCAACCTGGTCTGGTGGGAGGTGTCCCTGCCCAGGGCAGGGCGTTGGAACTGGATGATCTTTAAGGTCCCTTCCAACCCAAACCATTCTATGAAAAAAAGAAAAAAAAAAATCGCAAAAGCTTTTTAAAAATTAATTTCAAGCAAGCATAAAAACATCTAAAATGGCTTTTATTTTGCTAACCTTCTTTGGGTTCTTGGGGGGACACAAGTTACTTCCTTCTGCCTGTGTAGGGGTTTCCTGCAACTTCCTTGGAACATTGGCTGCTGAGCACTGCAGGGTGCCGCGCCGGACCGTAGGTCTGGTTCTGCCTGCAGACAGGCTGCTGTGCACCTTTCCCTGGTCTGGTAGAAGATAATGTAACAGCTCTTGCCATTAAAATTTGTACTTCAATATGGAATTTTTCTTTTTCAGCGTATTAATTTCATTGTCCTGACAGTCTTCATCAAATCCTGCTTTCCTTCTCAGTTTGCATGCTGCTGTCTCAGGAACTGCTTCTGTGTAAAATGATAATCCCCGAGCATATTCTCCATCACTAGTAGTGCATACTCTTTAGTTCCTTTGTTCAGTTCCATTTCCAGGTCATTTTATACTATGTGATCATAAAAAAAAGAAAGGACTCTTAGCAATAGAAGTATTACCTGTAAAAGCCAGTTATTGATCAAATAAATCTCTGAGTACATGAATGTTCCATTTAACTGCATTTGCCTCCCTGCTAGGAAAAAAAAAAAAGCAACCCTTGAGTGAGGGCAGTCTGTCTGATATAAAACTGATCTACAGCTGTGTCATCTCTATGTGGGTGCCCTTTACCCTACATTTTCTGCCATTTTTTCTTTGCATCCTGTGCTAGCTTGAGCAACGAAAGAGAGAGATGATTCGGTGGGAGAGAATACTTTTGAGATGGAAGATTAGAAGGAGTGATATTACTATTTTACTGACCAAATTTATACTGTAGACTGCATTTCTAATTCATGGAAATTGAACTTTTTTTAATTTTACAGACAGTAGTGAATTCCTTGCTGATGACTGCAGTATAATTGCTGGTGGAAGCCTTATTGGTTGGCATCCTGATTCTGCTGCGGTTTTGTGGAGGAGGATCTTGGGAATTCTTGGAGATGTGAACAATATAAAGTCACCTAAAATCCATGCAAAAGTTTTTGGGTATCTGTATGAGTTGTGGTATAAGCTCGCAAAGGTAATGCATGTAATGTTTACATCTAATGATCATGATTTTTCTTTTGTTCTAAAAATTACTATTCAATTTGATTTAGTATTAGCATCTAGAACATACTTGGAGTATTCTGTCTTAAAGCTGACCTTGTTTGATTTCTAGTAGAGAATAGGAATTCAACGACAAGAGAATGTAGATTAGTTAATTTAAATGGAGTGAAGAAACAGTAGCAAGGAATATAGATATATAGAATAGAATACTGCAAACATTGGTATTTGATGTAAAAGCCCATGGTATGATCTAACATGGTAAAATTTGCTTAGGCTGTGAGGAAGCACTGTAGAACAAGCATTCGTGGTAGTTTTGGCTTAAGTTGGAACTCCATTTAGTGCAGGATGTCGTGCATTTAAAGTAAAATAAAATGAGAAAGAAGTAATGTGAAATAAAGAGCATTAATAAAGTAAGCTATCGGTTTTATTAACTTGCTTCTTTTAAAAACATTAGATACGGGACAACCTTGCTATAAGTGTGGACAATCAGTCTACTCCCTCGCCTCCTGTCTTAATTCCTCCTCTCAGAATATTTGCATCATGGTTGTTCAAGGTAAATTACTTCTAAAAATTCTCACACGCTAGTATTTTCTTGCATATCAGTACTGAATTTGTGTATGTTTAGTTGTGTAAATTTTTCAGTCACTGCTGGCTAAGAAGATAAATACCCTTCAAAGACTGTTTGGACTCAAATCTATTTTAATGAATACACGGAACAGATTTGCTTTGTGTAAAATCTGCTGAAGATGCAGTTTTGCATTAGCTGGCTACTAGAAGAAAGAAGTAATAATACAAGATTTTTGTTCTTTCCAGGCAACCACCCTGCCAAATGAATATAAGGAAGGCAAACTTCAGGCGTACAGACTGATCTGCGCTATGATGACCAGGCGTCAAGATGTTCTGCCAAATTCTGATTTCCTGGTTCATTTTTATTTTGTGATGCACCTTGGCTTAACAAGTGAAGACCAGGTACAAGCTTTACTTGATAAAAAAAATAAATTGATTACTGTGTGCTGGTGGAAATATCTGTATTTTCGTATTTGAAGACCTGAAGCATAAAGGAAGCAGTACTCTGCAACGATTGTTGCATGTAATTATCCCGTGTAGCTTAGTCTGTACCTTTCTTTAGATTACTGAGTCCTAACTTTCTCATTGCTCTCCCAGCTGCTTAAATTTTTAAACAACTGGTACTTATTTGTGACTTATTGTCACAACCACATCACAGACACTTGTTGAGATTTCTTTCTTGGTTTCCTGATGTTTCTGAGGGATAATCTGTGACGAGTTTCTGTCCATGTGCATTGCACAGTGAGTAGCTGAGTCAGGCTGGTCACGTGAAAAATGTTCAAATGCTCAGTTGATATTAAGTCTTGAGCTACACTCTGTGTTTGACAAGTATGTTTAAGCTTTGCCTCTGCCAAAGTGTCTAGTCCCACTACCACGTTCTGTACGAAGCGTGATGCTGTGAAGTTGGTGCTTCCAGAGCAGCTGCTGGAGTTGGTCTGTTGTTCCTGTTACTCCCAACATCACGCTACAGATGTTTTTACCTTCTGTCGTAAGGTAAAAATCCCAGATGCGATCTTGGGCAAAGGAGGGGCTGAGAATATCTTTAGGTTAATTTAAAAGCAGCGCCTGCTCTCAGCATGCCCTTTGGAATGCCACGTGCCATCGCTTGCAAGGACATACTCTAAAATTCATGTCCTCTCCAGACGTTTCCCCTTCAAGGTTAGTCCTTCAGGAGGTGTTTAAAACTGTCATACCAGCTCTTACTAACTGGTGCAAAGGGGACTGAAGGGAGAACTGAGACAGAAGGTTATTGTATCACTGTAACCAAGAAGTGCTACCAAAACATTCTATTTCTGTGCATAAATACTGTTTTTACATCCCTGTGTCCTTGGTTGGCCTAACTAATGAAGTATTCAGTTAGGAGATGAGGAAGACTTAATCTGTCCGGATGTGAGAAGATTATTGGGCCACAGAAACAGCTAAATACTCACAAAAACTGTAAGAAATACTCTTTGGCCAAAATAAAGAATATCTAAAAACATTTAGATGTTTTTAGAGCTGTACAGTGAGTTTTCTTCCCTAGAAGAAGTACTCCAATGAAGTCAACAGCTAGAGCTGTGCTGTGGATGCCAGCAGAGGGCACACAGACCCCTTCATAAATCTTGTAGCGGTCACTGTGGCTTCTGCTTCTTCTGAGAGTTATTTCTGGTGCCCTTAGTAATTAAGTAGGAAGAGTCTTGCACAGGTTTGGGTATTTCTGAGAGGAAAAGAGAGAAATAATACATTGTTACCAGGTTCTTGCCCTCTGAATCTCAGTTCCCCGTTCTGAAAAGTTAGAGCATTTGGAGAATCTTCTTTTTAAATAGATAATGGGGGAAAAAAAAGAATGGAAAAGAAAGGGTTTTCTTCTGGCAAAACCTAAGAGTTCTGGCTGCTGCTGAAACTGAGAAAAAAAACCCATAAGCATCTGCCATTTATAAAGCACAAATGGGGAAAAAGAAAAGTGTTGTGGGAACTCTTCTTTTTGCCACTCTCAATATGTTACCTGAGAGTAATGAGTATCTTGTTACTCTTTCATTTCATTAATGTCATTTAGATTTCAGGTGGTTTAACTCTAGTTGTACAGAGTAAATTCATTCCCCAAGGAAAAAAAAATGACTGTGTGATAACACCCACTATGATTGGACATAAACCACACAATTCAAGAGGCATTAAAGCCTGATGTAGACTAGATTTGGAAAAACATAATCAATTTTTATATTTGGAAAAACAAGGACCCTTAAATCAGTATAGCAACCACTGCCAATGCAGGGCCTTAGGCGCAGAAAATATCAGCCATTTTAAGACTTAAGTTGTTTTCATTTACACATTTCCATGAAAAGGCCAGATTTTCAGAGATGTTCAACTGTTGGCAGTTCCTTTTTTTGAAGCTAAGGGGTGCTCTATTTTTTGAAATCTGACAGCTTCCTGGAGAACTGTTTCCTATACAGAAACTGGGAGTTTTTTAAAATGTGGGGTTGGTTATTGTTGGGCTGGATTTTACCCCGTTTATTGCATTTTGGTGTTAAGAACAGTTCCACAGGTTTTTAGGCTTCTTGCTGCTGGGCACGTTGGATTTTAGTGCTTGTGCAGAGTTACAATCCAGAAGTTAAAGATGATGAAGACATCACGACTGTGTAGGGAAGGCAGACCCCACATCGCATGTCATTCCAGGATTTCCCACACACTTTGCACATGGATGCTTCTCTTTTGTTCTTCCTTGCCTCGCTCAGTTTTGCTTTTTTTGCCTCTTGGTGGCACACTTGACCACGAGGTTGTTTTTTTCTTATATTACTGTCCTTCCCGCTTTGCTTTCCTTCACCGGGAAGCTGGTTGAGGTGGTAACTCATGGTGCTTTGGAGCTGGGATTCTCACGCGAGGTGTTGATGCAAAGTATGATCTTTATACTTATTTCTGTATTTCCAGTATGATTAGCGTCAAGGTACTTGGTGGGCGTTGAGACTAGTCGGACAGTTTGTGTGCTGAGGGTAACCACAAATGCAGGAACCCGTTGCATGAGGGAGAAGTACCTCCTGATGTGTGCAAAGAGTAGCAAAGTGTAAAGTGTGCCTTGCAACACGCTTTGCTTTCCCGGAGTCTCACAGCTTCCTGTAAGAAACAGGATGATGTACAATGAGCGGGACACAGCACCAGTACAGATTTTGTGATATTTTTTAATTATTTTTTTTACTTCTCAATGATTTTTGGTATACGCTGTTACCTGATAAACTTCTTAGAAAAGAGGGTGTGATACCAGGGTGTGATTTAGGGGAGAACTTTGTAGAGTAGGGTAGATGGTTGGACTCGATGATCCCAAGGGTCTCTTCCAACCTAGGCGATTCTATGATCATGGGGCACAAGGATCACTGGAACGTGGATCCTTGTTCTTCATAACACTGCAGCGTCCCCGCTACCAACCCGTGCTTTCCAACATGCAAGTTGTTGCGTGCCATAATAACCTTGGGGCAGATTTTTTTAGCACTGATTGTTTTTATTTGCTAAGCACAAGCATAAATTTCTCACTCTTAAGGAATATGACCAGGGGAAAGGAGAATGGGGGGAATTCTCCTTCTGTATGTATGACCAGTTCAACTTGAAAATTTATGGGAGAAAGCAACAGAAAGGTTGACCAACTCTAGGAAATCGCATTGGCTGCTTTAGAAGAGCTTTTTAAGTGGCTACGTAATTTTAAAAAAAATAAAAATTACAGTCAGAAACCTATTTGACCTGAATGTGATTTTCGTTATTTCAGTGAGCGTCAGAAATGTTTCTTTTTGAAATACATCTCTTTTTCCACGCCTCCCTTATGGATACAAGTATACAAAATTTCTGCTGTATTGTGTAGATTTTGGTGTTGATAGAAAAACAAAACAATACATTTTTAAACACGGTTAGAAATTAATACAATATTATTGCTGGCAAGTGCAAACTAACTTTGCAGACTTGTCTCACGGGGTATATAAAAGAGCAATGTAGGGTTATATTTTATAGAAAGCTCCCATGGCATTCGGAGTTCAAGATGTAGCAATTAGCTTAGCAGTTGAGAAAAGAGATAGTGAGGTAATGAGCTGCATCTAATTTGTCCGTGTGGAAGTGTCTAACGACAAACAGCTCTGTAGGAAGAAGTGAACAATTCTCTGCAAGGATTGCATCACCTTTTCAGGTGGGAGAAGCCGTTGCACGGAGGGCGGTCACAGAGTCAGTCGCAGCCCGGCGCTGGAATTACTTCCAGCTTGCAAAGGGGCCTGAGGTCAAGGGGCAAGTGACCGTCTGCAGGATGATGATTCTCCTCCTCTACCGCTCAAGTTAGTGGACGTTTCTCTGATGCCGTAGTGAGCCCCTGCAGTTTTTAATGAGTGAAGTTGACTGCGGCTCGCCACCTCCCCTCCCTCCCCTCCAGTGTAAAGGGAAAGGAATTTGGACATGGGCTACCACGCCGTGGGTTAGTGGAGGTAGTTCACCCATGGTTGCTCCAATTCCTCGTCTAGACCATGGAAAATCATGAAATGTTCTTGGAGCTGTGATTTTATTTAGTTGTTTGTTTTTTTTGGGTGGTACCACAGGATAGCCTGTTGCAGTTTGGATAGGCATAGCTGCGCTATGCAGCTAGGTGAGACTGGTTGTTGAAAGCCCCCTATTCCAGGGATTGCAACTATACGTGTCTTTTGATTTGGACAATAAATACACCTTTTTAAATTAAACCAAAGTCTAATACCGCAATGCACGAATTTTACAAGTACCTGAACTGGGAAAGGAAATGTATTTTAACATTGCTGCTAGTTGATTACTGTAGAAGTAATTTTTGCTTCATGAACTTGAAAATCTACATAAGCGTCTCCTTGTTTCATGGCTTCCTTGGTTTTGCTGAAGAACAAAAGTACCAAAACACAATTTCAGAATGCTACTGACACCATTCAGCCCCCTTCTCAGAAGAGCAGCTCTTGAGATGATTCTGATTCTTCGGTTCTGGTACTTTTGATACTTAAATAATCCTTCTAAATTACTGGTGGTTTTGTCCTAAAACTTCTGTGGATTTTTGTGATGTGGATTTTTATTTCTGTCTAAATTTGCACTTGAGAATGCAGTGCCAGTGAGGTGCTTACCCTGTAGTTACGCTGGAAAAGAAGAGGCAAGTTTTCAGTATTTTTCAAGTTTCAAGCCCCCAGCTGTTTAGTGTCTTTTTTTTTATAGAAAGTCTCACCCTGCTACCGGGGCTTTAGCATCAGTTAATGTGCTTGCTGTAACCTTGACAACACTTGCCATCGTGGTTTTGCCCAGTAGGCAGAGGTTATCTGAAAAGTGAGCTAAGAGGTTAGTTATATTCCTGCCTTTTAAAGTGTTTTTTTTAACAAATAAGTTTAATTAATGTACAATTATACCGACATGCCAGTGTGTCTTCAGAATAGAGCAATTATATATGAGAAAATATTAAGGAAGATAATAAAAAGACTTCAGAAATTCTCTATGGAGAGGACAAATAATAGACAAGGAAAGAGACCATGCTGATGGGTGTTTTTAGTTTAGGGATGTTAAGGGGAGAACAAGCTTTAAATATGGAAGAGAAAAAAAAAAGCCCAAATCCAAATGAGTTGACAGATGTCCTTGGTGATTAAATTTCAGCACATGCAGACCGGCCTGCCTGCAGAACGCGGCCCAGCTGTAGACAGAGAAGTTAACAGCTATGTTTTTAGCTCAATTCCTTTTAGTACGAAAAGGATGGCTTTGAAACACTCTATCAATAAAGATGGCAATATACCAATGCGTGTTACGCTTATCTGTAAGTCTCTTAATTTGTTTAAAATATACTGTGGCTAATTATGGAAGGGAAGCTACACCAGTTATGCAGTAAGCTTCTGTAGAAACACTGACTAGAGCTGTTTGTATGAGAGATGGCTAATTTATAACACGAAGCATTTTTTAGTAGAGTTGCGACCAGAGAAGCCATAATAATTACCTATTTGTATTAACGTTGATCTGAAGTTTAAAAAAAAAAAAAAAAAGCACTTGTGAGCTTTTATATGTTTCTGTTAAATTCTTATTCAACAGTGAGAAGCAGCATACAACTTGTAGGCTGCTCAGCCGTTGGTGCTGTTCGCTTGGACATGTATTAGCCTGGCAGAGCATTGTCTTCTAAAGGTACAATAACTGAGCAGCTTTGCTTTTCTGTGCTGTGGAATAAGTACATCTTCCCCGGATTTCTGCCTGATAATGTCGCACATGAGGACCCTTAGTTGTACAGCGTTCAGAAACCATAACGCATTTTAGATTCTTTTCCAGACTGCCATTTAAAATCAATTAATCATAATATAGTCTATTAAGGTTTGGATTCCCGTATTTTAGTTTCTTGTTACTTTCTGCCGATGGCTACTGTGATTTTCTCCCTTTTTTAATCTCCCCCATATCTCACTTTCTGTAGAAAATTTGCCTGTGTGCCCCCATTATGTGCTTTATGAACACTTTGAAAAAAGTTTTGACAGACAGCTTGTTTCCAGTAGAGATAAAAGTACAAATGCCAAGGTCTCACAGGAAATCCTCACACCCCTCTGCTCGCTCGTAGTAGGATAAATGGGAAGTGCTGGAGAAAAATAGCTGCTAGGATGGACTGGAAGAAAGAAAGAACCGGGTAGTGCTGATTGTAGGAGCTGTACATTTTGGATCAATTTTGGCAGTTTTGTCTTTTTTTTAAATATTTTTCCTCTTTTGAAATGGCTTCCATCCCACCCAAATTACTGGTTTATAGTCGTTGCTCTGTCTGTCTCTGTGTTCCCAGCAGTATCTTGCTGAAGTGCCTGCTGCTTGTAAGCTCCTTTGTGAGGGTTTTCTGAACTCTGTCCAGGATAGAAATAGGGTTTTTTGAAACGGAGGCAACGTCTCTCTCCCTTCCATTTTGCTCACCCTTTCTCTCTTCCACCTCTCCAGTCATCGTTGCAGCTTCGGGATCTCCCAAAGCAAGTTTCTTTGTTAATGTGCCCTGCGATGCTGTTTCATCATCCATCATCCTGAGCTCTCTCCTTCACTTCCCGCTTTCCCTCTGCTTTGGGATTCGTGCTTTTCCCTCTGTGTGCAGTTGAGTTTCTCTGCTTCAGAGTTTGACTTCAACTTCTTGCTTAGCCGTCGTCTTGATCTCTTAAGCAAGGTTACGTGATAAATTCTGAGTGACTATTTTAAACAAATCAAAGTTTGACACGTTTGCCATTTTGGGGGATGTTCTAATAAAAATGTGCCAAACAATCTCTTCTCCTTTGCATGTGTTCCTCCGTCTTGATAACTGATATAGCATGCAGGTGAAAGTGAAAAGTGTTAACAGCGCTGCTAATTGCCCCCTAAGGTGGAGGGACCTGCCTCCCTGCCGTGCACCGCGGGGACGTCCTTTACCTGTCCTCTCAGAGGGGTGCTCACCTTCCCTTTCCTAAAAGCACCTTCCCTCTAAGCACTTCACCTCCTGCTCTGCGGGTGCTTCAGCGCTGCCACCTCGGGTTTCTTAGAATCAGAGGCTCCTCCCACAAGCATTTTGGGAGAAATCCCTGTGGCCACACGAAGTCATCTCCACCTTTCAAGCAAGCACCATGGACTAGTAACTGTGCCCCTCTACCCGTAGCAAATGGGTATTTGACTGTTTCCCTCTCGTAAAATATTGCTTCTGGTCTGAAGTGTCTCCTTAATCCCAGTGGTCTCCTAGCAAATATAATCTAAAAGGGTAGAAACTTTAAAAATTCCATTCACTTGCTATGTTTGCCTGATCTCTGTTAATAGGGCGTCTGAGCATCTCTCTGTCGGCACGAATCGTAGAATCATCTAGGTTGGAAGGGACCTTAAAGATCATCTAGTCCAACCATCAACCTAACTCTGACCAAAAAAAGTGAAAAAAAATAAAAAAAAATAATTTACTAAACCGTAAACCCTGACCAGGGCTTTGGGGTGGGCGTGTTGTTATTAATATGACTTTAAAAGAGAAAGCTTTCTAATATAGTTTAGAGAGGAAGGAGCAATTACCAGCAGGTGATTTACACCGTAATCTGTCACCTTTAGCACTTGCGAATAACCTTATCCATGTTTGACAAATACAGTATTACTCTGATTTTTAGTATCTCTCCTTATTGCAGCCCAGTCATAAGATACTTTAGCGAAGATAACTTTTTTGGAAGTTAGATTTAAATGACGGGTCGAAAAGGATTTCTCTGCCAAGCTAATCCTGTGCTTTCTGAGGGTGTCAAAATACATAAATTTTTATTGGAACTTAGTTTTTGATGTGTCAACTCTTACCTAAAACGTAATGATAACTAGGAGAACTTGGTATAAGTAAATAGAAGTGTTTGTTCCTTTAAAATAAAAAAAAGGCAAAAAAAAAAAGAAGGATTTACCACTTAAGTCTTGTGTAAATTAATAATCTTTCCTGTGCTGTAAATTTCAGCCCCTAATGAGGCTCTCTCAGTGAAGAACAGAGTGAACTGTAAGTGAAAAATCCATGTTGTTCCTGTTGAGGGACAATTGGAAACATGATGAAGGCAGATGGCAGGCTATTTGGTTACACCTGTAATCTGCAAAAGCTTGAACAAAAATTAGGTGAAGAATATTTTTGTAATTGACCTTTCAGTGAACTTGCATAAATTTTTTTCACTTACTCAGTGGATGTTTATGACCTTATTATTTGGATTACGAGATTAACCTATTCTGAAATATTATGCCATTTATAGGGTTAATGCATTTGAGAAGGACATGCATGTGATTGCCCCCTTCTCTCCCCTCCTCCCCATTTTTAACACTACAGAGCATCATTTTGAATTGAAATAGTCCATAATGGTCCTTTTTTCACATTTCTTTAACAACATGAAGACTAAATTATAGCTGTGCAATTATGTAAACAATGGAAATGCTTCCAGAATGAATACTTCCTTTTAAATTTTCGTTTTGTGTAATTGCTGAAAGGTTTGGAGCCATAATAAACCAAAATTATTTTACACATTTATCGTTCTAAAGGTCAATTATGAAAGAAGTAAAGAAACAACACTGTGCAGAATGAGTAAACCAATTTCTATTGCCATCACCATATGTTTTTCTTATTGCTTGTGTTTTTTCCAGTTACTGTGTACATAGCATTCAATTAAAGTGATTCATTTACTAGGCTGTAAGCTGCTGAACAGAGTTTACATTTATAGAACCGTGCTTTGAAGGGAAGGAAACAACTTGCGTCTGTTTGAATTACCTGATTTTTGCAATATCACTGATAGGACATATGTTCTCACTTGGTCGCTTTCTCATAAGCCTGAATCTTCTGATAAGCTTGCAATGCTACTGAATTACTGCGTGAAATCATGCTTTCATTGTGAGCTGGATTGTGCATGAAAGTGTGCTAATTGGGAAATGGGAGAAAAACTGAAATTTCACCTGTAAGCGCTTCCCTGGAGTGTGGTTTCTTGCCAGTCCGTTCTGTAAGCTCAAGTAGAACCACAATGTTATAGTTAGGGCATCTTCTGCCTCACATTAATTTAAATGAAGTCAATAAACTAGCACAAATTTATCCTGAGATGCTGGAGATGAAAAATGGCATGGAAACTCATGGAAGGCTGGGCTGAACACGTTTCTGTCCGGGCTCTTATGCCCTTGTAGGTTGTTAACTTTTAGCGGTGACGCGCGTGTTGCATCGCTGCGGCGTGCGATCTGTGCTGTGAATTCGTCAGTGTGAAGCTACAGAAGAAAAAAAAAAAGAAGAATTGTGGATTGTTTCATTAGCTTTTCAAAATATATTTTTCAAAGGTTTCTTAGTATGAGAAATAATTATATTATTTTTTTTTTAGTAGTGATACAGCTCATAAACCCCAAGTAGATCCATGCAACCACATTCTTCCAGCTTTTTGGAATGTGTGTGGTGCCACCGCGGTTGTTATAGTTGTGTTAGTTACGCTGTGCTGTGAACTCGGGTATTAATACATTGAAGTAACGGCTTTGCAGTTTCTATTTTATCCACATTTTCTAGGTGTTCTATGTAACGACCATAGCTAAGAGTCGACGGAGCCGGATGATCGTTACGGTGGTATTTAACAGATGGGATTGATGGAGCGAGGACGGGAGATAAGGCAGTTGTTTGTAGCAGGTCTTTGTACTTCCTACGTTCTGTTACCTTTCAGGCCAGGTTAGCACGGGCTTTTTTATTGTGGCATATGTCAACAGGAGCGTACTCCCATCTGCTGCTCTAGAGTTTGATGCCCAATTATTCGGGGACCAAACGCATCCCAGTACCTGGCTCCGTCTGTAATTACAGGTGCGTTGTGTTGTGAGGAGCCCGGTGCATTTATCAGACCCTTAATTATGAAAAGGTGGGTCTTTTGTTCTGCTCGGAGCAGGAGTTTACCACCCACTTTATGAGCCGCTGCATCCATCTGCTCTCTCTTTTTGAATGTTTGCATTGTCCCATATTGACTTTAAAATGTATCAAAGGAAGTGATTAAAAGTAGTTTAAACATTAACTCGAGTGGCGTTTTAGCTTATTCAGGAAAGTGAAAGCATTATCTGCTACTATGTTAAAAACTAGTATTATTGATTTAAAATATATTGCACAGTTATTTCATCAGATGTTACTGCTGTAAATACTTAGCAGAGCGCTGAAGGGGTTCCGTCCAGGTGTTTAGCAGTGCTTTGAGAAAAAGTGTAGTTGAAGCATATCTTCATACAGAGAAAAATGAGTTTGACTCCTTGAGTTTCTAATGTAGAAATCAAGCCCATGGACGCATTCTGGGGCAAAGTTTTAAGTTCAAGCCTTCTTTAACACTTTAACCAGTAGAGATGGCCATTGAAGATGGCTTTCCTTCGCAACTTTTCCTTGAAATTCTATTGAGACGAAAAATAATTTTCTACTCAATATAGAAATAGCTTTCTCTAATTCTTAAGCAAATATGTTGCAGGTAAGGATTGTATAGATTTTGTGCGTAATTTTAAACCTGCTGAAACCTTGTGGGAAGGAAATCTCAACTCAAATACAGGAACTTTGCTCTGATTTGGAGAGACTGTGAAGAATCGAAACGGGGAAGGATTAAAGCTGGAACGCTTATCTGGCATGTGCTGTCTGTCACAGGGTAATGATGAGAGCCAGGCTGTGCTTGGTGGTCTGTCCATACACATACGGTGCTACCTCTTCAAAACAAAAACACCCCTCTGTTCCTTCAAAACTTCAGAAAAACTCTTTTTGTATTCCCCCCCCTCAGGGCTTATCTATGTTTGCTGTCTTAATTATTTAGAAGAGTGACTTAGACTAATGTAGTAAGCATACATTTATCTGTGTTACCGTGTGATGACTTCTTGCATTTGACACGGCTGTATTTCTCAACTAGTGCAGAAGAGCTAAAGAAAAAAAATCCCTTCTGGGCTGGAGCAGCCGAGCAGTAGGAAGCCACCTGCTGTCGGTTACTGCCTCGAGCTCCGGCGGGGCCAAGGCGGCAGTCATTTGTGTCATCTCCTCTTTTTATGGCTACAAAATTTTGAGTAATGTGATTTTAGGAAATAGCTCATTCGGAGTGGTGCAATGCTTCATTTTAAATTGATTAACGTTTTGAACCCAAAGTCTTTTCTAACAGGACAACTTTTGTGCTGAGACATGAAGAGATGTGTAGTTTCTCTGTTTGGGTTTGTTTGGTTTTTGAGTTGTGGGGTTTTTTTTTTTAACAGGGATTTAAGAGTACAAATATTGCCAAAATGCAAAATGCCCCTTTCCTACTAAATGCCTCCGGAGCGGAAAGTAGTGGTTGTTACGTTGAGCTGTGTGGCACTGAATCGTCACCTCGATTCATGTGAATTACGAAGTTAAATCTCCTCCAACTCTCCCTCTTGCTTTTGGGGTTGTTTTGTGGTTTTGTGTGGGTTTGGTTTTTTTTGTTGTTTTGGCTTATTTCTTCTGAAACGGGTAACTTCTCTTTCAGGATATCTTACATACTGTCGTAAAGCACTGCCCACCTTGGTTTTTCTTCCTGGGCTTACCTGGCTTCACCATGCTGATAGGAGACTTCATTACGGCGGCAGCCAGGGTCCTGAGCACGGACATGCTGGAGGTGAGTACGGCAATGCCCCCCCCCGAGAGCCCGTGCTCGCTAACGAGGTTCGGATGTCTCCGCTCTAACAGGTGTTGACTCATTAGTGCAACGCGGAACGGGGGCTCTTGGGGCAGATACCATGGCAGCCGATGTGTGAAATTGCGGGATAAGGTGACGCGCTGGTATTGCAGAGGTGTTTCATCAAAAGGCCAAAGCGTGAGAAATCACATCCTCGCTGATATTGCAGCAGGGCTGGGCGCTAAAAGCAGGGCTTGGATTTCAGAATCTCATTAGCTTTTTTTTTCTTTTCAGTGAGCAAATATTGAAAATATGGAACTGTTTCTGGTAATACAGCATTTCTTACTAAATACCAACATTAATAAAAATGTGACTCTAAACGATTAAATTGGTGAAGGAGTAAAATAGCAAATCAATGCTTGGATGCCAAAATAAGGGTGAAGGTCTGGCGGTCCTGGGGAAAACAGGACAGCTTTGTTGTAGGTGAAACACGAGTTCAGGGGAGACCTTTCTGTCCATTTTGGCCAAGGGATTTTACTGCTGCTCTTGACATTTGTGGGGCTGAGCGGGTGGCCCTGCACAGGGACACAGCCCGCTTAGATTTCAGCAGGGCTGAGATGGTGAGCCTGGCTGTGCTTTTTCCATTGTCCCTCACAGAGTTTACAGCCATTAATTTTCTGACATCTCTTTAAAAAAAGCCGATCAGCCTGATCATTGATCCAAGGCTAAAAGTGCTAATAAGAGATGAAAACTCAACTTTCAAACAAAACCCAGCACCACCTGCCATGTCTCCTACAAGCATAAAACTTAGCGTGCGTTGTATTTTCAACGTTACGCACGATTGTGTGGCAGTCCTTAACGCATCTATAGCTCATGCCGTGTTGCTTTTGATGGTTTTATTAAAGTAGAAATCTCTCTGTGTTTTTATCATGTATACAGTCAACTTGGGTGCGTTGTGCTGTCCTTTGTGTCACACGATCAGCTAATAGCAGTGCTGCGTTAGTGCTTAAAACTCTCACTCAGCTTTTCTTTAGGTTGTTCTGTGTGATTTTATTGACACCGAATTGCTGATAGTTGGATTATGTAAGGACAGAGGAGGCATTAAAAATGTAGAATACGCTTAGGAGCGGGGCCAGGTCCCTGCTGGAGGAGAAGCTCGGCCTCAGAAAAAGAGCAGAGCAACGCAGCGGCAAAAAACATCAGCAAGTGCGTGCCTGTAAGTTGCTGCTTTAGTGCTGCTTTTGCTGTAGTTGTGAAGGAAGAGCTACTGGGAGATGTTCCTCAGGACACTTTCAGTGTCGCGTTGTGAATACAGCACATCTGGTGTTGATGGTGATAGACACTAGTCTCATGGCTCATGCTGTTTTCATAATTTTATGAAAAAAAAAAGTTTTTGTCTACGTTTCCTTTATTAGGCTCCCCGTTCAGAAGCTCACACCATCCTTGGTTCTCTTGTTTGCTTTCCAAATATCTACCAAGAAATCCCGCTTTTGCGGCCCATTTCAGAAGCTGGTGATATCATTGCGGGAACTACCGACGTGAAGGTAAAGTCACATTTTATTAGTACATCCTTGTATAACCTAAGATATTTTTACTATGTAGTCACTTCATTTTTACCATGCGCTTTTTGTGTAAAAACAAACAAACAAACCCCTCCTCCTCCTCAAAACCCCACAACTGCACACATTATACGTACTTATTTGATAAGCATTGCTTTGCTAAATGTGCACCATAAAATTAGCAAAGCTTAGATGCTGCAAATTGCATTTTATTTTCAAGGAGAGTGAACTGGCTATGATCAAATGTGCTATTTTCCAGCCAGATGCCTGTCAAGTCAATTCATTAAAAGATGTTGGTGGTATTATTTATAGTGTCCATTTGTTGTATTTGTCTGCATTAACTCATCCTGTCAGAGATGTGGGGTTTTTCTGCTAAAAAATACATTAAATTTTTCAAAACACAGCTTGCTTAGAACTTAAACACTATAGTTTGTGTTATGAAGCGATCGGCACTCATTATTAGTAAATACCCATCAAGTCTGAAAATGAATTGATTTCCATCTTGCTGCCTGTACATGATTTTAAATCAATTAGATTTATCCACAAAGGGACTGTATATTTGAGTTGTAATGAGTATTTCTCCTTTGACAAGATAAAATTGGCATGTAGTAAAAATGCGTTAAGAATAGACTGAGAAATAAAGTTAATTCATTTGTAACTATGTCAAAATTAAATAACTTCAAACCGAAAGTATGGAAAAGGTGCTTATTCTAATTTATTTTATTATTTTAGTGCTACCTCATAAATATTTTATTGAAGAACGCTACAGAGGAGCCAAGTGAAGCTGCAAGGTAAAATATTGAGTAAAAGAAAATGGGGAAAGTCTTTCTTACCACTGATTTTTTGTTTTGGTGCTTGGACAGCTGAGTTGTTACTACTGCCTTGCGGTTTGATCCTACTGAGATGAGGTTCACTCTGCACCATGAAGGTGTTGACCTATTGTGTGTCTTGAGAGAGGGAAAAGAGAGATCGCGTCTTTGTGAATTCCTTTCTCTTTCTTTTTTTTCTTTTTTTCTTTTTTTTTTCTTTTTTTTCTAAATATTCTTCTAAAACTTCTGACAAAACCACTTTTTCTTTTTAAAAAGATGCATAGCCATTTGTGGCCTTGGAGTTTGGATATGTGAAGAACTAACACAGTGCACAAACCACCCCCAAGTGAAGGAAGCAATCAATGTCATAGGTGTGACGCTGAAGGTAGTACTATGACAGTCTCTGTAATCAATAAATACTGTGTTAAAAAAGTATTTTAATTTTTTTGAAATAGCTGCTGGTGATAAGGAGCACAGTGTGCTGGTTTGTCTTTTCATTGCTTAAAGCACTGGTAGGATGCTGCTTGGGACAGGATGCTGCAACAGACAACCGCTGGGACTTTTTGCAAAGTGGTGGTGGTATGGCATTGACCATCTTCAAAAAGATGTCTTCCACTTCCAAACTTTTGCATTTAATTAGTTAATCGTTATGTTCAGTGAGCGTGGTTCAGATCCTTATGGCTTCTGTGAAGTTGCCGAGGAGTGTATGCACAGTTCTTCGGTGTCACCAAAGTAATATCCTATACAAAAGTGCAAAATATTTGAAAAAATAGCATGTGATTTTGTATCTAAAGACCTTTGCCAGTGTGATTTTACAACATGAACAGTTTTCATTGTTTGTATACGTGCAAAATAATATAAAATGTAGAAAACCTGAATGCGTTGTATTGTATCTTGTTGTTTTATTTGCCTTTTAATCATCTTTCCTTTTCTTCCAGTTTTCTAATAAGCTGGTAGCTCAAGTAGCCTGTGATGTTCTTCAGCTGCTGGTTTCTTATTGGCAAAAGCTTCAGAAGTATGAATCCTCTCTGTCCAGAAAAATTACTGAAGTACGTCAGTTTCTTTAAAATGTTTGTATGGAAATAGTATGCAAAATTGTCTTAATACCTTACTTGAGCTACTGTAACTGTGACTTTAACTTGTTCTTTCGTCTGCAATTATTGTTAGGACATGGACTTGCTGTAGTCCTAGGATCAGTGCACTTCTCTCATTTGTAGTGATTTATTTCCAAAATGCCCAGTAAAACTTTTCATTTCACTTGGACATTGATTTATAAGGGCAGTTAGATGCTCCTAAGAGAACTTAACCCTTTTCATGCCCTATTCAAATGAAGTTCATGCACTGTCTCTCCAGCAAAAGAAGTTAAATGTCTTTCTGGAATTTTGTTTATTTCAATGTAGATCCTTGTGGCCACTATTGCATTTCTTTTGCCGAGTGCTGAATACTCCTCTGTGGAAGCAGATAAAAAGGTACGTCGCTGAAAAGGGCGGGCCCCGTTCCTTCTTTGTGCTGTTTCAGATGGTTATTAAGTGAAGTTGCTTGGCACCAGAGTTGTATTTTAAATTTCCAAAGTCCTACCTTTTAAATTTGGGTGACTTTAATAGAATATGCCTGAATACCGTGTTACATGTTCCTGTTTAGTTCATAGTTTCGCTGCTGCTTTGCTTGTTGGATTGGTGTATGGCATTACCCATGAAAATGCTACTGGAGCCGGTGTCTGCTGGTGTTCTTGAAGATCAACATACATCCAAAGCTCCTTTACTGGACTATATTTATAGAGTGAGTATGAGGAATGAACGTGATTTATTGTCTCTAGGTGTTTAAAGATGCCTTTCACAGCTCTTCGTAGGCACAGAAGCATTTTTAGCGAGCTGTAGAAAATTATGTGGGCAGAAGTCGTACAGATGAGGAGTTAAGAATGTAAAAATGTTATGATGATAAGAATAGAGATGTAGGATAGAGAGAGGATGGTGAAGAGAGAAAGGTGAAATGCTTAAAACAATGATCCAGGGAAAATAATCTTTGCAGAAATATTTAAATTATTTGAAATGGACTGTTAAAATGCAAAATAAGCCCTGAAGTGAGCTGTACAAAGTAAGTGCTCACAAAGAGTGTTATTTAGGCATACTACAAAAAAAAAAAAGTATGTCTGGGCTTTCACAACATTGAAATTATGGTGGGTTACTCCTCGCTGAATGTGTTTAAGTGGGTGCTGTAGGGTACACTTTATCCAGTGCCGTGCTTGTCTGCTTGCAGGTTCTGCACTGCTGTGTGAATGGCTCCAGCACGTATACTCAGCAAAGCCACTACGTGCTGAGCCTGGCGGATCTCTCCTCCAGTGATTACGACCCATTTTTGCGACTTGGGAATGTCAAGAGCTCTGAGCCAGCCCAGTGCCACTCCTCCACGGATCTGGGCAACCTGCTCACTGTCGCCGAGGGTAAGAGAGTTCGCAGAGGGTGGGTGAGGACCAGCATCTCAACGTTCAGCAGCTAGGAAATAAAGCTCTCTGGCTTAGTTTTCTTCCATGAAAATGTGCTTCTCCGTACTATGTGTAGGAGTACTGCACGTTCCTTGCAAACCGGGCAGTGCCCTTTTCTAAATGAGTTTCAGTTGCCACTGTAATAGGGTGTTTGGGTGTGTTGCTGACATTGGTCTTTACGAAGATCACAGGAGAAAGAAAATGACGCTACAGTGCTGTGGAGCGAGAAATTTGTGCAGAGATAGGATAGACTGAGAAGCTGGTTTTGCCTTTGGTATTATTTGTAATGTAGTATATAGAATTAAAGTCAATAAATAAGCCCCAAATCAAACTTCTTTCAGAAGCATGCACCTGCCCTGCTTAATTTTTCCATAGAAATTACCCTGTTGTCATAGATAATTTGCCTGTTTGGAGTGATTTGAGAAGAACATGTATGATTTGGAACAAATTCTGCCACTGCATAAATATGCCATTCCTGCCAATTCACAATCTACCCGGGTCGGAAGTCGAACGAGATTATTTGGACCTAGGTACATTATGTTACTGGCTTTTTAAAGTCAGCTTAAAAGTACGCATCCAAACGTAGGAAATAGATTATTTCTAAGTGACTTAGTGCAGAGATCATCTTTATTTCAAACGCTTGTTAAAAATAACCTTTAAAACAATGGCTGTTCCACTATGAATTAAGAACATTTTAAGTAATTTTCTTTGTTAATATGCATTAACATATTGCTGTTGAAGAATCAAAAATACAAGTGCAATATTGAGTTGTGCAATATATTGTTCAATCGGCAGTGATGCTTTCAAATGGTATTTTCAGAATTGAATACTGTACTATTTTTCAGTCCTACCGCTTATTTTCTTTGGTTTTGGGTATGTACTTTTAGTTTTAACAAAAAGGTTAACAATATTAAAACCTGTTCTCCCTAGATTTCTTGCAAAGTATTGTGAATAGCATAAAGTTCCGTATCAGGTACATTTGTCATTTTAGGTATAACAAGATGTTTCTCATCTTGGATGTGTTAGTGCCCTACAGGCTCTCTGGTTTGTTTTTGAAAAAGATCAATTCAAAGATTTGCTATGGAAGATTCAGGAAAAGAATAAAGAACCTTTTTTATGAGAGGAGGCTGAAGAATTTGGGCTTTTTGGTGCTAGCAAAAGGCTGAAAAGGGAATATACCTGTCGTTTAAAAGTGCATTAGAAGGTATAAATACCAAGGAAAGTGGGAAACACTGTAAGCTACAGAAGAATTATTTTAAACTGAATACAAACAAAACCTGGAAATTAGAAGGTTTCTGGCTATAAAGGGGGTAATATTCTGGAATAATACTCCAGTAGGAGAAGCGGAGGCACAGCATAACTCAGAGCATGATTGATTTATGAAATAACTGATGTATTTGCCTGCGCTGAGGGGAACATCTTGGAATCTGGAAAATCTTCCTGCCTCATACAACAAACTTTACCATCGTGCTGCTAAAGATGGAGAAGCAATGGTTTTTAGTTGCCTCTTTGATTTACCTTTGCTTCTTGTGCCCTGTCCCTCTCTTGCTATGATTGCTGTGGGGATGACTGTGGGAATGCAGGCAGTAAGGAGAAACACCTGAACCTGCCAGGTGAGACTGTAGTGGCAGCAGGTGTTGTGGGGTTGGTGTGAAGGACTTTTTATATGTTGTATGGAGCACTGGGTGTGTCTGTAGGTTAAATGTCAAAGGACATGTGGTAAAATTAAAAAAAAATATAAAATGTGACAGGTAGAATTTCTTGGAAAGTGATTGTAAATAGCTCCTTGAACAGGAAGGATTAGGAGGACAATTAAGGCAAGCTTCTGAAATGTGACAGAAATTTGCAGATGCTCTTTTTAGCTACCTTTTGCTGCTCTTGCTGATCTGTTATCTTTTCACTGATCGTTCTAGAAAAAAGGAGGAGGAATTTAGAATTGATACCTTTAACAGCGCGGATGGTTATGACTCACCTGGTGAATCACCTGAGCCACTACCCGCTCAGCGGAGGCCCTGCCATTCTCCACAGTCTCCTTAGCGAGAACCACGACAACTCCTACGTGGAGTCCTCTGAGCTGTCCTCAGAAGTCTTCCGGAGTCCCAACCTGCAGCTCTTTGTGTTTAATGACAGTACTCTTATATCTTACCTCCAAATCCCTGCGGAGAAGAAGACGGACGCTGAACCAGCTGCATCCCCCTCAGACGTAAGAGTAATTGTTAGAGACATCTCAGGGAAGTACTCTTGGGATGGCAGAATATTGTATGGACCTTTGGAGGGCTGCCTTCCGCGGCAGAGCTCAACGAACACGTTTGTGATCTCAGGCAACCCTGAACACCACTTCATCTCCCAGAAAGACATTTCTCAGGTGGAAGAAGGAGAAGACGCACTTGACCAGCTGCTGGAAAAGATTGGTAACACCAGTCCTGAATGCCTTTTACATCCCGAGCGAAAGCTGAATGAGCCATCACCACCACCCTTTGGTATGAGCTATGACCAAGAGAATGCCATCACTGAAGCCCTGATGAGGCAGAGTGCCCAGGAAAAAGAATATATATTTAAATGCAGCTCGGACTTGAGTATGAAGGTGGCCCATCAAGAAGAACCATGTCCTGCTGAACCTCAAGCGTCCTTTTATTTCTGTCGGCTGCTGCTAAATGACTTGGGAATGAACTCCTGGGATAGAAGGTAGGAAGAGAGGATTCAGAAGATGTTTACTGTACGCTTACTCTTCTCACTTCTACCACTAAATGTTCATGCACTTAAGAAAGCGAGAATTAAATAGCTGGGTGGTAGTCAGAGCGTACTTTTGAACTTTTACATATACCTGCTTCAGTGATTATTTTAAATAGACAGCTGCAGATTGTTTTTAATAATAAGAAGAAAAAAGAATTTGAATCTTGCAAATTTGATTCCCTTCTCTTAGGTATTTGAATGAGAAAGTACTGTGTCTGTACTATGCTCCATTTTCCTTCAAATCTTTTTTTTTTTTTAATATGTTTATAGGAAAAGCTTTCATCTTCTGAAGAAAAATTCAAAATTACTGCGAGAACTGAAAAATCTGGATTCCCGTCAATGGTAAATAATGTTTACTAAACACCCTATTGATAAGGTTAGCGTTTCCAAAGAATGAATAAGGCCATCTGCAAAACCAAAAATTCATTAAAATTGCATGTGCTAGCAATACAAATATTTGTATGAAAAATGGATTGTTTGTTTCTGAAGAGATCTGTATCCTGAACTGCCAAGCTATTTTCACTGGTACTGTATACAGAGAATTCAAAATCAGTAGTAAATAATAAGACCAGCAACCTATTTCCTGTTTTCTTGTGCTGGGAGGGTTGGGAAGAAGTTACAAAATTTTGTGTGACCTTGGCTCAACCCACGCAAAGAACTATTTTCTGCTGGATGATCCTTGTGTCAAGAGCAGTATTTTAATGAGTAATCTCCATACAACTCCTCTACAGACAGGTAGTGGCAGAATGGAGTTCTGAATATTCTGGTTTAATTTTCATTACTTGACATACAGCTATTTGCAATACTGCAGACATTTTTCAGAGTTCCGATTTTCTTGTATCCCAACAATTTTGATACCGAATCCACTTGGTTGTTTTCAAAGGCGACAGCTGTCAACCGTGTCAAACTCAATCCAGGCTCTGAAAGTCAACAAGGTTTTTTCTTTCTTGTATATCATCACTCTATAATTAAAATTCTGTAGGTCAATTTATGCTCCCATTAACACCTGCGCAATCTTACTGTCTTTGGCAAGGTGGCACAGATGTAGGTGATTAACCCCGTAATTGGAACTTGGTCATCAATTCTTTTGCTGGTGCACAGAGGGAATAGACTTGGGTCTGTTCTCTGACCTGAGATGGCTCTGCAGGGTGGTCACAGGGGAAGAATTTGGTGAAAATACATTTCTGCAACTGAAATGGGGAGAAGTATTTGTGTGCATAAGAGAGAGAGAGAGATGTAGAGTTAAGCGTGGTT
This sequence comes from Arenaria interpres, assembly GCA_013399435.1. Taxonomy (NCBI): domain Eukaryota; kingdom Metazoa; phylum Chordata; class Aves; order Charadriiformes; family Scolopacidae; genus Arenaria; species Arenaria interpres. Next base: position 41,658 of record VXAK01020028.1, read on the forward strand.
CGTGGCTTTTGAGTGCGGGTGTTGTAAAAAATAATTTTGAGCTAAAACTTTTTTAACTTCTGTTTACGTCTTAATTACAGCCGTGAAACTCACAAGATTGCAGTGTTTTACATTGCTGAAGGACAGGAGGACAAATGTTCAATACTGTCCAACGCAAGGGGAAGTCAGGCATATGAAGATTTTGTTGCTGGACTGGGCTGGGAGGTAATAGTCATAAATTTAGGCAAGCTAAGATACTTGATGGGAAGACCTACGAATATTCAATGTAAGCCGATTAAAATAGGTAAATGGAAACCAAACTGCTTATATCACTACGTATTTTTTAATTCTCAAAAAAAAAAAAAGATAAATTTTAATGCACACCAATATTTAGCGGTACTTAAAAGATCACCTTTTCATCAGAATTCTGTAAATCTACGTCCTACTTCTGGTTGAACACATCCATCCTCTTTCTGATGGGTGGGTGGTGCTGCGGTGGACACTTCTGTTTTCTGCATCATTAAGAGCTGTAGCCTAATTTTACCTTCATTTTAGCTTCTTGTAGCTCTTCACATGCTCAGACCACTTACCCAACCGCATCACTGCTTTACGAAGGACAAAAACGTTTGGGTTTATTTTGCATTGTTGAAATGGTGTGTCAGTAACCTAAATGACGTGAACACTTACGTGTTTTGGAGATACATTCCATGTTTAAGTATTTACGTGACGTGAGGTCTGCAGGGAGAGGTAGCATCCTCAGGCTGATGCAGTTGGGGAAACAAACAAGCCTTTGTTCAGAGAGGCATTTTTTCCAAATATTTTTCTAGACTTGTTTCTCATAAGGTTTTTCTTTTTGTACAAATCTTCAATTTCTTTTTCAGTTTTTCTGATTTTTTTTTTTTTTTTTTTACATATATTCTGTCTGCACTTTATTTCTCTCTGTGTATGCTTTGAGTGGGCTTGCTGAGCCGTGCGTAGCCCTTAGAGCAGCTGCATGTGACAGAATGCTTTTGCTTCCTTGTTGTTTGCTGGAAGAAAGGTAAAATAGCCATATAGGTAATGACTCAGTACCCAGTTAAGAGATGTCTACTTTTAGTAAATGTCAAATACTGGAATGGAAAACAGATCTAATGTAAAGATCACAAACCCATAGGGAAGGACTTCTCTTTCTCTGGGATGACTACAGAATTCTAGAGTGGTAAATTGACCAAGTCCTGATATATAAATAAATACTGATTATTCGTCAGTCTTTTCAAATTTCTCCTAATTGTGACTTTCAATCCACCAGGTTGATCTTTCAACACATGGTGGTTTTATGGGCGGCCTGCAGCGCAATGGCAGCACAGGACAAACGGCACCCTATTATGCTACCTCCACCGTGGAAATCATTTTTCACGTGTCTACAAGAATGCCATCAGATTCAGACGATTCACTGACCAAAAAGGTAAGTAATTTGCCGTGTATTTCAAAAACGTCTGCAGTCTTCAAGTGCTTAAATTAAAGTTTAAACTGAAAACAGATTGTGCTAACTGGTCCTAGCAGGCCATCTTTGCTGTGCCACATGGTGCTCTGCAGCTAGATTATCTGAATTAAATGGCATCTAAATTCTGGATTCTAAAACACAATTAACATTTCCATGGTAGCCTCAAATACCCCCATTAGTAATAATATTAGCAATAATTCCATTTGTATGTTGTCTGCCTGCCAAAACTGTTGTAGTTTGGTAGAACAAAACAACCAAATGCGACATAATAAAACCTTACAGATGAATCGTCCAGCCTGTACCAGAAAAGAAAAGAAGTGAAAGAGAAGTGACAAGCAGGGTACCAAAAGCAGCCAGCTGATATTTAAAGCCATTATCCAGTTATTCACAATTCTGACAAGCAGACTCTGCTTCAAAGGTGGCCAGAACCCAGCCCAAAATTTTGTTGGTATCAGTACTTAATCATTTGTCTTTCCTAACGAGGAGTGATTTGAGATTATGGTGCTTGCCAACTGCTGCTTAGAGTCAAAGAAGGTTTTAGATGCATACCGAATCTTTGCCTTTTTAATTAGGATTGGCAACTTGTCCTCCATAGGCTGTTAATGTGCGCTAATAATGCTACTACAGCCATCCAGTCTACCATGTGATGCTATTGTGCTCTGAAAATTATCTATAAGTATGTCACTGGGTGATTGTATTTGTTGTCCAGCTAGTTTCAAAATAACGTGCGTTTCCTCGAAATGAAAAGGTGGTATTTCTGCTTACCAGTCCTGCAGTCTTGCCCAGCACTGCGCTTACCAGTAAAGCTAGATCCTTTTGTATTTATTGTGATATCTGTCATTAAAAGAAGCAGTCAACAAAATGACATGTTTCTCTTTATGTATGCAGCTCATTGTCTTTGTGCTAGTGGATTTACATGGCTATGGGGAAAAAAATTCTAATCTGAGTACTTGGGATAGAGAAGTAGGGCTGTGGTGCATATTAAGAGGCTGTACGGTCTCTATCAATTTACTAAGGTAGGACTATCTGTATTTTTATTGTTCCTGGCCGGTATTTATCTAGCTGCTAGTTAAGAACTCCAGTGATGAATGCTTTACAGTTTCCCTGGGCAACGTACTCCTATGCTCCACTTCTTGTACCATGAGAAGATTTCTTGTAGCATATGCTTTGTTTTCAATCGAAGCCCATTTATTCTTACCCTGTTCCACATGGATATGGAGAACAGATCGTTTTGCAGCAGGCTTACTCGTGTTTGAGAGCTGCTACCATGTCTTCCCCAGTCTTCTTTTTCCTACACAAATTGTGGTCTAATCTTCCCTCTTAAGTCAGAGCTCCAGGATTTTATGGAAGCGTAGCAAAGGCAGTGAAATATCATTTAGCTGTTGAGTAATACATCATCTGGAAGAGGAGAGAGCCCAGTCTGACAGAGCTAGCACAAGGGGAAAAATGGGGTTTAATTGCAAACAGTCTATTTTACTAATTCTCCTAATTCCCACCCACGTTAGGGATTAACACAGACATTGAGAGAGTCTGGTTATTCTACTTAATTGTCTTCCCTCTGCTTTAAGAGAATTCTTCTTTGTGGAAAAAGCAAAAGCATTTAGTAGTTGCCAACCTCCGAGTCTTAAAGTGCTAGGAAACAAGGCAAGCTCCAATACATATTATCCCCAGAAAATACTGCAAAGTAATTGCCTTAAGACTTTAAAAAAAAACCAACAAAAACAACCAACCAACCAGCCTTAAATCTGCTATAGGAATGGAACCCTGCAGGGATCAAACTGTGTATTCCTGTAAAGAAGGACAAAGCTCTGAGTAACCTAATGGACCTCAGGAGCTGGCCCTGCTGTAAGCAGTGGGCTGGACCAGATGACTTCCAGAGGTCTTTTTTCAATGTATAATCTTCCGTGGTTCCACGCTTCTGCACAGAACAGTTTTGTTTCATTTGGCACAGCTCTTTTGTTAGCAAGCGTGGATTTCTGTCCAAATTTGCATAGACTTCTTAACAAATTTTACAAAACTGCAGCGACGAGTGGAGGCAAGACGCATTTCAGAAGCAGTGTAAGCTTTCTGGAAGATTGATAGTTCTCTAATTCTTTGAAAATGCTGATGGATGAACTAGCCTGCCTTTGAAACCAGTGTTTCGGGCGTGAGGGTATAGCCAAATACTTTCTCAAAGGCGGTATCCTGGAAGAACTCTTATAACCCTAAAAGTGTCAATTTGTTGACGTTTCACTTATGAACCTTAGCTGTGGAGGAGAGGAAATACATCAAGGCAAGTACATCAATGCTTTAGCAGCAAAATTTCTCAATCCGCAGAAGTCCTGTGTTGATTTTGGCAGCTGATGCGTGTGCAGGCCACAACCAGCGTGTGTGCTTGAAAAGAAACGTGGGCCTGCCTGCAACATGCTCTTAAACGAGAGGAAAATGTATTTATTTCCCTCAACGCTCAATACTGCCCCTGTGAATTCTGCAGAGCTAACGGATTTGTAGCGAAATGCAGTGTTTTTTTCCAAAATCGTGGCAACTCTCAAGATCGTCCCAAGTATTTTCATACTTCCACTTGCTCCCTGAGGAGGTGGTGCGTGCTGGGCTTGTGCCTCACCTCCTATGACTGGGGCGGTATATGCTGCTTAAAAAGATTCTTTTACATTTATTGCTTCTTACTGTTAGTGCTGCTTTTTCATAGCAGCGTGTGAGAGGAAGGCAGGTGACGATGTTGTTGTTCAGTACCTGCTGCATTTTAATGTTTGCTGCGACAGAATTATAGATGGTGTTAGAGGACAATATTGCTGGGAGGAGAAAATTTTATCTTGTTGCCAATCAGGGTGCAGTGGGGGCCACAACTTTGGTTTTTTTCTTGCCTTTCCCCCGCTTCCATCAGATATTGCACGGATACTATCTGGGATCTAAGGCCCCCCTCCTCGTCTCTGAAATCTTTATGTCACTTCTGTGGTTTCTTCTCTGCTTATTTTGCCTACAGACAGGCAGAAAGAATTCAATACCAATCAGTGCGCTTGGCTCACGAGCTCTGGAGCTGAACAGAAGGTCTTACCACCTGCTGGCCAAGGAAGTAGTGCAGCAGGCCATAAATTCTGTGGGCTGGGGAATTAAGCAGATGCAGTAATTTTACTTAAATATGTTATTATGGGTCTTCATTTTTACTGACCACAAGAGGATAAATTCATTTCTGATATAAATTTACAAGAATAAGTGCACTTACACTGAGGATGAACTGGGCCCCTTATTTTTGTGCAGTATAGTTGTAATTTGCACTTTGTGTTCCTTTATTTGAAGTATATGCTGACATATTAGATTGCTCATTGCGGGGGGAGGGAGGAGGGGGAAAGAGGAAGGAAAAAACCTCTCCAAATAAGTCTTAGCCCTGAAAGAAATCTTTTTCTAGGGGAATAATCAAAATTCAGCTGTTATGTTTTGCTGCTGTAGGGTTCAGCGTCATCGGTTCTAAACTTTTTTTTTTTAATCTGGCTGCTTTGTGGCAGGAATGAAAATCAATCATAGTAACAGCATCCTACCATCCCCTGTCTTGTTCTAGCTAAATTGTACCTAACGGTTTAAAAAGGAGCTGCAAAATTTCTAAGTGATTTATTCCAGCTTCTCCATTGTCGTAGCAGAACTTTTTTCCGCTTCAGAAATCTGGTTGCAACCCCATACTGAACTCTTGCTCCTTCGCCGCGGAAATTTGTTAGCTAGGGCTAGATTAGATTTTTAGCAGCTAATCTAACTGCTGTAGGGGTTTGCAAAGTGGGGACAGAGCTGTGCTATTGGATTTGTCCAATTCATTTGACTCCAGGACTATAATTGCACTTATGTCTTACAAGGCTTTTATAGCCTAGGGCTGGCGAGCAGCAGAAAAACAAATTGGCAGTGATACAGTAAGAGTGAAAGGGAATGAAAGGCACACATTATCAGTCTCCAGGCAGCGCTGCTCTGGCAGGAAGTTTCTTGGTTAATTTACAAATAAAACTTAGATTTTTTAGGATGGGTACACTGTCAGCCAGACAATGGGGATGTCAGGCCCGACTGTTACTTAGCAAAAGTAGCAGCCCTGCCTCCCCAAAAGCAGAAATTCTTCAGTCAAACAGACGACTCCTCTCTGGAGCCAGCTGGCTGTGTAATGCAATTAGCAGGGAAAGGAGGTCAGGCCATGAGGTGTGTACCGTGACCGGTGTCAGCGGCGGCGTGTTGCCTGGCAAGGCAGCGCCCGGCCGAAGCCGGGGCAGGGGTTGGGGGGGAACCTTCCTTCCAAGGGATTTGCTGGAGCGGGGGGGAGCGTGGGCGCTGGGTGAGCCCCCCCCTGGCTGCCCTCCCGCGCCCCGACACCCGCGTCGGGGGCTGAGGAAACACAGACCCGACACGATTCACGGCGGCGTGACGCACGTCGGGAGCCGTACGTTGACCCGGCGTCCAGGCGCTGAAGGCTCGGCGCAGCCGTGTGCGGCTGGGAATGTATATATTTTGTTCGGGTTGGCGAAACCGCTTTGATGCGCAGGCTAAAAATTCACGCAGCGTCAGCCCGCTCGGGGAGGAGAAGGCAATTGCCATTTCAGGAGCTGCCTGCCCTGGACGTTTGTAGAGAGATCCTTCAAGTCAGCAATAAACCATAGAAAATCCGACTGCCTGTGCTTGAGCTGTTCTGTTGCTTGCGTTTGCTTTTTAATATAGATCTTATTTCCTGGCTGCTTTAGGATTTTTTTTAACGCACTCTATTTTATGTTTTTTTCCCCCCCCAACCCCTAAGCTGCACGGAAAACGTAACGTGGGACTCTGGCTCCAAACGCATGGTCTGTCTTGCTGATGTCCTTCAGGGTACTGAGTTCTACCCCACAGCTTATATTTTGAGCGAGCCATACAGGAAAATAGCAGCTGGTTGGTCGTCACTGATAATCTTATTATAATGTGGTGGTGTTTTTTTTTTTTTAATCAGTGAAATGATCTTTCAAGAACAAATATTGTTGATTAATGCCATTTTTATATCTGTAACATTATACCTTGTGAATGCGATGATTAGGGACGTGTGACTTCCAAACAAGGACAGGTAGTAACGCAAGCTTTCAAAGGAGTTACCAGCCTGTGATGAGGATGGTAGCAAAGGTAGCCATTTATTATCACACGATGTTTGAGCTCATCAGATTTTGAGCTCATAGCCGTCACTTCTGGTCTCAAACAAGCATCGGTTCGTCCAACTTCTCCCTGTTAAGGGAATTCTGTTCTTTTGGGTGTGATATAGCTACAGAGTATTTTGGGATTCTTTAGTGTTTGGTTATTATCAAAACAGTTCCTTGCGATTTAAAAAGGGTCTCCGAAGCAGTGTTTGGAAATGTTTTGATTGCTGTTTTTAGTGATAACGCGCTATTTATCACTCCAAAAGCACTAGGAGGCGAGGCGGTACGGAGCCTTTTCTGCAGGGTTTGTTTTTGTAGAAAGAAGAGCTGGATTTGGTCTGTGAGTCGCCCCGTGCAACCGGACGACTGCATCACCTTACAGAACTCTCTTTCCATATTTATTTGCCGGGTGGTTTTGTTGTTGGTTTTTGTTTTTTCCAATCAGAGGTTGCTAAATACTGCCGTCGTGGGCTCCCTCTGTGTTGCAAAGCCCGTGCCAGAACTCGCTCTGGGCTCAGGATGCGTTGGGTCCAGCCTGATGCACAGACACGCCGCCGTTGGGCTGCTCTGAATACAGCTGCTGCGAGCCGGGTCCTTCCCTCGCTCCGCTCTCACCGAAAATTACAGCTCGGCTTCGGCTGTGCGCGGAACAGCCTTGCCAAACGCTTCCACCCTCAGGACGCGTAACCTGTTGTGCACAAAGTATTGTAGCCCGACGGATTTTCCCTTTTTTTTTTTTTTTTTTAAGGCCAAACGTGACATCTTGCCTTTAATCGCTTTTAAGGTGACCTCGCTGCGTTTGTTAACAGAAAGTGAAATCAGGGCTTTGACATTCGGGTGAATTACTGCTTAGTTTTGTATGTATCAGTCTGCACCGTGTTATTATCAACATGAATATTTTCTCGGCTGTTGCTTTATTTTTTACTGAGCAATTAAGAAAATATCAGAGAATGCACAGAGGTCAGGATGACAATGAGAGCAACAATTTTTACTGATTTCTTTTTTTTTTTACATGTAAGAAGCTCAGTAATAGCATTATTAATGTTTTCCTCTTTTTATGAAATACAAATGGTTTATATTTTCTTTGAGCAGAACTAAAAATATCTTTCATTCATAGGTGTAAATAAAATAAAGCTCTTTATAATCTCCTTCGTTTAAAACAAATTGAAAATGGAAGTCTTTATTTTACTCTGCTAGGGTGTGAACTGTAAGCAAGGTTTGTAGTCTTTAACTTTTTAATTCTTTTAATGTATCATGTTTTTTGTTCTTGTAATGTTTCGTGTTTCCTCTTACAGCTAGGGTACAGTTTGCCACTCAATCCTGTTAAGATTGAAATCCTTTACTTTTTAAGGTGCCTACCAGGTTCTGAGGAAGGAAAATTCAGTGGCGTAGGCTGATACGAGGCGCGTGGAGATTACTCAGTTGTTATGTACCGATGAAAATCACTACCTTTTTCTTTCCCCTCTCCCCCCCGCCCTCCCCGGCCTCGCACAGAGACAGTGAAGAAGGCAGAGCTACGTTTTGGCTTCTTTGTTAGGTCTATTGTGCACATTGTTCCAGGGGCTAGCACCAAATTGGGGGGGTGGTCTTCTAGGCTTTAAGTGGGACTTAAATTCTCTTTATGCTTTGGGCTGACAATTCTGCATGTGGATTAAATTTTAACTTTCAAGCTTACAGTTGAAACTATTGTGTGGAGTTTGTACGTGATTGCCAAATACTTTTTGCCATCTGTTAGATCACCTCCAGTTCCTCCCGTAACAAAGCAAACACACAGGCTCTCAGATGCTTTTTGTGTATGTCACGTTTAAGTTTTATCCATATTTTGTGCAGCTCTGCTCCAAATACAAAAAGAAAATAGTAACTCCCACAGTATTTCCCATTCTTCTCAAATTCGCATTGCCCGGGATCTTTTGCTTAAGTTTTCAAGCAGAAATCCTCTCCGCACAGAGTTGGCAAAGGGGATACTTGTAATGGAATAAATTCAGTAATAGTTGTTCATGATGGAAAGTTTCTTGACATCCTGAGTCAAGGCATTCCGTATTTCCGAGATGGCTACATTATTTTGTCTGGAATATGATGTTCTGTTGGTTACTGTTTTGCTCTACTAATTCAGATTTCCATCTTAAATTACTGTAGGTAATGTACATTTACATATTGTGCTAATGGCTAGTTTGATAATTACTTAAGTCATCAGACAACAATGCATTCTGAATGAAGCAAATTATTTAGCTGATCTTTTCATGAGCAACTGGAGAAAAACAGTATTTTAACTTTTTCTGTAATGAAATATTTCTACTATTGAGCATTGTAATTCAATTTGTAAGCCATGACCCCTCATAAACTGTTGTTATCACTCTGATTAATAAAGAGCCAATTTGCTGTTGCAGCTTCGTCACTTGGGAAATGACGAGGTTCACATCGTCTGGTCTGAACACACCAGGAACTACCGCAGGGGCATTATACCCACAGATTTTGGAGATGTTTTGATTGTTATTTATCCAATGAAGAATCACATGTTTTTCATAGAGGTCATGAAGAAACCAGAGGTATGTTTTGGCTGCTTTATTGGATCTAGCGTGTGTGTTAGGCAAGTGACCAACGGTTCTCTTGCTTAAATGAAACTCAGCGGTTTAGAGTTCGGGGTTGGGTTTTTTTTTTTTCCAGCAAATACAAAATACAATCTCTTCATCTCAGTTAAAAGTATGCTGAGCAATGCGCTTTTATCTTAAAACTAGAATTACTAATAGTGATGGAAATGGCTGCTAATTCATTTGTATTCATGCCCAGCGCTTAAAGAAATATTTCAAAATTCTCAACCTATAGGAGTTATTTGACAAAGAGCAATGTTTATAATCATTGTGAATTTCCAATGTGAGTTAATAGAAGCAAAATAATAAAGATTTAAGTCCCTCAATTGCTATTAATTCACTCCATACGGTTTGGTTGCTGTTGTACATATGGTACCGTGCATAGCCTTACATGATTTTGGGACCCTCATCGTAATCTGACTCAACAGGATGATGTAGGCGTCGGATAGTCTTACACCAAAGTATTTCAGGTTTAGTATTTTGTGTTTAAATCATTGGTTTGCAACCATATTTTAGACTTTTTTTGAAATAATGGGTTTATTTTTTTGGAAAATGTCAGAGGGGTATGTGTGTATGTACATATGTGTATGTGTTTAAAAAACTACTGTAATAAATGCTTGTCTGGTACATTATGGATGCAAAAATGCATATAAAATATAACTTACAAAAGTAATGAGTGTGATAAATTTCCTTTATATAAGGGACACAATTTGTCCAAAGGAATATCCAGCTATGGAAGAATGCATATATGGGTTGACATATTTACCAGCTGTATACAATATTTTTCCAGTTGTGAATGCCAGAAGTATTATATATTAACAAGCAGTGGTTTGCCACTAGACACTTCAAACTTGCAAAATTTTTATAAATTACAATAGAGGGGGTGTTTCCTACACTTGCTTGTGAGGTCTGTAATTTCCTTCTTGGGAATTTTAGCTTTTAATGTTCCATCAGGAAAATCTGAATTTAGCGTTCTGAACACGCTTGAAAATTCTGAACCAATGGAGAAAAGCTATGTCATCTTACATATTACTCAAAAATACCCAACGGGCAGAAAGAATAATAGCTAACTGGAAATTTAGTGTTATCCCTACATTTAAAGTACAAACCATTACAATGTAATAAAATTAATCCAGACATTTCCAGGGCAAGTGTGGCTGACCTTTTGTTCACCAGCTACTGACCCCAGGGTGAATGAAAGAGGCTTGCAGAGAGAAATGTCTGTTGTTTGGCTTCAGTCCCTGGTATTTAAATTGCATTCCCTAATCAAATGAAAAGGCTGTCCTCTCTATCAGGTTACAGAATCCATGGCAACATTTGGCCTTTTATATACATAATGTTAGCCTTTTTGTTTGCATCTAAGTAGAGACACCTGGAGCAATGTTAACATTAACCGATTTAGCATTAATAGCTTCATTATATAAGAATTTCTGATCAGATAGCTGTTACTTTTGTTATATTGCTTCAGCTTGTATTGTTTTCATTTTTTATCTCCCTGCTTGGCAACCGGGCAATGATTTGCAAATTTTTTTTGTCTTGATTAATTAAGCAATATAATTATCAGGAACCGTGATGCAGTCTTTGCTCGACAAAGCTTCTGAGAGAAGACAATAGTAAGTCTGTTAGTGTGAATGCATTCCACGCGTCACAGATGCATGAGGATATTCTGAACAATGAGACGAAAAGCTGCCTGCAAAAGAGGACAAAGAATGCCAGGCAGACTCTACACACTGCACATACCGCCAGGGACATACTGCGGGTTCCCTGGGACACAGATGCCTCGTTAGATTGCAGCTAGTCATCAGAGATTAATTCTCAGCCATTTGGTACAATAATTTACCCATTCCCCACTCTTTTAACTAGTGCTGCTTGCTATAGAGGGGACGTCTTTGTGCTCAAAAGGTTTATTTAACCTTGCCTACTTTTACTGCGTGCAACAGAAATAATTATTTTTTTTTTTTTTCCCTTGGAAATCGTAATGAAGCAGGTGTTTGCAATGGGCTGAATATTAATTTTGGTTTCATGGATAACTTGCATTGACATTTGGAATACTCAAGGAAGGGAATATTTCCCCTTTTCCTATTTTTTTTTTATTGATTCCTGTCAAAGCATAATGTATTTTCTTGTAACCGTTCAAAACGCTGTTTTCCTCAAATAGGTTTTTAGTACCAACTTACAGAAAAGTACTGAGCGGGGAGCACGTCCCCTGTGCCTTCGGTTGGTCTCCCCCCTCGAACCCCTCGTTAAGGCAGAGCCCCCTGTACAGATGGAAGCTGACGATATGCGAGTTCCATTGACTTTAATGACCCTCGTCATGGCCGGTAGATCTGCTGGGGAATTAATAATTCCGAGCTTTGTGTCCAGGCAGGCGTATGGTGGGGTTGTGTGCTCCTCGCATCGCAGCAGGCTCCACGGACCCCGAGCCTGCCGGGGGGCAGCGAGGGCTCCCCCCCTGCCCTAAGGCAGGGCAGCGACGCCTTGGCAGGTCTCCGGGGGGTTAGCCCCGCACATGGAAAAAGCCGTGAACCAACTGGGGGAAATACTGTTCTTGGTTCTAGTTTCTTGTGGGTTACACTTGTTTTTCTTGGGTAAGGTTAAATTAGTCGCTCTCACACGAAGTCACATCCATCCTTTGCATTGTTTTCTTTCTTCATCTGCCAGCGTATGCCGACTTCGGGTTGTGAAAAGTGTGTACTTTTTGACAAAACGCATGCCTAGGACACGGTTCTGGAAAGAAATCTGTTTGATTATTTGCACCACGCGTGAAAAAAGCGTGTCTCCAAAGCATGTCAGGAAAGGCACTCCGAAGAGCGCCTTCTGCGCGCCTCTCGCTGCGCTGCGGGGACAGGGCTCGGGGATGCGAAGGAAAGCTCTCAGGTTTGAGGGGTCAGCTTGAAGTAGCCTGCTTTTCTGTTTAAACGGAGCTCTAGAGTGAAGTATGATTTATGGAGTGCGACTATTAAACTTTCAGAGAAAGAGATTTTTAAACTTTTTGTTTTAAAATCTCAGGCACGTTGGAGATATTTTTGATACATCTTCTGGAGAGTGCCTACAAAGACTTTTTTTTTTTTGGTTAAATGTGAGCATATGTATTTATGTGAATGTATTTATATACACAGACATATAAGGTGTGTTAAAATATATACATACCTTGTCTATATTTTAAGTACATAGATTCTGTAATACTGTGTTAAGAAAATCTGCCACACTCCCTAGGCTCCAGGTGGCTTTAAAACAGAGAAACATAGTCCAGTAACTAAAAATTGCTCAACAAAATACTGACAATGAATTTCCCTGTACAGTAGCATATGTCAGTGCTAATCTGACTTTAAATATCTGGTATTTGCATGTTGGTATAATTTTAATGCTAGTATGTACTTAACCTCCTTTTTTGTACTTATATAAAAATACAGTTTTACATTTTTCTCCTCCTTTAGTCAATATTTGCAAACAGTATGTGTTAAAAATTTCACTTAGAAATGTTATTGCTTAAAGAGGAAAAACTTCATCGTCTAGAACATTATCACTTTGGTGGCATAGTTTTTCTTCCTGTCACCTTTCTTTCCAACTGCCCAGACAGTAATGCTAGCATTTAAAAAAAGAAAAAGGTAAACCACTATGGAAACATTTTACACTAATCTGGTTTTTGGGAGGTGGGTAATTATTTTAAGTAAAGGAATGACAAAATAACTGTGTGAAAAGACAGCTGTCACTTGCAGATGTTATATTAAAACCAAATTTCTTCTGTAATTCATTGCCACTTCTAATTAGAGGAATTCCCTAGATGCAGGGGATTTATATTATTCCCTTTGTCCATTTATTGAATGACTGTCACAGTCACCCACAAGCAGTTGCAGAAGAATAATAGAGGGTATTTATTTATGTGATAAGCCTCTGTACAGATGGAAAAAATCCATAGCTTAAATATTGATAATTGCTGCTAGCTTTTGTTTAGGGTTTTGGTTGGGGCTTTTGTGTTTGGTTTGGTTGTTTTGGTTTTTTTTTCATTTTGAGTTGCTGAAAGGGAAATGAGTTTGACTACTTGTAAATACTAACATTTGGTATATATTTAAACATTAACTTAATGGTTGGCCTTGATGATCTTAAAAGTCCCTTCCAACCTAGACCGTTCTGTTCTAGGATTCAAATTTTCCCGAGTTTGACATGGCAAAGTCTGTTACGTGTATGCAATTCTGGACACTTTTCACTTCTATAAAGTGTCTCTTTTACCTAGGATGGCCTTTATCTGAAGAGCCATATGTCACCAAATGACATTACGTGGTGGTTTCCTCTGGAGGTAACCCTGAAGGGACGGTGTTTTAACACCTTTTTTGTGCCTGTCCCAGCCATATTTACGGGGAGCTGCCTCTCAGAGGTGGTAGTTTTCTGCCATCTCCTCTGCTTTCCACAGAACTTGTTAGCCTGGATCAGCTCAATTTTTAGTTCCTTTTTTTTTTTCCCCTTTAGCGAAGTCCATGGAATGAGTTTATAGAGGATTATCTGAAACAAATACTTCTTTGCAAAAACTCCTGCCAGTGTCGGATTCAGCCAGTAAATCAGGGCCTCCTGTTGGGATGCAAGACAGAATACAGCTTTTAGTATCGTCTCCAAATGGGATGTTGATTTCAAATTCGTAGACAAATTGTGTTCATATGCATAAAAAGCTCGTGTTTACCCAGCTGAATACTTTGTGAAATGTGCATATACATGTCAAATACACTGATGGTAATTATGGCAGGTTTAAAAAACATAACATAAAAACATAACATAAAAACTTAACCTAAAAAAAACCTTAAAGAAAATAAAATGTAACATAAAAAAATTGGGGGTTTAATATCACCCTGGAAGTTTCGGTGTGGAAAACAATGTGATCCTACCATTTTATGGTAAAATAATGTACCGTGCTGCTCTTCTGTAGTGGGTCAGATGCGTGTTATTCCGAACATCACTAACACAATGCAAGATACAGTAAAAGTTGTGCTAGCAAAGGTATCACCTGACCAACCGTGCCAACCTGGCTGGTAATCACAGAATCACATGGGGTTGGAAGGGACCTCTGGAGATCATCCAGTCCAACCCCCTGCCAAAGCAGGTCCACCCAGAGCAGGTTGCACAGGAACGTCTCCAGGCGGGGTTTGAATGTCTCCGGAGAAGGAGACTCCATCTTCTCTGCATGGCCCTGTGCCTGCAGCCCGTGGAGGTGGTTTGTGTCTGGGCTCTTCTGCTGTACTTGGAGGAGTCTCTTTGTGCCCATGATCTAGAGAGGAGACCTGCAGCAAGCTAACGCTTGTCATGTAGTCAGTAACTTCACTGTCTAGAGCGGGCAGTGTGAAACTTGCCTCCTCTTCCCTCCCTGGTGCCTTGCTCTGAAAGTCCCGCGGGAGTCAGGCATGTTGTTTCTGAAACGTCTGTTGGAAGTTGCTCCCATGCTCTACGCTAACCTTTTGGCCTCCGTTGGCTCGGCTTTACATGCCTTGTTTTTATTTTGGGACCCACAGGTGCCGTTCTTTGGTCCTCTCTTCGACGGAGCGATCGTGACTGCAAAGCTGCTGCCCAGCCTCATATGTGCCACCTGCATCAACGCCAGCAGAGCCGTCAAGTCGCTCATCCCGCTCTACCAGAGCTTGTATCCTTTCCTCCTGCCGGGGCAGGGCTCCCCTTGGTAGGGTTCTGACTTGTGAATGTTCTTCTGAGGAGAGGTAAGCTATAGTGAATATCCTTGCCGTGTGATTTTACTGGGAAAGGTCAAAGCTTTCTCTGCGTCACGCTCAATGTTTTCATTCACTCACACCTGGTTGCCGTCCAGCATTTGAAAAGTAAGACCATAACATCACAAGAGCGTTCTCACCAGCAGCTTCAGACAGACTCGCTGGTGGTGGACTTGGACTTTACACTGGTGCTGTGACCTGTAAGTAATGATCAGACTCGATTTCCTTTCACGCTACTAGAAGTTACCTGCAGTGTATATTGGGCTAATACACAAAGCTCAGTCATATTCTTATCTTGTTCAAAGTAGTAGTCTGATTTACTGGGACTCGTTACATTATTAGGACAGATGGGATTTGGCCTTGGATCTGGATGTTTCAGTTCCCAAGTTCCAGTTTCATTCCAGTGACGTCTGTGTTTGGGCATTTTCAGAACATATTTTCTAACAATTGCTGGAAGATGACTTGATGGTATGCTTCTCTGTTACAGAAATTGCGGCATAGGCTTTTTTCCTTGTGTGATGCACAAACCAACAGTGTTATTACTGGGTTTCACTTGTTCTAGGATTTTCTTGTAATGCTATAATTATGGGAGAAACATTTTGTAGCTTGTTTTGTTAATCGTACCACTTATCTTAGAACCAACACACACTGCACTTTTTCTTTGGGGAAGCTTTTGATTTGAGTGTTTTTCTAACCCTATGGCTTTGAGAAAGAGTTTGTAAATTAAGTGTTTTGATCTTTGAAAGAACAAAACACAAAATATCCTCAAAATATTGTTTGGCTTTTTTTAAAGGCTAAATTTTTATCCGATACACTTTGCAGAAGTCATCAGAAATTAAAAGTAGCATTGTGGTTAAATAAATTTGTATTTTATTAACTTAATCGTGTACTCATTTTAAAAGGAAAACAGTTGGTGGTGGTTGCCTAAGCAGTTGAATGCAGCGCATCAGCTGTGAAACGGTGGTAATACCTGACAGATGATTCAAAACTTGCCAAGTTTTCCGCTTCTTTTTGGTGAGAGAAATCTAGCTAATTACTAAAATTCTTCTATGCAGAATTTAGCTTAATCCGTCTGCTTCTACAGTCAGCGTATAATAATAATAACATAGCAGTGTAGTAAAATTAACATGAGTAACAGCAGTTACAAGAATGATGAGATCCTGTTGCCTCTTACGGCGATCCCAGCGCCGTGGCTCCCGGTCGGGATTCTCATCCCTGATCCTGCTCGGCTTTTGGCTTTCAACGCTCCGTGAGCGAGCGGCTCTCACCAGCCTGCTGTGCTCCTGCTTTCCAGCAGGGTCCCTCTCTGCGTCCCTCCTTGTCCCCGGGGAAAGGCGAGCAGCACAAATATGACAGCACGTGCCACTTCTCAGCATATGTTGGAGGTCTAGCTGAAGCAGCATCTGTCCCCGGGTTCTTTTCTTCCCTTTTTTTGTGCCTGCTTTTGCACCAACGATATCTGCAGTGAATCAACTGCCGCTTGGCTGTTCGATAAATGAAAGTGGATTGAGAAACTGGGGAAACCGGACAAAGATAACGGGGTGGGAAGATCCCATCAGGACAACACTGGAGCGGGAAAGCACGCAGTCCATAACTTTTCAGTAAACGCTTTTAGATACGCTAAAATTCTTAATGAGCCAGAAATTGGAATGTAAATGGAGGTGTAAAGGTGGTGTTTGAAGCTGTCCAATGCACTAACACTGCTCTGTCGCTCCCAAAGGAGAGCTCTGGTGTTCACTTTGCTAACTGCTGATGAAAATAGCTCAAAGGTGAGGAAACTCAAAAAATCTCGATAGAAGGGAGAAATAAAAAGCAATAAGCCTGGAAAAGTATTGAATGATGTTCGGCAGCACATTAGAAGTCACCGTGGGGCTCGAGTGAGTGCAGATGGCAGAGGTGAGGAGTGGGCTGCCACCTCTGCTTGTCACATGTTGAAAGTCACCACCCATCATAAGGGTTAGCGGCTAAAAATGTTCTCAATTAAGGCGTGGGTAGAAGTGGCTTGGGCGCTTCTGCTGGTGGAAACGGTTCACTGGTGTAAGACACGGCGTCTGTGGCGCCTTGTGATGGAGCGGGGGCCTGATGCTCGCCCCTGCCTGGAAGGTGGGAGGGGAAGGAGCTGGTCCTGGCGCCCGCGGGAAGCGCTGCCTGCGTGGGGTCGCGTGCCGGGGAGCTGGGGCAGCATCTTGCCAGGAGTGACAGCTGAAGTCACTTGTTGGAAAGTCTGTAAACTCCGGTTACAGCTGCACTTGTCAGGGGCTTTAAGGGAAGTGTAATCAGCCACAGAGATTAATTTGCATCTCAATTAGGAAAGAGTCAGGAGGAAGCATAGGGTCTGTTGCTGGAAGGTTGTGGAAGAAATCTCATCAGGCACAAAAGGCTCCCGAGTCTCCGTGCTCCAGCGAGTGGAGGACAATATCCGAGTCCGGTTTCCATGGGGACCAGGACCTCAGAGCCGCAGAGAATCTCGCTGTGCGCTGTAATCGCTTGGTCATGATGACACAAATTCCGCTGTCGTACCTAAATACATTTTTCTGTTCTCTTTGAAAATGAGGGAGGTAACTACGGCAGACCGCCCCAGATTCTTCTTTTTTTTTTTTTTTTTTAAATCTATTTTTCATTTTTATGTAACTGTTTCTTTTTTAAAGGATTCATTGCGACGAGACAAATATTCATTTAAAAAAATAATTAACTATATTTAAACTTTAGTTTAAAGCCATTCTGGCTGCAGGTTCTTTGTATACATCAGATGGCGTGCGATGGCATTACGCAGCAGCAAAACCAGGACAGCTAACACATAGCTCACCTGTCTTTAGGATGGTTAAAGCTCGGTTGCCTCTGTAGCTGCTGCAACGTTTACATGGTCGTGGGCGATTATCCATTAGTATATGTTCAAAATAACCATTTTTTTTCAGGAGGGCATTCGTTCTTGGTGCAATGAGACATTGAGACTGAGCGGCTGCAGACCATATGAATTGGTGCTCTCACCATCCTCAAGTAACTGTTGAGTGCAAGAAAATGCATTTCAGCAGCTTTTTTAGGCAGTAATTTTCATTTTAAATATGCCTGTGTATTTTACGGAAATCATAAGCAATAAGGTGGCTTAATTTATTTAAGAACAAGGAAGAATAAGATTTAAACTTACTAAAATTGTGGTATAAAACCAAATATACTTGTGCGAGTTTTTGAGAGCATTAAAGCAACCTTTTTAAGTGCTGGGGAAAGGAAGGAACAACTAATCTCACAGACAAATTATGTATCAAAACTGAAGCTCCTCTTAATTAAGCCCAGTTAAAGCAAAGGTTGCTAATTGTCAGCATTTAAGAATAATGCAACTCTATAAGCAGAATGCCTTAGGAGATGAAAGTAGGATGAAAAACATTGCATTTGTGATTTGGTGCTTCGGTAATCGTAGTTGGATTGAGCAGGACCGCCTAAGCAAGGGCCGGTACTGGTTCCAGTAATCTGGAATATTTCAGAAAATGGTAGGAGTGATGGTATAAAACTGCATCTTTGTGCTCTCTTCCATCTTGTATTAAATTAGTTGTATGTCAGAAAGGATTTTTGAACATTTATACTGCGGCCCTAAGCTGCACATCTTTGGGAGCTGGTCTCACCTGTAAAGATTAGTGCTGGGGGGGGGGTATGGGGCAACAGGTAATAAACCTCAAATTATGAAAATATAACTAAGTCTGCAGGTGTCAGACGCTTTGGTTGGTCCATAGTTTCGTGTTGGTCTCCAAAAAGACTTTGGGTTTTGGGGACAGTGATGTCTGAGCACAAAGGTCCCCTTAGAACGCATAGGGGAATGCAGGTTGGACTCCTCAGAATCCAAATGTCTTTCAAAATGGAGCAATTTCCTTGCTCGTTGAATTAAATTGTTAGAGACTTGGAAGTTGGTCTCAGGTTTTACTTATGAAATTTCATAAGCGAGATGCCTGTTCTTTCCTATCTCACGTGTTTCATAAAAACAACAGAGATAAACATCCTGGATTCTTGTATCTTTTATCAAGTTCTTTCTTTAAAAAAAAGAAAACAGTAGTGCAAAATTATCATTGTAATTAAGTCAGCCATTTTTTAAATTGCATTGGCTGAAAGATTGTACCTGACCTTGTCTGTTTTAGAAAAAAGCGTAAGTCTAAGGTGGAGCAATGCTTTTTTGAGCCTTTTAGCCTTTTCACCAACTTCTTAACTGGAAGGAAAAGCTTCTCAGAGTTCGAAAACTGGCCACAGTGATGGAGAGGGAACTTGGTGAATTGCTGTTACAGTCTGTGAAGTTTGTGAAGTACCTGGATGTACATGCCTGTATCTGTGTGTTTTCACTCTCCTACTGGAAAAGCTTCTTTTAAATTGAGAAATTATTTGAATTGGAGGAAAAGTAGGAGAGATTCTGACAAGTCTGAAATGTTACCCCAGGTTCGAACAGCTTTTTGTAAGCAGCCTACCGAAGGGTAGACAATGACCCTATGTGCAAGCACCAGTTGGCTTCTTTCATGTGTTCTTCGTTGATTTTTTGTAGTCTTTGAATTTTTTTCTTAGCAATTTAAGCTTATATGTATCTTCTTGTGAATGAGTAAATAGGGAGTTGGTGCCTGTTGGGGTTTATTGCGAAATTAACATGTTTATATTATAAAACTATCTTTTTAAGCAATCTCACTTCTAGGACAAATTGGTTTGGTCTTACAGGGAAAAAAAAAAAAAAGGGGGTTCTTATTCTGCTTTTTCATTCCTGCATATTTTTTGTCCTCTTCTATAGCACCATGGTTAGAGTACAGTGCTGTGTTGCTCTGCAGGGGAAGAAGAGATAACTGATGGGGTGGGGATGCAGGCTCATGTCTATCAGCCGCTATTTTTGTCATCGAAATTGTCCATTTCGGGTAGCTGGGAAAAGGTTCTTGGAATTGTAATCATAACAAATCTCTAATACAAGCTGTGCTGCTTCTGCCTTTTTTCATTAATATAAATGGAGTCGTATAAGGGCTGATCTAAACGCTCTCGGTCTGGTAAGGAATAAAAAATCACCACGGTGGCAGGTTGCGGTATTGTTTACAAAGTTGTTTGCATTCTTTGTTGTTTATTCAAAGCGAAAACCTGAAGGTAAGAGAGTTTTAAAATCTTCTGAGGTTTATTGAGGGTGCTCGCGGTGCGTTGCTGCGGCGTGACGCCTCTGTGCCTTAGACGCTGACGGTGTCTGTGCATTGGAGCAAATGAAAACGAGCACGATGAGGATGAGGACGCTTTCCGTAATGTCTGAGCACTGGATGTCACCATTTCCCTGCTCACCATTTGTAATGCTGTTTGTGGGCCAGGAGAAAACACGGCCCTCACTTCGGAGAAGTAATTTGATATATGAATAACTCCTAAAGTTTTACCCGCTGTAATGGATATGGTATCACTGCTTAACTATACCAAACAAGCGGTTCATTAGGATAAAATCAAAAGACCATCTAAATACGTAACAAAAAAAGATATCTGTATCTTTAATTCATTATATTCCATCCAGATATTAACGTATCTGCTATATATTAGTATGTCATGTCCGGAATCAAGAAGATTAAGCAAAGAACATCAGCTTTGAATTCTCAATGAATTCCTTTTGTTGTTTTAAGCCAATTTCCGATTAACTTAATGTAGAGCGACTTATCTGCTTACCTGCGTTGTCAGAGTCTAACAAAGAAAGGTATTTGCTATGATGGGCTTAAGTGTGTGAGTGGCTGTCATACCTCTCGTAGGTGTGTGTAATGCCAGATCCCTGAGAACACATTTTGTGTGCCTTTCAAAATGTGCCGCTTTGAGCTTGCGTTCAGAACTCTGCTTTGGTTATAAAGAGGTGTTTGATGGTGCTGTGAGAATGAAATAGAAAGCCTCTTACTCTTTTTAGAGGAGGGCTCACAATGTGCTCCCTTTATTTCATCCAAAGAAGTTATGCCCTCGAGCTATATAGATGCTGTTAGAAATGACTATGAAATTCGAAAGCATGTGTCACAGGAGCTGTGACAATCTATGTGACATGGCATCTGACAGTTTTCTGCCCAAGTGATGGGTTCTGGCTGGCGGGAGTGCCTGCCTGCAGTCAGTCCTCTGCCGCTTTGTCTGCGGAGAGCAGCAGGTTTAACTTGCCGCCCCTCGCTTCTCTGGCGCTTGCTGCCACCAGCCCTCGCGCCAGGGTCCGGGTGTTCAGACAGAAGAGTTTCCTCGCAGCAGCCTCGGCGGGATGCTGAGGGAGGCGGCGGGGGCTGTACGGGGTGGTGTAAAGCAGCACTGACCTTCCCTCTGCAGCGCAGCTCCCCGCCGGAGCGGATCGATGGCCGGGCTGGCTGTCACTGCGGCTGCCGTTCCCTCCGCGCAGCGAGAACCTTCTCCAGGCAGCGATCGATGCCTCTAATCTGCTCCAGCCTGTAATAAGTCATGCGAGGCAAAGCTTTTAGGTGGCATTACATGGGATTGTGGAGGCGGCTCTTCAGCTCTTATTCATAGTGCTCTTCATAGACTTGCAGAGAAATCTACTGCATCCCGCTTGTGAATGTATAAAGAGTATATAATGCTTCTGTGGATTTAAACTTCACAAGCTGCTGAATGATGTATGGACACGGTGGTTTAAATTTCTATTTTTTCCTGCACGCATCTGCCCATACCTGTCCCTGTTCATAGTCCCTGGTTGCACACGCGGCTTGTGTACACGTTACTGTCACTGCTCACGAGCTTCCCCGCTTCACAGGAGGCAAAGAGGGCAGCAGGGAACTTTGCGTGTTAACAGTACAGTTCATTTTTCTGCTATAGCATGGGGCATCATTATTCTCCTCCATGGCTGGAAGCTATAAAGGTCTGCGAGTGGTGTTGAGAAAGTCCCCAGCTAATTCTGTGGCAGAGTTTTTAAACAGCGCTAACTGCTGCCCCTCCTGATGCCGATCTCTGTGCAGAAACTGTACTCTTCAGTAAGAGTAAATAAACCCCAGCAGTTCTAAAGGCTTTTATTTGCTGAGTGATTTAATGGAGAGTTCCAAAAACGAACCTGTGGTTAAGTAACATCATTAATGTAATGGGCTTTTTAAATAAAAAGTGAATTCACTGTGTGATATATGTCAGAAATAGGAAAGAAAAAAAAAAAAACCAAACCCAAACTCCGTTTTGGGTTTGTTAAATGAGGTACGTGTGCACTAACTGAAAACAAACTTCCTAAAATGCACAGCCATGCCTCTCTGGCCCTAGCCAAAGACTGGAAGATCATGGTCTTGCTGGAAATTAAGCATAGTATGTAAAGTATAAGCAGCAGATCCGGATTGGGAGTTGGGAATTTGAATCCACGCTCTCCTCTACCATGGAGAAGCTGCTGCTTTGAGTGAAGCACTCGCTTTCCTTCTTCCATTTTTTCATCAGTAATACTTACTTTGTTCATGAATAATTTTGCAGGAAACTGGGGTTTTTATTTAAGTGCCGCTGTGTCCGAGCGCGGAGTCAAACTTGAGTTGTGCACAAGGGTTTGTGTGCCACTGCTGCTCTTAAGGTTACGGGGAGAAGTGTTTTCCCAGTTCCAATCAGTAAAAGCGTGGCATAGTTTGTACCCTCGCAAGCAAAATGCGGTAGATTTCTCTGCCAGTCCGTGAAGAGGGCGAGCAAGCAAAGGCTGAGGAGGGGTATGTACGGGTTCTGAGGTTTGTACCCCCTGGCCGCTGGCTAGTGGGTTCCTTGTAGCAGCCTGATGCTGGTCACATTTCTAGATTAACTGGCCACTCCTCTGTCACTTGCCTGCACTCTGCTGGCTCCGCTGGCATTGCCTGTGAAACACCTACGCGTCGGTGAAGCCAGCCGTGGTCAGTGCTTCCGTTGTCCTCTGTAAAAACAAAAACAAGTTGATGAGAAGTGTGGTTTCGTTAGCGTAATCACACCCTACCCAAAGGGCTTGCGGGAGGCCTGTGGTGGAGGTCTGCCCTCAGTTTAATTTGCCGTAACAAACATTAAAGTCAGTATAATGTAGGGTTTTTCTGGTTTTAACTAACCAGTAAATTTAACTTTCATAGCAAGATGGGAGCTCGAGCTTCCGCTCTCTTCAAGTGGGAGATCCAAAGGTCCAAACGCCTATCCTTCTGTGTTTTATGTTTTCCGTCGTAGTAGACAAAGAACCTTTCACTTGTCTTTAATGAGAGGCTCTCTTTAAAGCGCGACAGAAGCAAAATTCAGGTGACTGCAAAGTACTTCTACTTCATTTAGTCTTATGGGGGGGGTTTGGTGGGTTTTTCTGGGTTTTTTTCCACTTACACACTGGGCGAATTAAAGGGGCTTGTGTTCTCTTCTTGTATTTTCAAAATAAGTTTTGATGATTTTGCTGTTCCGCCCCTATTAACTTTGAAGGGATTTGTGCAGCTCAAACCCCCTGTATCTTTTGGAGACTGGGTTCTGGACCCTCACCTGCACTTTGGATTTCCTGCGGTTATTGTTGGTTGGGTTTTGCCACAAGTTGGGGAAGGGGGGGAGAAAGAAAAGAGTTCTATCCTTCAGATAAACGATGCATTTAAAGTCCGTTCAGGACTCTAATTCAGCAAAATGCAGTAGATTTCTCTGCCAGTCTGTGAAGAGGGCGAGCAGGCACGGGCTGCAGAGGGGTATGGACGGGTTCTGAGGTTTGTACCCACTGGCCGCTGGCTTTAAAGCCATCGATGGATGAATTTAAAGTCCGTTCAGGACTTTAATTCGGATTGTGCGGTCCTCGCACGGCCGAAGCACGTTTTGGGGTGGGCTTTGGGGTGGGTTTCTCCTGACGAAGGGTTGTCGTCTTGGCCCGCTCCCCGCAGGGCGGGCAAGAACAAAGATGAGATTTGCAGGTGAGCGGAGGCAGGCGCCCAGCCCCGAGCCCCAGGGGCCACAGTGCCCTTTGGGGGAGCAGAGGGGGCTACGGCCTCCCGAAATCTGGGCCGTGGGGGACCTGACAGCGCCGGGGTCGTATCCCCTCCGGGGGCAGGCTTTGTGCGCGCTGGCCCTTTCATTAGCATGCTGGCCGGCCGCCGCCGCGCGCTGGCTTGGCTTTGCCGGCTCCGCGAGCATGGCCGGCTCCGCTAGCTTACCAGCTGTTCCTGCTGCTCCCGACAATGTCCAGCGTGTTCGGATCACCGGGTTCCTGCGCTCGCCCGCCGCCCGCAGACAGCCTTTCCGCTGGGGGATGCCCACGTGGCCGCCCGGCAGCAGCGGCACCGCATAAAGTAGCAGCCCCTCGCATGGCATATGGTGTCTGGATTCATACAAGATGCAAAACTATTCTGCCGCTAATGCACAATGACTCATAGCATTGCTAATTTTTCCGAACAAAAGCCCACTTCCACACCCACACTTTTAACCCCTCGGGCTAAAAAGCCTCTTCTTTAGTTTCAAAGCCTTGGAAATGTAAGGAGGTGGCTTCTGGATCAATATATGAAACCCTATATTTATTTAAAGCATATGCAAGTTCTAACACTGATTTTAAATTTCAGTAAAACACAGGTTTCAAGTCGCTGTTCTAACATACGCTAATTTATTTATTTTTTTTTGTTGTTCCAAAGTAGGTTCATCGTCAAATGCTGGGAATTCTTAATTTTTTGGCAGTTATGTATTACAAAAATAGTCAAAGGCAGCATAGATAGATAATACAAAGCTGTTTTCATTTAAGAGCGAATCAAAGCGACGTAGCTAGTAGATCTACAATGACTGTATGTGACAGCGCAAGTTACCAAGCTGCTTATTGTAAGCAGCTTGTAATATCTGGCTGTCTTTCCTACATACTAGCTCTTTGGGGAGAAAAATAATACACTTTCCAACTAGAGGGAGCTGCTGGTATCGCTGACGCCGATTCTTAACCTTCCAGCCTAATTCCTTTGTGCAGAACGTACGGCAACCGCTTCTACGTTTTAATAAAATTAAGTTAAATCACCCCGAGTGATTCAGATTAAAAGGACGCGTCTTAATTTCTGCAGTGTAATCATCGAATTAAACTGCAAAATTCGGTGAAAACTAAAGCGCATCCAGGTCGGGCGGCACAGGGGCGCTCTGCGTGAACGTGGAATTGTGTAGGTGGTGAAGAGGCTCCTGAGACTCCGGAGTGAAAGGCTGAGGCTTTGCTCGCTGTCCTTGCGAGAGAAACGGCGTGCGGGGAGGCTGAGGAGCGGGGAAGGGAGCGGGCGGCGCGGCAGGGAGCTCCCCTCCCTCCCAACAAAGGAACAAAGGGACCTGCGGTGGGAGATGAAGGTGGCCGAGCTCGGTGGTTGGGGCTCCCCGGGAGCAACTTGGTACGGGGAACCCCTGCGGGCGGCACTTCGGCAGGGTTAATGCTCCCGCGGGGGATGTTTTTAAGGAGAAGCCCTGGCTTCGGAACATCTTTACTAGGGGATAGTCGGAGAGCTTTTGTGGGGCTGGTGACTCCCCGCTGGCCTGCTGCGGTGTCCCGGTGGGACCGGCACCATGTGCCACGGCCAAAGCCAGGGTGCCAACTTCAAACACGGTGGTTTCCATCCAGCGAGGCAGTTCCCAGGTCCCTGAAACCCGCGTTTGTGGCTCCGCAGGTGGTAAGAAGGCTCAAAGGATGCAGAGGACCAGCTAGGGGTGCACACGGGCATTTCCATCCGTGCGTTCCCTGACGACCCAGGCACTTGCATTTATACAAAGGTGTAATCGCCAGCAAAGGTTTACATCATTTTTCAAACTTTTCTATTTCTCTTTTAAAGAAAACATGATGTCAGTATATGTTTTTCATGAACCCTACACGCTGCAACCACTTCATTCAAAAGTTAAGAAATCATTTTCTAAAAGGGAGAAATGTTTTTAGGCTTAGCTTTGAATTTTCTTCATTTCTTTGGTTTTCTCTTAGTAAAAATGAGCTGCTGAATTCAGCGCTGACCGTGCTCTGCGAAGGTGAGACTGGAACACCTTCTGACATCCCTCCAACCTGACTGATTCTGTGCACCTGATACTAAGAGGATGAGGCGCAGAATTTTTGTGCCTATTATATAAAAGCTTCTTTAATGAGCACCAAAATCTTATAGCATTCTTTAACGAGGAGAGGCTTTCCCTCTGCGTGGGCTTGAAGAACTTTTAAAGCCATCTTGTTACTGGGGACTCTTTTATTAGGTTGGGGACATAAACGTGGAGGCAGCAAGAGAGAGAAGTAGGAGAAAGCTCTTTTTTTTTTTTCATGGTGGGTTTACTGGCTGACATATTTAATTTGTATTTTTTTCTTTCCTCAGTGTCATACTTTTGCGTGTATTTCACAGTAAGATTAACTGTCAGGGGTTTAGTGTATAAACAGGAGCAGATGGCTTTTAACGATTTCTTAAATCTAATGCTAAGTAACAATCTAGTACACGTAGAGCATTTTCTGGTTAAAAAAACACCAAACCACCTCTGTTCATTTGCTGGTTTTTAATACTTCCTCCGAGTTGGCCTGGCCCAGGGTTTTTTTTGAGAACCTGTAACTTCTGCTGAACAGCTCCATTTATTGCACCTATTTAGGGTTATCCATCTCGTTCGTTTTCACCCGTGTAACAGTGTGGATGTTGATATAAAATGTTGCTAGTCTGCAGGTTTTATTGGCTTCCTTAAATAAAATAGGCATTCTCCTGCCCACCTTTCAGCTGGGCACAATAGTGTTGCTCAAGTAGCAGTTGTTTCACTTAGAAATCTTAATGTTATCTCTGTAACAAACAGACTCGGGGTTAGCGCCGTTTTTCCTTGCCGCAAAGTCTTGATGCCAAAAATGCAGCGTCGTGAAAGCAAAGTCACTAAAATTTAGAAAAGACCCTCAAGCTGGCATGCGTTTTTTCTCTTTCCTTGCTCCTGAAAGATCTTACCTTGACTCCTGCCGTACCTGTGACTCTTAATTAACTTCCTGGGATTGAAAGTGGACTTCTGGAGTTTGGGAGGGCTGTGTCTGCCAGACTAACGGCGCTAAGGCGACAGGAGCGTAGCGGGAACAGTACCGAGCCGTTACTCTGGGGGATGAGCACTGGAGCTGATGTTCAGAGGCTTCACGTATCGTAACTGGCATCCTTCCCCTTAATACCAGTTTCTCTCTCCGGCTTACCACCTCCCTCTCCCCGCTGCCAGCGTCTAGTACAGCTGGGAAGTTCAAGGCTCTGAAAACACCATTTTCCACAGACGGCTCCAGTGGTAAGGAATGGAAGAAATGGATTATTTTTGTGTCCTTCGTTTTTAAATGGAACTCTGTTATTTAAAGGTCTGGAGTTGTAGGAGTAGCAGTTACACCCCCAGGTATTGATGTGAATAACCTCAACTACCCGGCTCTCCCCCTAGCCACGTTTTC
Organism: Arenaria interpres; assembly: GCA_013399435.1. Lineage (NCBI taxonomy): Eukaryota > Metazoa > Chordata > Aves > Charadriiformes > Scolopacidae > Arenaria > Arenaria interpres. Next base: position 68,822 of record VXAK01020028.1, read on the forward strand.
TAATTGTGCTGGTTTCAGACAGCGCCCGTACCCGACGTGTGACGTCTCCATTGCACTGGGAAGATAAAAACAAAAAACCACATGGGTGTCTTTTTATTTTCAACAAGGTATTTAATGTGCGGCAAAGGGTTCCTGTGCTCTTCATTTCCGTAGCCGGTTATTTTTCCGATCGTGGCCTTGTTTGCTTTGCTGTTGCTAACCCTTTCGGTACTGTAGTGCCCTGCGCCCTCCTACGGCTCATCAATCCTCCGGGGAGTCAGAGAGGGACAGTGCGAGCCTTAGAGTTAAATCACCGAGCGTTTTTATGGGCCTGGCAGTACAGAGGAGTCGTTCCAATCCCCAAGAACCGTTTTAATTCAGAAACGTTCTCTTTGTAGGCTTTCGCGGAGCCTGTTGGGTTTTATGCTCCCGTGTTTTATGACTTGTTGCCATGATAATTCAGCTCATCTTACAGGTTTCTCTAATTGTGATTGATGTGTAATCATTCATTTTATTGAACCTCATTAAGGTCTGCGAACCTCTGTACCAACTTACAGTAATTAGAGCTCAGATAGCCATTCCATCTGTTCACAAGCACTGTTTAATTAATGAACTTTTAACGTGTTCTTTGCCTCGTAAAAGCCCTTAGTATTCTCAAGTTGTTGAATAGGATTTGCATGCCAGCATTTCCGTTTGGTTTTTTTTTTTTAAATACCACAGCAACATGCATTTTGGAATCCCAAAAGTCAACACACAAAGTACTGGGATCTCGGGAAGCAAAGCGGAGAGATTTTACTTTTGGTTTCAATTTTTAATGTCAGTTACAATACCCTTAAAGCTGGTGTTTACAAACAAAGGACTTGCACGGACTTCAGTGTTCTTTCTTTTTAATGCCCAAACCAACACTTTTAAATCTTCCCTTTTAACATTGAAGAAGGTATACAGAGACCGGTAAACAAAATGGTTCATTTGTCATTTTAGCACTTATTGGAAGAACATTAGAAATACGATGGATGGAGGCACAGGTTTTCCTCCCCTTGTATTTAATCGTTTTGTCACGTTTAGGGCATCAGGACCAAGACAGCTTGGTTAACTTTTTGTGTGGTATTCTGTATAATGAGACGTTAGGCTGGAGTGGAATCCACCAGTGCTGCTGGAGTTATCGTGGAGACTATTACACTAACGGTCCAGAATTGTGAGAAAACAGTAGGACAGAAGTTCCTAAATACTTTGAGTATCTGTGCTGCTTTACCTCGCTGCGTTTTGACTGTGCGGTAACATGCCGAGTCAGTGGTTTATGCAGAATGAAGAAATAGTTGCATTTTTTAAAAATTAAAGTGAATGTCTGTTCCCTGATCAGGCAGGAGAGACAATGTTTCAAGCATCAGGATTTTTAAGAAAATCAGTCTTAGAAGACTTCTGTGTATTAAGAACATATAGTCACATAGCTGTGCTGAGTGGGAATGTCAAATTACTGCCATGACCGACGTTGGAGCTGGAGAGATGGGTAAAGGAGAAAAAGGACACTTTTTTTCCGAGGGCGTTTTTGCATTCAGGATCTGTTGCTGGTTTTTCTCTACAGCCCAGCACTGTGCTTGTGCTTTACCTAATTTGGATTGATCTGTGTTTACCTTAAATATTCAGGACAAGAATCAAGCCGTACTACTCGACTCCCTCAAAATCCTTTTCTGCATCCAAAGGCAGACCATCTGTCCGGTCCCGGCATTCTTTCCTCCCCCCGTAGGCATTTTAGCCCGTGCTTTCAGTAAGGCTTGGGTATGGGGCTGGACGCGTTGTGTTTGGAAAAGTGAACCATCTAAATTTCAGATGTTATTTGCAAAATTAGTATGAGGAGCCCCCGTTTTTTTTTTTGTTGTACCTTCAGAGTGCTGTTCTGTAGCGTTGTGGGTGTCGAAGGGAAGGCACAGGCAAACTTGTCTGTGTCGTGACAGTTCTTGGCCATGTTCATCTTTTCTTATGTTTTTTCCTCATGCCACTGTCCTCTTTTGGACCAATTCTAACATGACTATATAGAGTGTTTTTATTGCCTTAAAAGAGAAATTTCCAAAATACTTATTTTTAACACCTCTCCAACATTTCCATATGCTAACTCATCCTCCCGTTGCTGACCCCACGCTTTAACAGGCCATTGAGGCAAACCTGACCATGGTCCGCTGCTCCGATTTGTAGCCGAAATAGTTTAACTTCCAGGTCGCTGACATGTCTGCAAGAAAAATGTGGGTTTTTCTCAAGCTTTTTGGGAAGTGCACGTGTTTTGTTTGGGAAGGTACGGGTTTGTGCGAAGTGTCAGGCGTGTGAGGCTCAGCTTTGGTGGCTCCGCTTTCTCCACTGGTGACATTCTGCAAGTCAAAGGCTGTGATTTCTTTAAGATCACGTTGTTCCACTGGCTGTGATTGAGTTATAACTAAATGATTTAGGCTTTTTTATTCTTTTTAGGAACAAATTCATTCGGCACGTGCATTTAATAAGACTCCTTTATAAAATCACACCATTCCTTTGGAAGCTGATAGTTATGAGCACGTACAGTTCTGTTTATGCGAAGAAAACTCAGGGATGTCATTTCTGTGCAGTCCCTCTCCTGCTCTCTGCAAGCATTTGGACTCAACAGTTTAACACGTTGTCAGCAGAAAAAAAAAAAGGTGCAGACAATCTTGGTGAAATTTTAGCAGCAAACTGAGCATCCTGATGAAGGAATGAGAGGAGAAACATCTTGGCTTTCGCTCGTTTTCCTTTCCCTCCCGTTCTTCCGCAGGCAGGTGGAGGTCCATCTGGATGTGTGGCCATGAGTAACTGTCTTGCAGCGATCCTCCAAAGCTGCTGTACATCTCCAAGGCGTCTATCTGCTGAAGGTACTCTCCTTCTGGCTGCTTCTTTAGAGGAACAGAATAAAAGTCAGTTTTGCTGAAGTGGGAAAGGGGTAATCAAAGTGTTCCCGTCTGCAGTGTTACCCTGCAAGGAGTAATGATTTGCTGGAGAGGGTGCAGGGAGCTGTATCACGGGGGTGTTCTTGCAGTGTTTGGTAGGACGATGCTCTTGGCGTGTGCTCTTGTTCTCTGGAAGTGCTTCTCTACAGGCTTTGCTGAGCAGAGAGCTGTCTAGGTCAAACGGGGGAGCTCCTTAGTGTTTGCTTCTCTGCGCCCATTGACTCAGGTCGTCTACAACATGAGAGGATCTACACGCAGAAATCTCTGCACTCAACTACAGCAGAATGAGCTGTAGTATACAGATATTGTAGGAGTACATATATTGTAGTACATATTATATGTAGTATACATATTTTAGCAATATTTTCTCTTAAAATCTATAAGCACAGGTCCCGTTTGACCCTTAGCTAAATAGAAATGCTAACTAAGTGAATTACGTGTCATGTTTTTCTATGATGGGTAGCTGATTTTAAATAATAGACATTTACATGAAGATTTTAATATGTCCAATATTTTGTTTACTACTAATTTCTTAAATTGTTTTTTTTTGCTATTTTATGATTAAAATATTTGTAACAGTTTTTCTGAAGGTTGCTTGTAAAATGTGTTCTATGTTATTTGGGTTTATTAAGAGAGATAAAGAAAGGTGTTGTTCTATCAGTGGTTAAATATTATTGCATGTTAATCTACATTTTAAAAGTTCAAAGTCGGCGCTAGAGCATCTTTCTCTGTTCTTTTTGCTGTTGGTAAAGATGTCCTTGTATCAAGCATTCACATTTGTGTGAAAAATAGAATTCAGTTCAATCCATGCATAGATTGTCAGAAAGATTAAAGTGTGCATCATGCAATTTTTCTTCTTTCAGAAAGGGGCCTTTGATGTGCTAATGTTCACTTTCTCTCTTTTCATTCAGAAGTGCTGGTCATTGTTTTGAGCTGCAGAACAGTATCTGCTTCATATAGGCAGATTCTAATACCCTGGTAGCCAAACCTTGCTCAAGGTAGCATAATATAAATATGCAATAATATTAATGGCATTATACACTGGGATCAGATAACGGTGTGCCTGCACAGATAAATACCACGGCAAAGCCAAGGCATTCATTTAAAATAGATGTTGCAAAAAAGCCAAATATTTCATTTCAAATAATCCACTTAGGTGTGTCAGTGTTACTGCTGTTATACCAAGCCACAGAATTTGGTTTTAAAATAGAAAGGAGGCTTGGTGGTGCAGCAAGCGCTGTAGCCTGTTAAAATAACTCTTGGAGACAAGGCTGTGATGTATTTCCAAAGTTAATTAGCAAGTGAAATTATTTGGATGGCCTCATCTTGTGTTGCGGTGGATGTTTTCCAGCAAATGGATGAGATTTTGCAGGCTGCTCACAGGACCAACTCGCGGCTCACGTAGCAGGGGATTGATGTAGGTCGTGACACAGTCACAGCAACACGTTTGCGCGGAGAAGGGCTGTTTGTAGCTACTCTCGCTTTTGCCGAAGACGCCGGTTCTCCTTTTCTTATGGACTGCGAAGAAATAGTTCCCTGAATCTCTCCTAAAGATAAATATGGAAGGCATCGGTGTGTAGCTGCGCAGGAGTTATTGCAGTGCTGATTATGTTCTGTAGAAGACAGAATAGTTGATAATTGAGGGATAAAAACTGTCCGTTCTTAAATTGGGTGAAATTTGGTTGGTGGTTGACTTTTGAGTAAGTTAAATAACTATAAACTGGCCTCTGGTGATGGATATTGTAGGAAAGTGTCATCGAAACTCAAAGCTCAAAGCAGAAAACTCAACAGCTTTTCTGCTTAGAATTTAGAAAATTTGCCTGTTGTGTTTCTCAAGCAGTAGAGAACTGTAGCTTTCAAAAAGCTGTAACTATAAAAAATAGTAAGTTGCAAATTAAACAGTCAAGTAGGACATGTTCAAAACTGTTTCTCATATCGTTTCTTATTTTAATTAAGAGATGGTAGTTCAGAAAGCTTACAGCTGCACAGGTATTTCATTGATAAACTTAGGTCTTAACAAAAATCGGGGAAAAAAAAATTGAATACAGAAAAATCTTACATTCCTGCACTTGAAATATTTTCTAGTGAGGTCCGATGGCAGCAGCACGCAGCATTACTGCTGTGTAGCTTCTTCCCTAGGTCAATGTCCCTATATATTCTCCTTCTCTGTTTACTTCTGCCAACTTTGATGCTTCATTAAAAATTCATCTTCTACTTCCCCCCACTTTCTCATCGGGATCTCCATTATCTCCTTTCATATTTAAAATAACAGTTAAGGACTTCAAACAACTTCAGAAATTCAAAAGTCTTCAAGAAATAGTGTGAATACTGAGAAAATGGTGCCTTTCAGTGGAAGCCAAGAACATGAAGAAAACTCCCCGGGTATTTGCTCAGTCTGTTTCCGTGATGGGGGGCTGTGCAACCTGGACGCCTTCCATGTCCTGAAACCAGTGGGACAGCCTGACCCCCGGGCATCCCGCTGCGGCTCGTGCACCAGGTATTGAGCTCCTCGGCGCACGGGTTTTGTTAGGATCCCTCTTTTATAAAGCTGGAGATGGCGCTTCAAGGCACGTGTCGGGGAAGGGTCGGCCCATGGAGTGATTTGTGGTCGTCGTCTTCAACACCGTACACAAAGGAGCGTTTCTGTGCTGTCTGGAGAATGAGATGTGTCGGGAAGATCTGGCAGGAAGCAGATGGGAAGGGCTGTGCAGAGCAGAACAGCTCTGCTCTTTCACTGGGGGCTCGTAGGCGGGCTTTTTGATAGCCTTGGAGAAAAGGGACCGGAGCTGCGCCCTTGTCACCGGTTGTCATCCACCTCTCCTGCCTGGGGCTGGCTCACGGGGAGCGTGAGCAGAAGTTACTCCTGACTCTCGTGTAGGATTTGCACGTCGCATCATAGCTTGCTTTCTCTACGGCAGCGCTAAGCTCATTCGTTTGTCTTCTCAAATCAGATTAATTTTCCATTTTAACAAAGTGCTGCCATTCAGGGAATCGGCCGTAATCGCATCGCGGTGGAAGTGCCTACTCCATAACCCAGACACCTCGGTGATGGGCAGGAGTGGCAAAGCCTCTGCCCGGTGCCCCGTTGCTTGTGCAGCAGAACTGCTCACTGACGCTTTCCCCGGTGCCTTTGGGTGACCCCAACCTTCTGAGCCACCTGCCGGGGGGGTTTCACCACGAGGATGGGTCATTCCACCCCTTTCCCCTGGGACGCGTAGCTTCCACGGCCCAACTCCGGCCTGGCTCTTGTGCTGCGCTATGTTTTAATAGCTTTTAATTTGAAAACACTGACTAAATGCCCCGATCCGGGAAGGGCTCCGGTGGTGCTTCATCTGCTCTCTCTGACCACTTTGCTGGTTTTTCAACTCCCTTCACATCGTTCTGTTTCTATCTAATTTCTTCCTAAAAGCAGCAGTAGTTTTTCTTCTGCTCTGTCTCGGGGCAGTTCTCAGGCCTCCGGTTCGCGTTCCATTATGCATTGTATTACCTGCGTGCAGTGGTCTGTCTTCTGATTGTGTCTTATTCTCGCATTTTTTCTTAGAGTTAGTTTAAAACTGACTAGTTCTCTGAGGCATTTAAACGGTGACTGTCGAGGAGGGCAGCGTGGCCAGCCAAGCAGCCCTCCAAGCATCCTCCCTGGTGCTCTCTCTCCGTTTTCACCACCATTTCTCTTGTGCTTGAATTTGGAAGTTGGTTTAAACAGTATAACGTGCTGCTCAGTCATTAACTCACCTCTTGCCCCGTAATTAAATGTGATGATAAGACTCTATGCCCAGCTTGAGTTACTTAAAACCTATGCGGAAGAAATTAGCAGCAGTGAAACTATTGCATTAGCTTGCCTTTGTGTGAAGGAGTCGCTTACGTTTTCCGTTTTGCTTCCTCCCCTCCCCGCTCACCCACCACTCCCGCTTTTTAAGTTAAAAAAAAAAAGCAGATTTCGTAAACATGCACCAGAATTTTAATTTACTCCTTTGGGGAAGTGGAGAGACACCACAGCGGGCACGCTGGCTGAGCTATGCAATGAAAGGGGAATCCGTTCCCCCTGCTGAGAGGTCACTTCCAGGGAAAAAAAAAAAATAAAAAATGTTATTTTAAATGTTGACTTAATCATCTGCTTTTGGGGATCAAATTTTTCCTGAAAGGCCTGCGTGCCCACGACAATGCTGGGCGAGCGGAGGGCGGTGGGTGCCGACCGCTATACCTGTTGCAGGCCGTGTGCTTGAAAAGACTATTTTAATTTAATGGATTTTAAGCAACATTATTCAAAGATCAACAAAAGGCATACTGTGTTAGATGAATAAAAGATTTCCTCGGGATACTTGTTAACCCTACAATGCCTAGCCTAATGTAATTGAAGTGCAACCACCTGGCAGGGAGATTTCACAGTCAGCTGCCAAGGAGGGCCCCGGACCGGAGGACCAGGTGTTGTGCTGCGCGATGTCTGATTGTCGCAGAGGAACAAACAGCATGATTGCGCCGGGGGCGAGGAGCTGGGGAAGGAGGGGGGGGCTGCCAGCCAGGGACCCCGCTCCCGGGGCTCCCCGCGGGGCTCAGGTAGAGCGGGAGTTACGGAGGCTCGTATGGAAGGAGAAGGGGGCAGCAGGAAAGCCTCGGCTTGAAATTAAGCCCCCGCGAAGCTCTCGGGGCCTCGCGGTTCACAGAATCAGCCCTCCGAGGAGGTGTTTTTCCGATGTGTTGTTGCTATTGCTCAGAGCCCCCTGCCCAGGAGATCCCTCGCTCCATCCCTGTGTCTGCAGTGCTTTGGAGTATCTATAACAGTTATGAATACGTCAGATTATAATTTTAAACCTCCTCCTCTATTTTATTTTATTTTTAATTTAAAGCCGGCACATCCCCACTGATTTCTTGGTGGTCTTTTTCTGATTTGTTCTAATTTGTTCTTCCTACCCTCTAATGTAGGGCAATTTCCCAGCCTGTAGGACTGCGGCAACAAGTGCATTTAGTGCTGAGCATCTTGCAAATGGTGTCACTCGTAATGGATGCGATAATAAGCCCCACGGTTACCTGTCCCTGATTGTAATGAATGTAAATTGTCAAGTAGAATAGACCTGAAACTGAGCCATTTAATGTTAGTCCCAGAAATAATGAAAAGATCTGTAATAAACCAGAAGGGGCAAAATTTTTTTTATGTAATTATATTTTGTTCTGGTTGGAGCTGCCTGATCCTTATAGTCTTTACAAACTGACAGTGATGGTTTATTAACCTTTAGTAGTTGAAAAAATAGGATGATAAATTCATTTGGAAAGATTTTGCCTTAACCAAAGAGTGAGAATTTGAAGGAGAGATCGCCAGCCCATCGGTTATAACCCTGGCACAAAGGTGAACTTTGTACGTACGTGTGCGACAGAAGGTGAAATCCCATACGGGTAAATTCCAGGAATCCTGCATGGCCGTGTGCTGCTCGACAGCAGCTCGGTGCGTCCGTTCTCACACGCACACAAAGCCCTTTGGCCGTGGGACAGTATTGCTCTTAGAAATCAGTGTCACTGCACTCATTCTCGGGGGGTGGGGGGCAGGAATCATACATGGTTAAATTTGTTTGTTTGTTTATTTTTTTTTCTAGACTATGTGTTAAGATCCTTTATGGTATATCCACTTTCAAAGTGAATAATAAATATTTGTAGGCATCTATAACTGCCTCACAGTTTGCAAAATTTTGTATTTTCAGAGAAATTAAGCTTTCCAAGGATTTACATCTGGAAAACATTTAATTTTTAAGAGCTCGAAACATCACTATTGAATATCAAGAAATCAAATATATTTGTGTGAGTGATACACCGAGCGTTACGCTCTCAGAAGCAATGGAGTAGTTGATCCGTTACCTCTCATCAGGCTCCCAGCACTTGGTACTCCTTCATTTAAGGCGGGGATTCTCCCACCGACGAGATGCGTGCGGGATGCAGGTCGGTTTAGCAGACGGCTTGCTACTCTCCTCGCAGACAAAAAGACTGATTTAGAACTAACTGAATTACAACTCTTGTTTCAATTTATTTCAGATCAAGGAAGGTGTTTCCTTTTGTTCGTGTTCATGTAGATGGTAACAGTCTCCTGATGTCTCCTTAGTGTGTGCGCACCGTGTAAATCACACTTGTAGCATCTTGCTCAGAAACCTGAAACAGACTTTTAGCAGCAAATTTGTAGATGAATATAATCTCAGTTGATTTATGAGTCTGCAATTGCCAGCCCATCCTTCCCCCCTCCCCCAAAAAAGGTATATAGGCAAATGCACAATTAAATGTGGGCTCTTCCCTGTTTAACACAGATTTTCTAGGTAATTTTATTATCGCCTCATCTCACCGACCCGCAGGGCTGTACGTTTCCCGATCTGGTGAATTCATAAGCAAGGTGGGGAGAGTGTGTTACACAGGAATCCCGCCCGGGCGCGCGTTGGTTTGGCTGGTTTCGATAGTTCTCAGTTTCACGGCCCCGCAGCCAGCGCAGCGGGCATTCCCCGGGTAAGGCAGTTTCCATGCTGCTTTAGAGAAAAAGCCAGCTGGTTTATGGAGAAAGGGTTCTGTGGCCTGGCAGGGTCTGTGGGGAGCAGCTGGGGTGGGGTGGCACAGCTCAGGACCCCTCCTCAGCACCCTCTCTGCCTCCCAGCTGCCCCAAGGGTTAGTGTCCCCCTCGAGTGATGGGTTGGTGCATAGCTAGGGGAACCGGATTCCTCTCTTCAGTTATGTCAACTATTTTGCAAGTGTTTTCCTGCCTTTGCACTGCTTGTCGTCTTTAAGCTGTCAGTAATTATCCCTTTTTCAACCTCCAAAGCATTCAGATTTCTGAAGTGAATGTGCAGAGAAGTATTTTGATAATTTCTGCTTGCTTTCCCTTATCGTTTAAATGTAATGTTGAGACAAAAGTTGACTTCTGATTTACTGTGGAAAAATTATCTTGCAAGTTACTTAATTGCCTGGTAAGTCTGGGGAACCGTGCTCAAGAATTTTGAATTACGAATCTGTCATTATCTCCCCTTTCCCCTGTCTCTGGTTGTTTAATTTTCAAAGATGAGAATGACTTAGGTTATTGCTGGTAGATGTGAGGTTTTGTTTGGTGTTGAGTACGCCATGATCCCGGGAGGTTCTTAACGGTACATTCACTTTGACACTGCTGTGATGGACCTTGAAAATACAGACTCTGAAGAAACGCAGCGCCCTGTCCCCTTTCTCGAGGTGCCCTGTGTAACTGAGTGGGCTGAGGAGCCCAGCTGATGTGGCATTTGGATTTTTTTAAGAGGCAGCGTGCCGGTTTGGTGACGTTTCTGACATTAGCTGAATACGTTTGCATTTGGAGAACAGGATGGCAGGAAGTTAAGTAGTGTTAAAATATACTGAGAAGCGTATACACACGCGTGTGTTTAAATAGAGACGCACGTGCCCGTAGGTTTGTTTGTATATATTTGTGTTCGTGTATTTTCATATATGCAGTGACCAAGGTATAACACATCTTCGAAAACTTTTATAAGCCTTTTATGCTCGTATGGGCTATCATTTTTTTCGTTGTAAAATTTTAAGTGTAAGTGACTACCAACAGCGTTTTGTCGTCAACTGATAGGGTTAACAAAATCGACTCGCAGAACTCGCAGGCAGGTCTGCACCTTTCCTAAAAGTTAAAGACAGGAAGATCTGGTGTCGCCACCCGACTCTCCCCCACTCACAGCTCCTTTCGCTTCTGGAGAGAGAATTGCAGCCTGGACCGTGCTCGGCACAGGCTGTGCTCGCTGCAGAGCATCCCTGTGAGCAGGTCCCCTGGCTGTGCAGGCTCCAGCACCTCAGGATTTGGTGGTTTGCAGGATCCCTCTGGGCTCCACCTGGAATTTCATCCCGGAGAGGCAGTGCGGGTCCTGGCCGAGTGGCTAGCTGTGCTCCCGACGTGGGCTCTTGCTTAATAAGCAGGCAGCTGCGTTCTGTGTCAGCTTTATTTTTGAGCACCCTGAGGGTAAAGGTACACGTGTAGGACATCGCTGAGGCATAACTCGCTGCAACAAGGTCTATAGGAAAAAGAAAAGATTCTCTTCTTCCCTCCTGCGTAGAGTCAAAGCGTAATTGCTGCGGCTGCGTAAGCTCCAGGAACAGCCCGGCATTTAATGAGAAGGCATGAGGCTTTCACTTACTTAACCATGCTTCTGCCTTTATTTTCTGGTTACAGCTCCAAGTAAACATTCCGCTATCTGCTGCCTGTGTTTTGGGACCAAATCGTATTATCTGACTTGTGGAGAGGAAGTTGTAGCCATATAGGAGAGCCATGTGATAAACAGCTCTTCTAATTCCCGCCTGGCTGCCTCACTTATCTCCATCAAGACTATTAATATTTCCAGCGTGTAAGCAGTTTCCAACAGCTGTCAAATGCAAACAATAAGCTACCAGAAAAACTGCTTCTGCTTCTCCCCTGAACTTGATTCCCCAGTTAATACACGTATACGGCCCAAAGCTAAAGGTGCTCAAGTCCAAGACTAGCCAAGGGTTCGGATGTTTTGCGAGTCTGCCACTAGTGCCAACATGGGATGCTTTATCTTAAAAGAGAGAGAGTGAATTTCTAGCTTTTCAAAAATGAAATGAGTTCTACTTAAGATTTTAAAGCTACAGAATTCCTATTCATGAAAAATAAAAAAAAAATCCTAATTAAAGTCACTTTTATGTTTGTAAAACATATCAGTTAGCGGAAGTGTTTTAAAAACGTATCATTTACATGTTTTGAATGTATTAAAACAGGAGAGGCAGAATATCTGGTAAGGAAAAAAAATGTGACCCAAGTTATTCTCTAGTTCTTTAACTACAAAATCATCCTGTGTAACTTCTAAATACATTTTTCAGTCTCTCTGTACCTACGTCCTTTGTAAAATGAAGGTAGTAATACTCCCCCTCTGCGTAGTTTTTTCTCTTCTTAAGTATAAAATGTTAAGTATAAAATGTTTGGACATAGCTACCCTGTTTTTTGGAAACTACAAAAAATGAATAGCAGGGATGCAAGGTGCTCCATATAAAAATGGGGGAAGTGCCGAAGCGTTCCTCAGCATATTCAACTTATTTGTGTGGCTGTAGCGTATTTGTTTCTCCCTTAGCATGTTCTGGTAGCTTGCGTTAGGTCATCCAGCCTACCAGTGAGGGTCTCGCACTTGAAATACGCTGCGTAATACCCACGTGGCTCGGCCATCTCTAAGTGGTGAGGGAATCACAAACGCCGCTGGACAGTGTCTTTACGTTGCACATTCAGAGTAGCTGTATTGTCTGATGGCGCACACCAGCTCTGACGTTGAATTAATTCTTTGGTCCACACGTGGCTGCAAAAAAATCGGTGAGTTAACAATTTTCTCCTTCACCTGACCCACGGGGCGCAGTCTGCAGGCTCCGAGGGGGCACCCACGTTAAGCAGAAGGCAGATGCGCAGTACCTATGAACGCCGCTAGCGATGGCTTGTGGCCTTTGGGTTCGTAGCCCCAAAACAGCACTGCTGTCTCCCCAACAGTCTCTTCCCCGAAGGGTTCAGTCACCTGGTTGCTTTTTTTCTCTGAAGACCAAGACCCCCTGATGCAAACAGGCCCGGGGTTTTTTTCTCCCCAAAGCTTTGGGGAGGCTTTTAATGCAGCAGAGCATCTGTCTTCATACGCCATCGTTCCTGCAGCCACTTGAATGATACCTCTGAAGGGCCTGCGTGTTGGGGAAGGACGTCGATTCGCAGTCTCGCATCTGGCTTTGTATTAGTTGGTCTTTATTGCTGTTACTACAGAGTTGTGGTTTTCAAAAGTTCCCAAGATTTGCCTGATCAAAGCTGTCGGGAGTTTTTCCATCCCTCCCAGAGGGTGGTGTGAGCGACTTCCAAAGGTTCTGAGAATCCTACTGCTGCTGTTCACCAACAAGAAATTATTAGAATATACTGTTTTAGTGGAAAAAATACTCAAGCTTTCAAGAGAAGCCTCCCCTTCCCTGTAACACACATAGGCTGTAACAAAGAGGATAATAAAAGTAAAAGGGGATAGTATTGCTGGTATGTGGCTGACAATAGGAGACCAAGGATGGTGTATTATCCCTGTGTGTTCAAGCAGCCAATTTGAAGGAACTGGAAGGCATAAGTAAATGACAAATAATTGAACCTTTGTACCTTTGCCCTTTTTTCTAAGATGTCCAAAAGTAACTGCTCATTAGTGGAATTACTGAAATAGGTGCATTTTGTTAGTGCTTGAATAAAATTAAGACTGCAACAAAGCATGGGGGAAGCATTGCTCGGTAACATGTGACCTTTCCTCCAGTTATTTATCCCTTGATGATCACCCCGTTTGTGGAACAAGCCAGATAATTGCAGAACATGAGCATCGGCAGCTGTACATACACTGATAAAATGGGACAGCTACAGTGTTATAATGATCTCTCTGAAAATAGGACCTAGGGATTTGTCTTCTGCAGTCGTGGGGCAGCTTTCCTTCCAGACCTGTGCGGTGAAGGCTCTGCAGGACGGCAGCTCCCTTCCATCAGCTCCCGCTCAGCGCCTAGGCAATGGCAAGATACGGCCAGGCTCTGCTCTTAATGAGGTTCTTCTGAAGGTCCATCTCTTCCTGCAGCCTGTGCTGCCTCAGGGAGACCGGCAGATCTTCTTGACCCTACGCTCTCTGGGCCTCTCCCACCCATCTACAATTTTGCATTCTCCAGGTGATTTCCCTGCATGAATAAGTACTTTGCTGGATGAGATGGCCAGAAGTCCCCCCCCCCCATCCTTCAGGAGAGAGGACTTCTACATTTCTCTGCTCTGGAGCACTGGGAAGGTGACTTCAAATTAGACCAGAGCAGCTTCTGTCCTTTTAGGGTATCTCTCAGGATTGGATAGGGAACCGTATGGATACTTCCAGAGAAAATTTGTATTGGGGCAATCGTGCCCCACTAATTTGTTCACCAAAAACTTGTGTAACTGAAGTCGTGATAGTTCTCATGATACAGAACTCTTTCAGAAATAGCTTCTTGGTGGTTAAATCTTTGTGTGCCCTGCGGAATGATTTCCCAGTTAGGGCTTCTGCTGCACCAATTGATAATAGGCAATTATGTCATTTTAATCAATTGAAATATTTTAATCCAAGCCTTACCAGTATGGTGAAGCATGGAGTGCCGGCTGCTAAATGGGCCTTGGATGCCCAGAGGGCTGCCGGGACAATGCAGAACGTAGAGTGCCATTTTTCTGGGCACGTTTGTGTTTGGTAGTTCTGTCACTGGTTTGTGCTCCGCCGTAGCGTTTTCTTTCTGCTGCATTAGGAACAATCTCAATGAGAACAAAGCTAATAAAGGAGATGAGGTGCATTTCTAACCTGTTCTCTTTTTTATTTTCCCAGCGGAGCAGGTGTCTGCACAAACAGGAATACCCAATAGGAGAGCATCACGGGTACTCTATGTTAGAATAAAAAACCCCACAATTCCAATAGGGATAAACACGAGTGTTGTTAAAGCACAGAATTCTATTCTATCGGGAAAGTAACGCGTTGTTCCATCGCACTCCTGCTACAGAACGATTGGGCTGTAGCGGTACGGTGTATGTGCTCCCGGGGGCTTCCCACGAGGAGGAGGAGGAGTAAATTAAGATGAAAGCTTGTTTTCTGCCCTGTTCATAATAAATGCAAAATTCTTCCCTGAAGCACTTGGCATGACTAATGTGCCACATATTCCTGATATCCCCGGGCGGCAGGCGAGTGCTTCTGCCAGGCTGGTGGTTCGCAGCACACCTTGGGCAACGCGGTACCCGACAGCCAGGGCAGCCCGGAGCCATCGCCAGAGCGGGGCTCCCCACGGAAGAGGGTGAGCCGGAGGGTTTTGCCTCGGGGCACCTTCGGTATGATTTTGCTGTTAGGTTACTTGATTTCCGTGGAGATGGTTTGAAACCACGTGAAATGTGGTGGTGGTTTGTTTCACTTTCCTCTTTAAGGCAATTAATGGCGACCGTCCGTGAGGAGACAAATGCGTTGCACAGCGCATGTGGGGAAATGCTGTAGCAGTCTGACGTGTTCACTTGAAGCAATTAGAGGTTATTTTTTTATTCTGTATTGTGGCGGGATCCGAAGCCCCGTCTCCGTCAGTCAGGACCGAGATTCTTTTGTAAATCCCCTGCAAAAGGAGGGAGGGAGGTGGCAGAGCTCCAGACACGGTGCCCAGGCGCTGGGCAAAGGCTCCACGAAGGAGAAATCCATTTGAAACCCTCTCCGTACCTCTTCGGTTTCAGTGAGAGTCGTGTCTCTGGCACATCAGGGCATCCTGGCCTCCGGCCAGAACCCCCCGTGTCTGGAAATCCCCCCTCCAGTACCCCCAGCGCAGAATGGAAGGAGGGCTGCCCGTCTGGGCAGAGCAGAGCAGAGGAGAATCACGCCGCGGAGAGGATGAGCTCTTGGATTTGGCAGCGGAGGATGGTCTGCCCGCTCTGAATAAAGAGGAGGAAGAGCAGCCCTGGCAGTAGCCGGCCCTGCTTCGCTGAGGGAGAGTGTGGAGCCTGGCCTCCCCCGCAGACAGATGGCCTTCTCGGGGGCTGGCCGCAGGGCGAGGGAGCCGGTCCCGCTCCCCTCTGCCACAGAACCCTTGGGTTGAGTCGGACAGAATCAGCCTCATCTACTGCATTGACCAATTTAAGACCTGCAGAACTCCGAGTAGGTTTAATTCCAGGTGATTTGGTTTAAAAAAACAAAACAAAAAAAGACATTAATCTGCAGTCGTTGACAGGTATAGTTTAATTGCACCTGTTCGATGAAGGATATATGTTACTGAAATTCCCCCAAAAGTTTTCGGTTCAATTTCTGCAGTAGTGCCAGTCACTCGACCATAAACGATGGCCAAGCCCAATCAAGCATATTGAGTTTCACACTGAAATTACCTGCCACAACATTTTAAAAGCATGGTAACTTTGTCCTGTTTAGAGCTTAAGGAGGACAATTCGGTGCATAAAGGTCATCTACTGATACATTTATGTTAACCTCAATTTTATGGTACCCTTCTTTATTTTACTTTGATAAGTCCCGAACATTTACATTTTT
The DNA here is from genome assembly GCA_013399435.1 of Arenaria interpres. NCBI lineage: Eukaryota > Metazoa > Chordata > Aves > Charadriiformes > Scolopacidae > Arenaria > Arenaria interpres. The sequence goes on from VXAK01020028.1 coordinate 84,759, forward strand.
GTTTGCTTTCAAAACTGCTATCGTGGTGTCAGGAGCAAACCCTTTTTGTGGAACCATCTACGATACAAATTGGGAGGATACTGAAACAGTGTAATGGTCAGATACGACTTGTCTGCAGTTTCTTGGTATTGAAATCTTGAAAGGGCGATCAGTAAAACAGAAGTTCACTAGAGCCCCGGGTTTCCTCTGCCTTAGGGTCTGTCAGGCTTGCCCAAGGAATCAACTGTTAGCAAAATAGGTTTTCCTTCTCTTGGCCACACGCTACCTGCGTGATCACCTGCTGAGGCTGGAATGCTCTAGCATGGATTTGGGAAACGTGCTCTCTTGCATTGAACAGTAAGTTCAAAGATTTACTTTGTCTTCAAGTCTCTCTCGTTGGATGAAAGAAGGAATTGGCACGTGGACATGGAGACAGCCTTGATGTCTGATGGGCTGGAAAGAGCTGTCTACCTCTATACTTTCAGCTTCTCCACTGGCCAGATGCCCCGAAAGCCCTTCTCGGGGTGGGATTCGCATCACAGATGGGAATTGCAATGGGATCATGCCAATAGTCGGCATTAACTTCCTTGGCAGTCCCTCTGGAGCTGGAGGAACAGTCGTTTCAGTGTGTGTTCTCCACGGATCTGAGCGGTTGGGTTCCAGTCCCGGGACCGCAGCCCCTTGGCATCGGCACGCTACAACCAACCAGCCGGGGAGAGGGGCCAGGCAAATCTCTCTTCGCCTGTTCGCAAACCTACAAATAATTTTGTCTTCTATTTGCGTGAAAAGAGTGCCGTGTCGACAAAACATGCAGTTGTTTCCGTCTGTTGGTGAGAGTATATGTATGTCGCCAAAATGTTTTTATTTTCCAAAAACGGTGTGGGGAAGGAATTGCTGGCCATTGCCATCAACAGTCATGGGTAGCTGATTTTTTTGCTTGAGGTCAGCACAGAGTTAAGGTTAATAAGCAAAAGTTCTAAACGTTCAAGCTCTGTTTGAATAATCATCATCTCAATTCCCCCCTTTTCTAAATGGGTAGTTATTTATGGTTTAACATCATGTGTTTGTGCAGAGAGGGAAGCGTTGGGCAGAGCTTGACCCCAGGATGGCTCAGGTCACCTGCAGAACGCGGAAGACAAGGACTTTGAAGGCTTTTCAAAGTCTTTATGTTTTAAACCGTGTGCCTGCAACTGGCTCTGCGTTGTAGAGGCTACGTGTGGAAGCGATGCTTGTGGGTCAGAGCCGTGCGCTGGCTGGCACCTGCGTCTCTGGTGAATTCTACCTTTTGTAGAAAATTTAGTAGAAAAAAATTCTGCCTTTTGCCTTCTTTTGGATTTTCCATCTGGAAGGAGGTCCAGCATGTGTTTCAGCCCAGAACTTCACAGATCATCCTGCTGCTTCCCATAAGATGGCACGCTTTATTGCAAATAGTTAATCTTAGCATTTTAATGTGGTTTTTTTTCAAACAGCTTACGTTGTATGGTCACACTATTAAAATAATTGCTAAACTGATAAAGAAGTTATAAAAGCTCATAATATTCAAATACTGAGATTTGATTGCTGTATTCAAATCGGAGCTAAATTCCTGCTCTCCCACAGTTATAGATATTCTGGGTCAGTAATTCACACCTTGTCATGGCATCATTTAATACATGAAATAAATAAAAATGTTTGTGCCGGCTGGAAACATTTCGCTTTGGAGTTTTGCCCTTGGTAGGAGTGAAATGTCAAATAACGCAGTCGTTGCAGAGGTGGGTCAAATTGCCATACATATTAAAAGAGAGGCTGCTTTTGATCAGTTCCTTTGAATGTCTGGTATAACTCCATTTATCTGGAGATCTCAGGGGACGCCCAAAACCTTCAGATAAATGGGGGCTTAGTTAATCAGGGAAGCCAGCTGTCCAGCTTCTTCACCGGGGTAGGGTTCAAGACCATAACCCATCCTCTCCGCAGCCAGGGCCGACTTCAGAAAATGATTTGCATGCTTCACTTCAGCAATCTAGCCTTGAGGCTTCTGTAGAAAAGCCACTCAGGCACATCAAGCTTTCTCCTGGCCCTGCTCGACCCGGAGCATAGCAACGAGCTGGGAACGGGAGGCTGTGGATGCATGTGTTGCATTTTTTAAAAAAGTGGCCATTTCCACGGCAGTCTGCGTGGGTTGGCTCCGTCTAAATAATGCAGCAAGGCTGAGCGGTTGTGGGCAGCTTTGTGTCAGCTACGCCGCGCTGAAAGCTCGTAGGAGGGAGATGACACAAATTTCACATTAAAAGGATTCAGCTTAATGTTCGAACATGTGTAAGTAAGCAAAATCACATCACTGGTTCTTAAGGATGAAGGCAGGGCACGGTTCCAAGAGCTGCAGTTTTGACAGAGCAGGTGTTGCACTGGTGATTACCTGGATGAAAGTGCTCTCGCGTGGTGGTCAACACAAAGCTTCTTGAGGCTGCAATTCAAAATTACAGCTTGAGATGGCTCCTCTACAAACAGTCTTGAAATGCTGAGTCTTCTCCTCCATCCTCTTCCTCCCTCCCCCCCCCATCTCATATTATTATTCGTTGGGTGTGTTGTTCTCTCGGATCCTCAAAATACATAACTTGGGACCCCAGGTTATCTGACAGATGCCTGACGTGGTGATGCCTACAGAAGATTCTGACATAAACACAATTAAGTAGGAAAACAGTGGGTTTGTTTGCGCGCAGGAAGTGCAACTTGAATAAGTTCCAGAACAAAGATTTCATGTGAGAAATCAGATGGTGTTCGTGATGGCGTGCCGCTTTCTTGACCTGTGTTTGCAGGCTGGAGGTGTTTTTCAGAGGGTCCTTTGGAGCTTGTTTGTTATGTTCCTAATGCCTCTATTAAAATTCCTGAACTTCGGTAAAACTTTAGTTCACCTTTTTTTTTAATTTTTTTTTTCCTCTTTTTTTTTTTTTTTTTGTTGCTGTGTATCCCAACTGTTTTCCCTGTACGTGAAAACAAGTCCCAGCACCTCTCTCACTGCCCGTACGGTGGGAGCCCCGGTGCTGCCTGGTGCTCCCGAATTTAGGAGAGCCTGGGAGAGGCATAAGGAGCGTGCCCAGCTGGGGAGGGTGGCCGTGAAGCACAGCCCGTTTACACCGCGGTCTTCCTCGCCGAGGCCGGGGTATCTGCACCTCCTGCTTCCAGCTTTTTACCCTGCAGGAGCCGCACGGAATTGGGATCTTCCTCGTTTGCCTCTAAAGCTGCTGATGGGTCCGCACAGCTCCCTGCACCTTGGCGTAAGCTCAGCTCAGTCTGTTATTTTTCAGATGCCCCTCCTGTAGCTGCCCAGCTGTTTGGCTGAGTGGGGTTTTTTTCCAGTCTTTTGTGCACCTTCCATCTCCTAAGTAAGGATTTTACGAGGTGTGAAGCCAACCCAGTCAAAATCTCCCCGCTGTCTTTTTTTTCCCCCCTGTAATATTTAGCGAAATCAGTACAATTGGTGTGTTAGCAGTTGTGAGGGTTTTTTTTCCAGTCTTTTGTGTGGTTAGGGGCATCTTCCATCTCCTAAGTAAGGATTTTACAAGGTGTGAAGCTAACCCAGTCAAAATCTCCCCGCTCTCTTTTTCTTTTCCCCCCGCAATATTTAGCGAAATCGGTACAAACTTGTGGTGTGTTAGCAGTTGTTCCGCGCCTTGTCCGCTTGTGTCTTAGATGTGCAAGGTCTTTCATTAAACAGCAGGATATTATTAGGCAGAGCATGAAAAGCCTTTATCGTCTCCCTGCCCTTGTTTAAAGCGGGCCCGCAAGCAGCCCGGCAGCCTAAAAAGGCCGGGCGATGAATCGAGGGCTGATGGCCGGTCGGCAAGGCTCAGGTGGTCGCCAGCCGCCAAGTTTAGCCGAGCCCTTTCAGTAATTTGTCACGCCTGGGCCTGTTCCCGCTGCGCCAGCACGTGCCAGCTCCGCGGCGGAGGGGCTGTTGGCCAGACGGCCCCGCTAGCCCCCCGCGTCCCGCTGTTCCCCAGCCCAGCGCTCGCCCGGCCGCGCGTCCCCCCACCGCCCTGGCAACAGCCGAGCGCGCCGCAGAATTAAGCATCTTCATAATGAGAAGTGAATGGCATCCGTCAGTCCCTTTAGAATAGGGCCCAGGCGTGTGCCTCCTCTCCTAGGAAGTTTGGCAGCCTATTCATTAACAAGAGTCATCAGGAGTTCAGCCCATAATAGGGAGGCAGCCCCAAAGGCAGGCGGGCTAATGCTTGCGCTATCAGGAATGCCTTCTCCTGGGCTTAGGGAAAAGGGAGAGAAAATCTAAGCAAATAACGCTGTCAGCAGGTGCAAACTCTGAAATGCTACCTATTGATTTTCTTTCTTCAGGCTTCCACGGGAAGTTTATAAGAAGATTTATCATACACCGCTCATCCTCTGCTAGCGTTAAAAGCAAAACTCTTTCTTTTTTTTTTTCTTTTCCCTTTTTTTCTTCCCACCGTGCGGATAGGAACTTGGATACAAATAAGATGCGTTTTCCTTGTTCCCCTTAAGGTAGCACACTAGACCATCACGTCCTATTTTTAAGTACTGCTTTGCTTTGACATTTTTATGAAATACTGTTTCGGAGTGTTTTTGTTAAAGTAATGAAAGTCACGAATGGCACTTCAATATTAATTAGGATTGCTTTTCAATTTTAGATAATCTCACCTGCGTTACGTTGTCACTGGTGTTATTCTCACTGCCCCCAGTTTTTAAATTTAAATTGGCCTTTGCTCTCCCCTAAGAGTCTTGCAGAGTCAGAATGCATTGCCCGGTACCAGAAACACAATGAGGATCTGGAAACTTTTGTTTTAAACGAGGAAGCGGAGAATGAGATGTCACACTGGCTCCTGCGAGCTTTAATTCATAAAGTCATACGTGAGGTTCTTCAGCCCATTGTAGATTTGTTTCAGGCGTTATCCTGTTATTGGAAGTGTATGATTCACCTTCTGAGAAAACAGAAGCTGCAGACAAAAGGAAAAGATTTGCTTTCTCCGCTGTGAAAAGCTGCCGCAAGCAGGGGTCCTATTAAGACAGCTGGAAAGTTGCTTCAGCTTGTTACGCTTGTAAGTTTTATTGGTGACTGGTTTTTGATTACACATTTGAATGCTGTGTGTTCCAGGTTGCCGAGTTTTAATTAAAAGGCAATAGTCTTGATTTTAGATTGCTTTGTTGTCTGCATTATGCAGACTATAATGCATGCACGTTGTGGGGTGGATTTTTCCAATGGGCATCATTTATTTAGGACACATAAGATTACACCTCCCAGCACCTGCCTTAAATATAAACTTCACGCTTTCAGGAATTGTGTTTATTACGGTTAATTTCTTTTAAGAAACACAGTGGTCAAATAAATACGTGGGGAGTTTTCTCCTCTGTCCTGCAGCTTGTTTCTCCTAGCTCATCATTTTTCTAGTCTAACAGGGTCATCATGACAGGAATATTGTGTACCAGGACCTTTCCCTTATGCCACAACTTGTCTGGGAGAGTTGGGTTTTGGGGGGGAGATGCTGGGGGGGGGCTTGTTTCTGCCCTGGGTAACTTCAGCAGTCTGTCAGACCCACCAAGTCACCGCTTTTCATTCATGAAGCTAAAAGGTATTACCCTTGATTTCAAGCCATGAAGTGTGTTAACTCCTGGTTGCTCGTCTCCAGAGCCGCTGAGCAGCACCGGGCAGTTTCGGTCCCCTCTTTCCCCTGCCCGTGTCCAGCCGGGTGAGTGTCGCTGTGGGTCTGAGTGCCGGCGTTCGTGGGTGTTGTGTAACAGCATTTAATCCTCCGCACACATTTCCTTAACCCGGTCTTTGCAGTTACGAGGAAAGAGCTCTGTATCTCGAAGCGATAATCCAGAACCACAAAGAAGTAATGACATTTGAGGATTTTGCCGCTCAGGTCTTTTCTCCCTCTCCCAGCTACTCCCTCGGTGGAACTGGTGAGTCTCTGCACGTTATTCTTCTCTTTAGCACTAAGAAGCACTTGAGCAGCAGATGTACACCTGTTTTTTGTAGATAAATGCTTGCAAATTTAAGAAGACCATTCTTCCCCTGAATCAACTAATGAATATCAAAAGGAATGATGACATTCATTTTAATTTGTTTTGCATCAGAGCTATTCACTCTGCTCCTTTCTTCAGCTATCCTGTTAACCCCCGAATCTAGCAAGGTTAATGAACTTTCTCTCAGTAATGTGCTCGGGTTCATTCAGGAGTGTGGGTTTCTTGCTGAGCTGGGAATATGTTGTTCAAAAGCTATGCCTGAATCGGTGCTTACTTATCGAAAAATAGTTCCTCGCAGTAGAAGCCGCTGCTACTAATGCTAAATGGGGATTATGCTGCTGAGATACCAGGGTCAGGGATTAATGCAAAAGAAATGTAAGAACGGCGTTCTGTTAGAAAATCATAGCAGCGTGCAGTATGCTAACATTGCCCTTCAATATAGATGAGCCAGTTTCAGGCTTCCTTCCAGCTCCTGGCCTCGAACCCGGGTGGGGTTTTTAAAAATGTACGTGTGGATGTACATCCGCGCACGCATGCGTGCGTGTGTGTGTGTATATGCATATACATCTGTGTATACATGTCTATACACACGCATTAATGCTGTTTGTCATTCACCAGCCCCTACTGAAAGAGGCAAATGTAATGCTGAACTTGGTGAATTTATTCCTTACGTGCCCTAGTGAGGTTTTAAGTTAGCATGCACTCAGTAAGATACGAACCGTTACTTTGCTGGTTTAATTGAGTTTATATAAATGTCTCCTGAAAGGAAGCTTTGACTCTGAAACGCAGATTTCTAGCATCCTCAGGATTTGTTTTGCCAGCCTCCAAAAAGTGTATGGTCACCGTGCGTTGGACTCTCTAACAAAGATTCCTTAATCCCCTTTCTGCACTCACAGGGTGAAAACTGGCACTTTCTAATTATTCCCTGCTACTCTTTCAGATTGTTTAATAGATTATTTCAAACCTGTATAAACGTTGCAGGACATCTGCTCTATTTCTCTTTAGCCTGACTTGTTAGCAAATCTCTTCCATCTAAACTGAAAAAATTGGAGGAAGAAATTAAATTTACGAAAATAAATCACTTACAAATAAAATCAGCCGTGCATCATTGTTTAACGTTACTGGCTCCAATCCTCGAGCTTTCGGAGCTTTGTTGGGAGATAAGAGGTATATGCATGTCCTTGCATTGGTCGCCAGTAGCAGCAGGCAGAAGGCTTTGGAGATAAGCAAGCTGGCAGAAGTAAAGGGGAAGCGGTGCTATTTACATAATCGCGCCTCTGCTTCCTGGAGAGGCGTCAAGAAACACAGGGATGGCCTCTATTGATCTTTGTTGAACTGGAATACTAAACAACATTAGAAAAGCTTATAACTTAAAGCTTTGATTAATGTTTTCTACATTAAAACGTAGAACAGCTGTGAATTAAATTCTTTTATACACGCTGCCAAAAGTCTGAGACAAAAAAAAATTATCAGTTTCAATAGAAATGTAGATTTCGTGCCCAGTGTTGTTAGCACTTTGAATCATTCATCTGTTGACGTATCAGCAAATAAAAATGTAGATATATTTATTTTAAATGTTTTCCTCTATGCATAATTGTATTTGGTTTTCACATTTTTCTTACAGCACAGAGTGATTTTTATTATAAACAAATTCAGTTTGACAAGCAAGGATAGATTCGTTTGATAATCCCATAGTCATACTTTCTAAAATCTGTGATGTGTTTTGCATGCCAAAAATATTTAAAATGTTTCCTAATTTCAGTTTTTCGGAACAGGGTTGAATCATTAGTACCCGAATGCTTTGTTACGATTGCATGAGTTTATTTTTTTTCCGCGAGTAAAACCTGCCACAGTCAGGTCCTGGTTTTCAGACTGCCACATTTATTTCACGCTCACAAAGAGACTGGAGGCCGGTGGTGACTTCTGGCGTCAAAACCTTTGCTTCGGAGAGTCTCCTCACGTTCCCTACTGATTCGCTTGCATATTTAGTGGAGTATCACCAAGAGCTGTGGCAGTTGTTGCCATTAGGATGGATTTTCCATCCAATGCCATCCCGGCAATCAGCACGGAGCCGGAACGTAAACCTCCCGACTCGGCCGCTGTTGCCGGTCGCCGCTCGGGCAAGTCCCCGTCCCACGAGCATCTCCCTCAGCCCTCCCTATTTCCACACTGAACAGCTGCTTGAGTTGGTGGGGTGCTAGCAAATGTACCGGCAGCATCCGGAAAGATGTAAGGAACCAGTTTGGGTGCAATTTGACTGAAGTTTGCCGCCGTCCGTTCATTCCCGTTAACGATTAGAAAGGGACGAAAAACCATTCCGGAGCCTCCGGTTCCCCCGTTGGCCTGGGCACAGCTGGGGGGGCAAGCAGGATGCTCTGGGGCTGTGAGGGGCAGCAGCTCGGCGGTTTCCAGCGTGCAGCCTGTGTCCCCGCCTGCGACCACGGGCAGTTAGACCCCCTCCCAGCTTAGAAATACGGGTGGCATTTTTCTTCACGTAAGAGGGGAGTTTCTGTTCCCCTCAGAAACAGAAAAAATGAATCACAGAGTAATAAATGTATGGAGCTGACGCTGGTCTGTGGTTCCCCTTCTCGGGTGACAAGCCGGCTGAAACCACTGACCCTGCCCAGCTTAAACTTTTTCAGGTAAATTGAAGATTAATTCTCCTCTGATCTTACTCTTAACACCCCCTAACTGTAGTCCTGCCATCGCTGCACCTCCATGTGTGCAGTAGAAAGGGTCAATGAGTAAGTACGCCTTTTATTAAAATTAAGATTGTTTTTAGCAGTTAACACAGTATAAGAAGGAAACCATGGCCGTTAAATGAATCACATACGTAGCTGTTAATGTCACGCGTTGTTGGTGTGTTACTAACCATGATCTATTTATTTGAACTAAATGTTTTTATGTTTTCTGATACTGTCCCTAGGGATGCTTCCCCTCCATTCAGATGGGATGTGGGTGTCTTGAAGTATGCCCTGCCTTAGTCTCCCGTATCACAAATAGACTTGCAGGTGCTTCATTTTGTGCACAAAAATCATCCAATTGACCTTTCTTGCCGTTTTCAGAAGTAGAAGCTTAGACTAACTGCACGCATCATAGATAGCCCTGTGTATCTTCAACGCTGCAAACGCAGCCTGGTAGGCAGAATGGACATCCCTGAACTCATTTAGGGGATGTGCAGATTAGGAACAAAAGATGAGAATACGGTCCTTTGTTGTTAAACTGGTACATTACATGCTGTATTTTAATTAGGCTGGGTATGAGAGTCAGCCCAGGAAATCCTCCGTAATCCAACGCTATTGAATTATTCTTATCCTTTCCCTCTGCAGATTTCTCTCATTTTAGAGGACGGGGTTTTAAGCTGCTATCTTTTTCTGTTCTTGCTCTCTCAGCCAAAAAAAGAAAAACAGTTCTTCAACAAAATACTTGTGTGTTTTTTTAAAAAAAAAAAAAAATCATACAAATGAAAGAGGCAGAGATACAAAAGCGTTCCAACTTTAATTACCTCTGCTGACTAAAAAGCTTCCTTGGTGTTTTGGTTTTTGTGTTTGTTTTTTTTTCATTCAAGATCAGAAGCCAGAACCATGTTAACCCTTAGAAAAGGGCAGTTGTCAGATATTCTAGAAAGGAAAAGAGGTAATTTTTCCACCAGAGAAAGATTTACATTCAAGGGGTTTTACGCTGACAAGGGTAGAGTTCTACTTTCAAGAGAACCTACAAACCTGCTTCTCGGCAGCGTAGACTTGCAGTTGGTGCTTCAAAGGGTTAATTGAAATGGGCACACTTGACTGCTGAGAGGACTGATCTAATCACTGCCATATCCAAGTGCATCTGTTCACCATGAGGTCATTCTTGTGCATGCTAATGATTTGGAAAATAAAGCATAATGCTTGACGTTATCAGAAAGGATATAGTGTAAATCTTTGCTTTTTTAGTTGCTAATAGCTATTGTGGAATGAAGGGGCAGGCAAAAGCATCTCCGATTATTGCTTTCCATTTTAATTTTTTTTTAAAGCATCGTTTGCAGTGGAGCGTCAGGAAAACTGTGCTGGAAAACTCTGACATGTGGTATCTGTTGATAAATGGATTCTTTAATGAATATTATAGCATTGCCCAGGAGCAACACTTGAGTTGAGGAACTATAGACGTTTTCAGCATTCCCTGGTTTTAAAGCCTTGGAAGCCATGCCTGCTTATTTACATAAAACTGAGATTTTGCAGCCTTTTTGTTGAAAAGGTGACACATGCTTTCCTTTTGTCTCCGGACTTTTACATGCATAAATTTCTTGCAGGAGATGCTTGAATGTACAACAAACAAGATTTGGTTTATTTTAAAACACTTTTTGCTAAGTGCTGAGCTTTATCTTTCCCACTTTAAAGCAATATTTCAAATGGCCATGTCATTGAAAATATATTTTTGACAGAAAACAAAACAAAACCCGGAGTAACTGTTGCCTTAGACATATTCTTTTTAATGCTAACTAAGCAATGGTTCCTTTTGGGTTTTGTTTGGTTTGGTTTTTCTGGGGGGTTTTTTCGCCTCTTTGTCTGTGCATTTTCCTTGAAAAATCTGTTTTGTCGGCTCTGTGTAGTAGGTGGAATAAAAGTCTCTCCAGGTTCTGTATAATATTTTTGCATATTTTTAGGGAAGCCGGATGGAGCTGAATATTAAAAATAAAATATAAAATACACATCCGAAAGGGAGTAGCTGTGCTGTGGTCGAACAGCACACGCAGCACGTGCCAGGTGTTGGGTTTGATCGATACGACAGTGTTGCCTGAAAGGGGAAAAATTAGTTTCTGGTAACTAGGACTTAGAAAATTCCAGACTGCCCTGGCAGCTCGGAGCCCAGCGCTCAGCTGTTCCCGCTGCAAGGAGAGGCGGCGCTGGGACCATCTGGCAATCGTTACCAGCCGGACCAGGGCGCTGCCGGGGAGCTACGCGCGGGCTTGAACCTCAGCGCCGAATCCTTCCTTTCCCGGTACGGGCATTGCCCTTCAATGTGGAAGGAAGCACAAGTCATTAGCACGGAGCTCGTTAGGAGGTCTGCGTGAACTTAGTTCTCGGTAGGTGAGAAGGAAGATGTGCGATGGCAGGTGCCCGAGGTGGCAGCGGCAGAGGTTCTACGGGCAGTAAACAAAGAGGGAAAGCTTGGGGAGGTGGAGCGGAGGAGCGGGAAGAGTTACCAAAAGAAGCAGGACTCAAGGTGGTTCTTTTTTTACCCCCCCTTCCCTGTGAAGAGTATTCCGGAGGAGGTGCAGGGACCTGGCCTGCTTCCTCTCTCTCTTTAATCCAGGTGGTTTTTACAGCTGATCTCCAGCAAACCAGAGCATCTTTCCCTGCCGGGGCAGCTCCCCGTCCCAGCCGGCTGCTCGGGCTGCCTTCGGAGGGAGCCTTGAAGCTGCGCAAGCGGATTCAGGAGGTGCTCTTTGGTCTTGGTTATCAGCGCGTGGCTCTCCTGCCCCTCTTCCACAGAGCCACCGCCTGCCTGGACTTCCTCACCGCCACGGGAATGTGCCGTGCCTGGCAATGGATGCTGCGCCGGGGCGGCTCTCGCCTGCAGCTCCAGACCTGCACTCGTGGGCAGGAACGGCAGCTTCGTAACCATCCCCAGCGCTGCCAGCTTCCAAACCTTGGGCTCAGAAATTACGGAGGTCTCCCATCGCTGTGTTCCTTCCACGGCAGCTCCCAGCTCACCCAAGAACCCGCCGAGGCTCTGCCTGCATCTCAGCACCACGAAGAGGCAGAGCCCGGTGGCAGATGGTCCTCTCCTGCTTGGTGAAATTGTCTCTTGGCCCATGGTCTCTGCTCGATAGCAGAGAATGAAAAGGTGCCAAATGAAATTTTCAATTGAATCAAGCGTAATTACCTGATTTAATGAAGGAGGAAAGTCAGGATGTTCTGCAGAAACCCAAAATTTACCCTTCCTCCCCAGAGATGCCTTTCAGCAAGACACAGGGAATAAATCCATTTCATATTTTCCATGACCTCCTTCCTTCCTTCGCACTTAGGGAAACCCTCATGAGCAAATTCAAATACCGTGACACGGCAAATTCTGATCCACTCTCTGGATCTTTTAATGGCAAAACTGAGGAATCACGGTGATTTCTATGACGACACATGGATGCTATAACCCAAATCATCATTTTGCCAACCGGTGAAGCAATGAGGGAGTGAAAGCGCATCCCTCCTCCCACAGGAGCACTTGTTACAGTCACAAAGACAAGACGAGAAATCAGAAACACCATTTTTCCTCTTTCGGGCTCAGGCAGTGAGAGAAAATCCCTTCCAGGCTGTGGTCTCTTCCTTAATTCACTAATCTGCTCGCGCATTTAGCGGTCTGAAGAGTTTAAACACCTTGCTGGTAGTTGTGTATGAAGGAATAAAAGGGAAGCCCGTGCATCCTCAGCACCATGGGACTGCTCCCCTGCCTTGGTCAGACCCTTTGTGGTTTTAAAAACTCAAAGGTTGTGCATGTTGACAGTATGATGGTTTGCATTTTTTCACGAAAGAGAAATACTTTCTTGAATTATTAAAATTCTCGGTGTCCCTGGAAGGGTTAGAAATGGTCTATTATTAAATAGGGCAAAGTCATAGTAGATATGATGAATCATTGGGTGGCATCGGCTCTGTACCCCCTGGAGCTCCTCCAGCTTGAACAGTCTGGTGTAAACTTCCACCGGGATGACCAGGCCTTCTTCAGAAATGTAGGAAGCTGTGCAGAACGGTAAGGAAGCTTCCTCTTTATTTTGCAGCTCCCTGCAGAGCACATGCAGGCTGCTGGTGACACCCTTTGGTGCAGGTTTTCCCCCTTTGCCCACCACGCAGGAGGGCCTGCAGCCTGGACCTGCCCCCCCGGGGCTGTGGAGGTGCTGGGGTCGCTTCTCCCTTGGGATCTGCAGCGGGGAGGGTGTGAGAGCAGCGTCAGGGCGCTCAGCCTGGGCCCTGCCTTTTTGCCATTTCATTGACTGTCTCAGAGGGAGCTTTCCCAGCCACCATCTCCAGGAGAGGAGACGGCAGGGGAGGGCTTCCTCCCTAGCGACCAGCGCCGGGATGGGGGAAAAAAATATGAGCTTGATGGGCCTCTCTCCCCTGCCGGGTGACAGCTCCAGCTGCTCGAGCTGTCAGCTCCAGAGAGAGCTCCGGGCGATGTGGCCCCTTTGCACTTTCCCTCTGCGCTGACGCACGTCAGCCCGAGCGGTGCCTCCATCCTGCCTCACATGGTGCCTCCATCCTGCCCTCCATCCTGCCCCACACCGTGCCTCCATCCTGCCCTCCATCCTGCCCCACACCTTGCCTCCATCCTGCCCCACACGGTGCCCTCCATCCTGCCCCACACTGTGCCTCTCTCCTGCCCTCCATCCTGCCCTACACCGTGCCTCCGTCCTGCCCTCCATCCTGCCCCACACCTTGCCTCCATCCTGCCCCACACGGTGCCTCTCTCCTGCCCTCCATCCTGCCTCCCATCCTGCCCCATGCCAGGCAGGGGTTTGTGCCTGCCCTGCAGAGAGATAACCGCTAGCACTTGCCGGCTGACCAACTAATTAGCAGCTGCTCCGAGTCACGACTCATTAGACCTTCGACGTGTACATTTAGAGTTTATTCCAGATCTCAAACTCTGGAGGCTGGGTACACGGCGGTGGTGTGCGCCCATCGCCCGAGCTGGGAGTCCTTGCTTTAGGGCTGTTTCTGCCCCCCCGATTGACCTGTGGTTTTCAGATTCTTCTTACTGCTTCACTCACAGCTTTTCAAAGTACTAGTTTGTGGGGTTTTTTTTATTTTTCATAACCAAACAACAGTGGAGCAAACCCCATTCCCCACTGTTTCGGCTGCTGCAGCACCTCGCTTAGGGTCTGACCTGGGCAGGGGGAGCAGGTACAGGACCTGCCCCTGACTCCTCCTGGCTGGGCAGGGCCGAGCCTCTGCACTTTGACCCACTGTGCAAAGTGGAATAAGAGCTGAAAGTGAGTATTTCAGAATATTTTTATAATTGACTTTTTTTAAGAAACCTTTACCTTCAAATAGGAAGTTGGGACTGGTCAGTCAATACGCCTTTTTTTCCTTCTGAATGTTCATACTTGAATGCAACAAACAGCAGACCTGATGCTGGATCTAAGAAATCTCAGTTTTGCACTGAGGTACTTCTGCTGGTTTCTGTGATGCTGTTCCTGAGTATAAAACTGCCAGATCAGACTCATGGAGCTGACTCCGAGCTGCAAGGCAAATTTGAAAAAAGAAATGGACTAGAGCAGGTATTGCAGCCGGGTGCTGCCGAAGTCTCTCTGCGCTCTGTGTAGCGTATGTGCTATAGCTGAAAGGCGTAATTGTGTGAATTAAAAATTCACCTCCTCCCAAGGAGCAGCCTTCGTCCCCCCCCCGGCCCCGGGGCTGTGCTGCCGGCGCAGGCTCGGGATGGGTCAGCTCCAGCGTCCTTCTGTCTTCTGCAGCCTTTCCCCGGGTGCAGGGGGAAGAGGGGCTGGGTGAACTCAGCCCATAGAAGGAATCTCCAGGCATAAGTGACAAGTGACATTTCGTGCCATCGCCCAGCTGCCAGCCAGAGCGCCCTCCTGCTCTTCCAGGGCATCCCCTCTGTCCCTGCTGAGGCCGAACCACGTTGCTCCGAGCCATAAGATAACTGAAAGATCTCATCCAGCTTTAAAACAGCGGTCACTCGTAACGAAGCATGAGATGTTTTAACAGCTCATCCCAAACACGGCAAGGCAAACGCTGCCCAGGCTGGATGGGGCTTTGAGCAACCTGGTCTGGTGGGAGGTGGCCCTGCCCCTGGCCAGGGGGGGTTGGAACTCAGTGGTCTTCAAGGTCCCTTCCAACCCAACCCATTCTGTGGCTCTAAGTCACCAGAGGGCCATGTGTAAATGCAGTTACAGTGATTTGATCCCCCACATCCTTACGTGCAGTTTGTTGCTGGGTCTGCGTGTCGGCCCGTTGCCATTCTGAACATCTGTGGTTCTGCATGAACACAGCCGCTGCTTTTTTTAATGATAATTTCTTCCAAATACGTCCCCCTGAACATGCAGGCTCAGGATGCTGCTTATATTGTATTTTCAGCCATGTCCTTGTGAGTGGAAAGCAGAGCATGTCAAAATGCTAAGCGGATTTACTGCTATGATTCTCTCTGGAATTTTATTACCTTCACATTTACTGGGAAAGAAAACAAAGATTTCCACAGACCTGTCATGGCTGATAGGTTAATTAGGGGGAGCTGGGGGGGGATAGGTCATGGCCCGAGTGAAAACTTCATGGGTCTTCTCGAGTATAAACCTTCAAAATCCTTAATGATCGCGCATGATGTTGTAATCCGGTTTTACAGACTTGGGTTACACGTTAAGAGCCACCTTTCTTGTCTTTTTTCTCATACGGTAGAAACGTTTACCAAGTAAGAGCGATAGCCTCCTGCTTTCAGTGTGTGAAACCAGTGCCTCCCGGCGCAGCCAAGGCAATAAAAGGGAAGAGGAAAAGGCCATGGCAGCGCTGCCGGCCGCTGCTTTTCCACCGTGTG
>VXAK01020029.1:569-13837 GCA_013399435.1 Arenaria interpres
AAAAAAAAAAAAAACCAACCATGAAAAGAGAAAGAAATGTATTCTAGTCTCCTATATGTCACGTCCCTTGGGCTTTCTCTATTCTTTCCCCTACTGAAATAATCTGAGATCTACTTCCCTTTATCACTATATTTTTAGTATCTCCAGTTCTTAACGAATCACTTAATCCTCCAAAGTCATACTCACCTTTCCTCATCCTTAATGTCTTCCTACTGCAGCACACATAACAGTATCCCAGGCACTAAAGTCTCCCTTATGGCAATTGTCCCTCTCATGTAACCTTCAGTGGTGTTCCAGGTAACCTTCCATGTAACCTGGACCTCTTTGTACTCATTAACCAATCTTTGTCTCCCTATGGGGACAGAAAGTAGCAGAAGCATGATTGTTTCTGCATGTGCACGTTGACCAGTCAGTTTCCATGTACTAATGGACCAGTTGCCTGTTAATTGGATTACTTGGATAATGACATTGTTCTTCCTTTTGGTTAAGGAACAAAAGGAGTATTTCCATTTCTCAACTACTGATTTTTTGGAAACTTTGAAAAACTTCATGTTTTTTAGACTGTTTCTACTCCTCACCCTTTTCCCAAGAAATTTGAAATTGCTTAGAGGGATCTCATGTGTCATAGAGAACAAACTGCTAAGTGGACTGTGTAAGCAATGAGCAGAGTGATGGAAAAATCCTCATTTTGTTAGGAAGTTAGAATCTTGTTTTCTTCACAAAAGAATCAAATTATCTTTACTGTGATCATAATCTTCTTAGTCCTTCCAAATTGGTGTTTCTGTAGTGAAGTCAGATAACGTCCCATTGATTTAGTGGCAATGCAATTATCATTTCCAGTAGCTCCTATGGAAATTTCAGTTCTCTTCTGTGTTGCAGGTAGGTTTTTCTAGGAAGTCCATCTATCACCAAGCACAATTTAGGCTGAAGATATTTTCTAATTACATGAGTTAAAGGTACTAGGTCTGCTTTCTTTATAAATAATTGAGGACAGTGCAACAAATGAGTATTTGGAAGAGATTTTCTGTGGCACTGCCTGCTTTCAGATGGGTTAAGATTTTTATCCCAGCCCTTCCCTGTGTAATTTTGACATGATCTTATCCCCAGGGTAGTCTTTCTAGATGGAACTTTCTGAGACAGAATATTGAAGCAAGAAGCCAAGGAATGAAGAACTGCCTGGGTCAATATAGTGTCAAAGGAAAAGAACATCTGGAATAAAAGACCACGTAAGGTCTATCTGACTGTTGAAGATGAAAGAGTCCTTACTAGAAAAACGTACGGACTGGAAACTTTAGACAAGACCAGATATTCCTAGTGAGACAGGGCTTTATTTAACCTAAATCAATCCCACTATATCATTATCAGCTAGTTTTCAGCAATAGACTTGGTAATATGAGCAGTTAAAAAAAAATGCTTATCAGGCTAGCAGCTGACAAGTGTGTAGACAAGCAAGATTAAAAATAAAATCTCTGGCTATCTGAGCATATTCTAATTTAGGAATAATAATAAAAAAAGCATTCTCTGTTTACTTTGTATTATCTTAGATGGTGTCACTCATGTCTGAATGATAAACTATTAATAAATTGTTTTATGTTGTGCTAGCAAGAAGTTTTATTTATCAGTAACCTCCAAAGTACTTAACTACAGCAGCATTTTTTTTTAAAGTGCTTTGAGATAGTAAGTCAGATAAATGAATGTTTTTCCTTGTATTGACTGTACTGTAAATGCATTCCAAAAATTCTAGTGTTCTGATGAAACCAAATTTCTGTTTAAGCTGCTGCCACTTATGCTTTTGCAATGTTTATCTAGATACTGTTGATTACCTTCAATTTTGCAGATAATTTAGGAATGTTAAAACGAGCCTTGTTGTTTCTCAATTCCCGGAAACAGTAGCAACACTTTGAAGGAGAAAATGGCAGGTGTTGTCTTTCAATTCAAGTTTCCACAAGAATGCTTATTTTTGCTAGCAGTTAAGTATTTAATTCAAATATTCCATATGAACTGTCTTAGTGATGCTGAGACCTCCATATTAACAAATTGAAGTACAGCATTCTTCTTTCAAGTCCTGGGTACTGAAATCTAAAGATGATCAAGAATATAAGCACTATTTTTTAAAACTTATAGTGTTCAGCATTGCAAAGAATTATTGGAAACAGAAACCCCACATACTGGAACAAAAGGGACAGTAAATTTAAAGAGCTTTGCATTTTTTTCTTGAAACATGATATGCTTTTCTGGAAAGTCTGATCCCCCATTTTGCCTGAGTTTGGCAAAAATGCTTTTTGATAAGTGTCAATAAATACTAATAAGTCCTTAATACATTATTAGTGATTTTAAGTGGTACTTTTTCTTGAGGATCTTATCATCATTACTTGGGACAAGTATGTCTTGAATAGTTATTTGTGTAAATTTTTGTGGCGAAGAACAACTGCAATGAAGTGTTCAGCTGCTCATTTGTTGCATCTTTCTGCAGAATATTGATTGGTTTTGAATTTGACTACACATTCTTCAGATGTTACTGTAGCTTTGCAAGTCTCAAACACAGTCCTCGGGAACACACTCAGCTTGCAATGGTTTAGCAAGTCATGTGGGATCTGGGTGCACATGCATGGCCTGCAGCAAATATAAATTAAACTTCACAGAATCGTTGTAATTTGGGACCAAAATTACTTTGTTTCTAAGGCATCCAGTTATCACAAGTTAGCTGAGGCATGTTAACTTGTCATCTCTTCATAACTTGATCATGCATCAAATCCCCAAACATTCACATGTCATAGTTAGTTCTCTTCTGTTGGCCTCATGGAATCACAGCTTTGTCAGAGTTAGAAGGGACCTCTAGAGATCATGTAGTCCAACTCCCCTGCTAAAGAAGGATTGCCTAGAGCACATTACTCAGGACTACATCAGCTTGGCTGTTTCTTTTTTAAAAAATGGTTTCTGCTTGACTAAAGAAACCATCTAAGACTCATGTTGCTTTGTTTTGTGGGCTTTTTAAAATTCATTTTCCTGAACATGTATGATTGGTATCATGTGTTTATGTAACTTCCAGCTAGTAATACAAGGATTTAAATTAAATTTCAAATTATTTTGATCCTTTTCATTTTATTTTTCTATATACTTTGCTTTTGATTTTAAATGTCTTCTGAAGTTTCATATCATAAGGTTAATTTCTGACTCTTTTTTTTTTTTTCTTTTTTAATATTACTCACCCTTTAAGAGAGCTAAATTTAATTCTGATGTGGTCACTATTACTTAATGTCTCAAGTATAACTACTTTTTCATTTTTTTACTAGCTTTTACTTTGGTATGTTCCAAAACAAACCATTCCAAGAAGGAATCATTTAACAGGCAAAACAGAACTACCTTAAATGTTTTCTTTATTATGCCAGATAATCAGTTTACAAAAGAGGCATCCAAGACATTTTCTAATGTGATTTTATTCTTTTGTGTGGCCTTATTGATCTCAGCAAAGACCATGTCATTAACATTCTCTCCAGTAGAAGCAGCACCACATTCTTATGGTATTCTCTATGTTCTCTACAGACTTCAGTTTAAGAAATAAATACATTTCTCATATTTTGGAATATATTTACTTTGTTTCAACAGTTGTATTTATTATGCACACATTCTTGTTTGTAGACTATAACAGTGTTTCTACTCATCATTCGGACTAGATGACCTTTGGAGGTCCCTTCCGGCCTGGACCAATCTATGAATCCTTTTCTGATATATGTGTCTTGCTCGATTTGGGAGAGGGGGTTCTGGAGGAAGAAAAACGTAATTTTTTATAAACAGAGGAGTTTCTATCCTGTCTGATTTTCTTGAATGGACCTTCCTTTTACTGTACTTGAGTATGAATTTGAGAATACAGAAAGCAACCATTAAATTTTCAACTCAAGGTGGAGGATTTACTTTGACTTACTAAACCAAAGTTAATGTCAATAAGTTATTATATTTTAATTACACATGCCTGAAAACATCTAGAAACTATCACTCTATATTTAGGTTAATTTTTATTTAAAGTCTAGATAAAGAGCAGGTTTACAAAAATGAGTTGTTTTATTACGGGAAGATATCAGATGCTGACACTGTAATGATTGAAGCACAGCACTGAAGCAGTACCATATCAGTATTCCTGGTAGCCTGACTGACAAAAAACTGTTAGTGTTAAAAGACCTTTTGATTCTGTACAGCATTAAACCCTTTGTTTCCCTTTAGAGATTTTTAAGGAAGATTACAAAAGATAATTGATTTCTTAAATAGGGCTTGATTGATATAGAAAAATATTTACATAGCAAAATAGTAGAAATAGTGGAAATAAGTAATTATAGTTTTGATTATTAGCCCTTGCTCAGTTTATATTTTGATGTATATGCAACACTATAGGGGAACACTTGGGGAAGAGTGGCTAGAAATCTGCCTGGTGAAAAAGAATCTGGCAGTGTTGGTCAACAGCCAGCTGAATATGAACCAGCAGCATGCCCAGGTTGCCAAGAAAGTCGATAGGATCCTGACTTGTGTCAGAAACTGTGTCCAGTAGGACTAGGGAAGTAATTTTTTCACTGTTGTCAAGTATTGGAACAGGCTGCCCAGGGAAGTGGTTGTGTCACCACTGAAGGTATTTAAAAGACATATAGATGTGGTGCTTAAAGACACGGTTTCATGGTAGACTTGGTAGTGTTAGGTTAATGGTTAGACTTGGTGATCTTAAGGGTCTTTTCCAACCTAAATGACTAGAACATCTCTGTTATGAGGAAAGGTTGGGGGACTTGGGTCTTTTTTGTCTGGAGAAGAGACGACCGAGGGGGATTCTTATCAATGCTGATAAGGGGTGGGTGTCAAGAGGATGAGGCCAGTCTTTTTAGTGGTGCCCAGTGACAAGACAACAGGTTATGGGCACAAACTTGAGCATAGAAAGTTCCATCTAAACATGAGAAGGAACTTCTTTACTTTGAGGGTAGCAGAGCATTGGAACAAGCTGCTCAGAGAGGTGGTGGAGTCTCGGTCTCTGGAGACATTCAAAACCTGCCTGGATGCCATCCTGTGCAACCTGTTCTAGGTGGACGTGCCCTCGAAGGGGGGTTGGTCTAGATAATCTCCAGAGGTCCCTTCCAATCCCATGTGATTCTCTGATTCTGTCATTCCATAGTTCTGTATTTTGTGGTCTTTGAAAAGACACATGGCCACCTTTAGTTTTAACGCTCTCTCTATGTCCCTAATTCCATGCTGACATGCCCTAGACTACTTTCTGCAATCTTTTGATTAATAATTTGGATCCAAGTTTTAAGTTTTTTGTGGTGTTTTTTTTTTCCCTTGTGTTTTCTTTTTTTTTTCTTTTCTTTTTATTTTTCTTTTTTTTTTCTTTTCTTTTTTTCTTTTCTTTTTTTCTAAGAAGCACTAGAGAATGGCAGCAACTAGAGAAAGGTTTCATGCTTCTCTTGACATGAAATTGTCACATACCTGTTTGTTATGTTCTTCTGACATAACCAGGGTTAAACTGACAACCAGATTTGGTATCAAAATAAATATTCCACCTTTCCCCAATTTTCTTCTTTGTGATTCTGGCACTTTTTCAGATCTGCTAAAACTTCAACAAACTCCTGCTAATACTGTCATGGGCAATGTACTTGGACTACCTTCCTTTGGTACTTTTTATTAACAGCTTTCTCTGTGGTGTTGACATTGTTATAGGAAGTTGAAACTGTGTTGTGGTCTGTAGCTGGTATTGATGTCTGGCATACTAGTAACTCCTGGGAATCTTCCTAAACCACATACTAGTTCTAGGGTTACTTTTAGTTAAGTGGAACTGGACTTCATTACCCACACATCTCTCCCCAAATTTTCATGATGTTAATTTTAAGACTTGTCAATGCCAATGAGAACAGAGACATTAAATTGTAGGTCAGCTTCAGAATATATCAATATCTGTAACTGGTGCTACTGGTGTTTCGTACCAGCAGTAGTTATAATACTATTAACCTAGTTAGATAAGGAGAAACCCTTATGATTTTTCTGACTAATTATATGTTATTCAAAACATTTAATCTGAGAATAGAACATGATTTTTTGGTAGTGGAATTGCCTGTCTTTTGGTTCCCAAAGCTGCTGACTTTTTTCAGAAATCAGCTTCACTTTTTATTTGTTCCTTTAAAATTCTACTGCAGCATGAAAAAAGTCTAAAGAATTACAGTATCAGTAAACTGTGTGTTAACTCTGAGACATGGAAAAACACTGACTGAATTTTTAGTTAAAGTGACTAAACTTGTGATCTAAGACAAATGTAAGCTCTGAATTTGCAATAAGTTCTTGGGTAAAATTTATATGGCTTAATTAACAGCCTATATTTCTGATGTACTGTTCAGGTTATCCTGAGTTCTACTGCAAATGAAAATTTTCTTTTGTCCTTGGATAATCTGGAAAGAGAGTGACATAATTAAACAGAACAATAGATCATTCATGACTACTGAATAAGTGACATGTTTTTGTTTTCCCAAGCTGAGCATTTCTAGATTGACTACCCTTTTGTGTCTGTTTCTGTGTTAAAGGCATACATTCCTTGGGGTAAAGATTTTATAATGATGACTGATGATATTAGAATATGTGGGATTTGTTCTGAGCTGTAGAAATCAGTGCATAATGAATTCAGAAATATCTGATGAATAATGCATTGTATTCTGCGTAATTTCAAGATTGACTTGTCTTTCAGCTGATGACCAGCCAGTTCTAGAAAAATATTCTATAGGAAAAGGGGAAGAAAAAGGACAAGGCCACCCTACTTGCATACACATTACATTTGTATTAATTTTTTGTATGCATTAAGGTCAACTGAACAAGATTTGAGCTATGTATCGCATGCTGAAGCTCAAGTTCAGCATATCCTTTGAACATGTGTTTGGGACTTCTGTGAACATATCCTCTGACATTTTAGTGCTTCAGTTGGCTAAAGCTCTTCTGATCTTTTCCAAATTTTGAGGGAACTTGTGTTTTTGGAAGCTTAATTAGTTTTGTTTTCCCTGCATCCTCACTGCAAAATCAGGACAGAACTAGTTCACATACCACAGCCCAAGCTGGGCTTTTCACTTTGTTTGAAGAACTCCTAAACTTGGCCTTGGGTTTCTTGTCTGAGTAAAAACTAAGTAAAAGACCAAATTAACAGTGTAGTGAAGATGTGTGATCCTTTCAAAATTTCTTTCTTTCTTTCTCTTCATAGCTAACTAAATGTCCTCAAGATATTAGAAGTATGCTGATGAATTTGTACTGTTTGGGATGTGAAGCTCAGTTTAGGCCCTGGTGGTTACTAATTATATTCAGGCAAACTATTCCCTTCTGATTCATAAAATAGTATGACTAAGTAATTTTTCTGGGGTTTTGTGAATCCACACCCAGTTTCTGATTGTTTATAGTTCTACAGTCTTTTCCGTATTAGCTATCCCTATAGTTACGTGCACTTAGGATTTGTGGTTGCACCTATATTAGAAAAGAAAGAATCTGAGAGCATCCTCTGAAACAACGTTGGGGCCAGGAGGAAAGGAATGGGAGAAAGTCATGCCCTACCCTTCCCCCTTCCTTGATCTCCAAAAACCAAAAAGAAAACCCCAAACCAAAACAATATCAAAACCAACCACATCTAAAAGTCCACTGGAGTTTAATTCAGTACAGTACAGCTTAATGTGTTGAAATTGGGCAAGGCTGTGCCACTGTGACACATTTCCTCTGGCATGGATTCTTAAAATTATCTCAGCAGGCTTTGTGCCTATACATACTTCCACCTCATCACAACCAAATTATATATTATTCACATCTTGTTATGAGAATCAACAGCTGCCTTATTATTTATAGAGTCTAGATCATCACAGCAGAAAGTCAGAGAGCAACAACTGAGAAAAAAACCCCGAGTTTTGTCTGAACTGACAGATCAATATCAATCATGTAGACAATCCTGACCTATGTTAGTTGTATTTTTAAGTGCTATCCCATATTGCAGAGTTAGAGACATACAATCACTGAAGAAATGGGAGGTCTTTCTAATCTTTCAGATCGGTAATCAGTGGGACAGATGGGTTATCTTCCTCAGTAGGACACTCAATCTGGTTTAAATGCTAATTAGCATTCTGTGGGATCACAATCCTATATTTGAGGTGGAAGTATAACATCTGAGAGACCTATTGGAAAGATCTTGTCTCTGAGAGCTTTTGCTTTTTGCAGCTGTTTCAGCTGTTAGAAGATGTAGCCTCTTTGTTTTCCTTACCTACATTCTCGGAAAATCATAACCATACTCTACAACTAAAACTTAGGAAGTCATTGGCGTATTTTAAAACTAGTCTTTAGCAAAGATTCATATAATGAAACCCTCCAAAACAATTATTTTGTTGAAATGAAAACGAAGAACAGGAATGTTGTGGGATATTAAACATTTAGATAATTTATCTAAGTATCTTTCAGATTTCCCTTATGCCTTGTTTTTACCCTTGTAGTTATAACTGGGATCATAAATGGAAGTGTGACAATATTCTAGAGGAAGATCTAGAATTACAAAAAATTCCTCAGATATTATTTCCATCGCATATCCATCCCATCTTAAATCAGGCCAATAAATCTCAATTTCATACATTGGTATTTCTACACTTGGGAATACTGTTTGAGGTAAGCAATTTTAGGACAAATTGGCTATTTGAAACTGCAGGAATGGAGACCAATGTTGCCTTTCCGCAGCTACAGTTGGTCATCTCAAGCTGGCATGGATAAGCACATTGAAAACAGATTTAAACTGAAAAACTGTGTTCCTTTATACTACATTATGCTTTGACAGAATCTGACACAACCTAAAACGCCAAGTTCTCACTTGGCATGATAAATACAATTTTTCAAAATAATTTATTTTTTTACTGCCTCACATTTGGCAGGGAACTGTAAGTTTCTCTATACTTGAAATATTGTGATATTTTTGTTCTATTTATTATTATTATTTCAAAAAACAGCAAAAATTCAGTCTCGTCCCAGATAGATGCAGTGTAGGTGAAGCAGATTGTGTGTATGTTTATGTGTCTGTACATTTTTTCTCCTTATCAGTACACAGCTCAACCTGTGGAAAATAACCGTGAACAATGAGGTAGATCTCATGAATTTTTTACACATAACCTTGCAAAAGCTATATCCTTGCTCAAATGAAAACATAAATTTTGGTATAAGTTAATACTGCCTCTTTTTGAAACATGTAACTATAATAAATACAGATATAAGATAATCTTACTACAAAAACTATTCTCACTTTTTAGATTATGTGAATGATCTCTAGAGACAATGTCCATATGCTGCCTAGGTACTGATTTGTATACCTTGTAATTTATTGTTTGGATCTGGTAGTGTTTTGGATTTAATAATTAATTAAATATAATGTTTGGTGTCTTTATTAAATATTGTATTTTGCAACGTGTTATTTTGATACTTATAAAGCATGACAGCTGGTTTTCTGTTCTTCCCAGTAAGTAGCTTTATAAATTGCTTATTGATTTTGTGACTATATTAAGAGATATAGCACTTGATTATTTGTCATCCCTGTATAGCTAAAAACAATGTTTCAGTACCGTATCTTGGCATTTAAAAAAGCCTTTCTTGTCATTTAAATACCACTTGAAGTTCCAAAGCCAGGTTCCTTAATCCTAGGGGACTGTCTGGAAAATAGATGAACTGTTTTAATATGAAGGCTAGCATATCTTAGCTGAACAACCTTTGTAGCTTGCGCTGGCAGGAAGAGCCATTAACCACTTTGTCCTTTTCCCATCAGTAAATCCAGACTTTCAAAAGATGCTGCAGATGGCTTTGTGACTTAAGCAACAAATCTCATGTTTTCAATTTTCTCTTCAAGATTTCAATTTTGAGCAACCTGCAGGACACTGAAATCTTGCACGAAGTGTAACAATTGCTGTTCACTATGTGTAATTGAGAAGCAGAGATCCCTGGTGTTTCAGCTTGCTAGGGAGTAGATCCATGGAGTATAGCCAGTTTCCTGGACTATTAATTAAGTCAAGGATAGGGTTTTCTACTTCACTATGGATCAGTTAGGCAGTTTATCATTATTACAGATCCGAAAGAACACATCTGTCCACATCTTGTGGAGCAATATTTTTTTCACCCTATATATTGAAATAACATATTTCTTTCACCAGCAGGAAGTCCTGTTGTTCGCCTGCAGTGATAAGTAGCTGCATTTTTTCAGAGAGAACGTGATGTTCACACTTAAAGAAGCCTGTCCAGTTTTCTTTTCTCCGACTCAGCCTATTCAGTTGACTTTTAAATTTGGTTGAATTCTGCTTTAACAAAAGGAGTTGTAATGCCTGTAATCTCCAACACAACAAGGCAAAAGTGGGGCCTCTGAAGCAGAAAGTCAATATCAGTATTGGAAGAGTTTTCTTAGGAGATTGCACAACCTGGTTTGCAGCAACAATTGTTTCAGTAAGAGTATGTCTTGTCTCAACCTGTACCTGATCACCTTGAAGTGATTGACTGTAAAAAGATGTTTGGGCAAGTCTGCAATAAAAAGCCCTGAGCAATTTTTGTCCACACCTGGCTGTTTCTACAGAAGAGAAACCTGAAGACCCTGAGACAAATTGTGTGATCTGCCTTAAATATTTGGTTTAAATATTGGTACAAACATGATTTCACAACTTCTGTGTGATAAATCAATGTAAAGTTTGTAGCAGTACAGAAGAAATCAAGGCGGATGATGACAATGATGATCATTTTATTCTTTAATGAATACTGTTATGTAAAATGAGTCTAGTCTACACCTGGCATTTCAATCATCATACTTCAAACACCTTTTTTTCCTGGAGTAACTACACTCTTATTCATGAAGGAAATATTTCAATAGAACCACAGTTTTCTTCTCTCTGAAAGAACAGTTTTCCATTTTGAGATACCGACTAATCCAGGAATGGAAATGTTCCTTGTTATGCTATATGTGCATAAATTGCTACTTACACTTTCTCTGCTTATGCCAGGTACTGTGGTTTCCCACTACTCAATTTGAATACAATCAGACTAACTACTATTGTCACTCAGTGCAAATTAAATTGCACCCAAATTTCAAATCCGCTGCAGTTTAGATTACCAGATTACCATTCAATATAAACTGACATTTAATCCATGACTTCAGTGGTTTTCAACTGATTTCGCTATTTCCATCTTCCCTCGACTTGCAGAGATGCGTTGAGCCAGCACACACACATAGTGATGGATAATAATTAGGAGGAAGACCATTTCCCAAATATAAGCAAAACCATTACAGTATTTTGTTTTAAATAGTAGATTTTAAAATCATAATCAATGCAATTAGGGTGTAACAGATATTTTTTCCATATCAAAGTGAACATAGTTCTTGTAAAAAATTCCCATCATCCTGGCAAAGATAAGACTTTTTCAAGACCATTTGGAAAACAAACCCTCAGGCATGTTCCCAGTCACATTAATTCTTCAGATTCAATTCCTAGAGAAACTTCTAGTCGCTTTAACTGCAAAACAAGTGTAAAAAGGAGGGACTGCAATAAAGTCATGCTACATGTGCTAGTCTGGATTAATAACCTTTTTTCTCAACCTCAGAAAAGCATTTATTTTTTTCTTGACCCCAGCCAGAAAGTTGGAAGGGAATGGGTGGTAGGCATAGAGTACTGCAACTGTGGATTAGTTAAATAGGCTCAAATAAGGTTTTGCAAGAGCCTAGTGGAGACCTTTGCTCTGTCTGGGACCTGGTCTATCACCAGGAACAACCTCTCCTAAATGTTGGCATCTGCTCAACATTTTCAGACTTTCTTGTACTGAAGCAATCATCACACCTGGCTACCAAGTGCAGTGTTGTGCTTATCATTTCCGCTCAATCTTTGGCCTTGCTCATGAATCCAAGAAGGAATGATTTATTCACTAATTTTACTAGTAACTTGAGTCAGTAAGGTAAAGATAATTTTTCCATTGTGTTAGGTACTGCACAAACATGTATTNNACCGCACAAACATTTATTAAAAAAAAAAAAAAAAAAAAAGATAAAAGAGAGGATTGTAAACTCATTTGTCTCCTAGTTTAGATGGAAGTGCCTAAACGTCAATTAGGAAATCCTACCGCCTACCTGGAAGATCATTTTCACAGGTCACATTAGAGGAATGAAATTTAAGAGCTTCATAACCTAGACTTTTCAGTTGTCTTGATGGATCTTGACATATAATTTTACATGACTGTGTCTAGATAGATGTTAAAAACTGACTTCACTAATTGATATATGTGGAAATATCGTATGTCTATTCTGATGCATACTGTTAGTCTTTGTTAGCTGATATGAGGACATAATTCTGTCTTTGGGCTCTCATATATGTTAGTCATATGATGTTATATACATATATATGATATATATTGGTTAAATAATGCCAAAGTTTTCTCAATAAATGTGTATGTCTAAATTCAAATATTTATCTAGCAGTGCCAATAATATGTCATTTCCTATGAGAATGGTACAAGAAAGTACCTGGTTTCTGGTACAAGAAAGAGTCTTTTCATATCTCTGACAATTGAGATAGTACAGCCTGAACTGTGCACAGAGGATCAGAATAGATTGTTATAATGTTCTCTTATATGCTTCAAATTTCTGAGACCTTTCTTTTTTGGCATAATTCAGTCATTGTGTTGAATGCATAGGCACTTACAGGCTTAGTACAATTTCACTGTCAATAGACTCATAATTTATAAAGGCAGTTCTGATACCTCTTCATCATTAATGTTCACTTTTCATCTAATGCACATTTTTTTTTATTGGACTTTGAGAAAACATATGACATACATTATTTTGGTTGCTACTGCATGCCTGAATTTAAAAAGAAAGAAAAAAATGTAGGAAGTTTTATCCTGCTTAACCACAGCATATTTTTTCCATCCTCAGGGAAAGAAAATAATTCTGGTTGAAAATGATACTCTGTTATGTATAGCATAATGTTTTCTCTGACTTTAACAGATTCCACTGTTTTAGAAAGCACTGGAAGTGGAAAACTTTAGACAGTAACAACTGAAATCACATCACATTGCATTTATTAAAAGCAAAAAACCCTTAGAAGAAAGAGCAGAGAGATGTATAGCTTCAGCAGTGTTCCTTTCACTGAAAAGAAAGAGACTTCCAGGATATATTTTCCTTAGAAATGTATGTAAGTATGCTTAATTAACATACTCAGACAGAGATATTTAATGATGAGCTATTAGTTTTAAACTGAGAGAAGCAGCTGTCACTTTAA
>VXAK01020030.1:0-24100 GCA_013399435.1 Arenaria interpres
AGTTACAATACATGGAATTTAGAAAATATATAGTCTCTATCAAAAGAGCCATCTTATTTGAAACTGTTTACTAGGAAGCCCATGAAAAGACTATGGCTAGAGGAAAACAAATTTAAATGTATTTATAGGAAAAAAATCCCATACGATTAATAATCTTTAAGACCAAAAAAAAACCACCCTGAAATATTTTTGAACAGTCATTACACAGGACATCACGTTCAGATACCTTTAACATAGCTCTGTGCAGGAGATAGGGATATCTGAATTCTATTCTATTCTTATCTTAGTGTCTGATTCTGAGGTATTTATTTTACTTTTCTTTATTATTTCCACTCCTTCTGGTCTGTACATACCTTTGCACAATGCCTCCTACAGACCTTGGGCTGCCTAGGCATTACATTAAAACTAAAACATGTTGTATATAAAAGTTGTTATAAAACCAGAAAACACCCGATCCACACAAACTATTCTTGTCCTTCCCAAATTCCTCTGGGAAATCAGCTCTGCTGAGTTTAGCAGAGGCATCTCTTGGACAGATGTCATTGGTTTTGGGAAATGTTAACAAAACCCCAAAAAGTCACTGAGAATGGAAGAAAATCTATAAAAGACAAGAATACAAAGCAAAATAAGTATAACAGGAGACTATAAGTAGACATCCTAAAACTGGACAATTAGAAGGCTGATATTTTTACATACCTACACAGTTATCTGGATAATGCTATATTTAAATACAATTCTTCTCTATAGACACATTTACAGTACTCTGAATCACAACCTCCTGTTAAGAAACACAGCTCTATTAGCCTGATTCAAGTCTACACAGAAATAATTTCCTTGAAATAACAGATATGGGAGAACTGCAAGTTTTCTTTGTTTCCTCTGGGAATAAATACATTTGCATTGTTTTGTAGCCTGACCTTGTTTACAATTCTACTCTGTTCACATCAGTTATGCTGTGCATTTAAATCTCTTACTGCATTAATTGTAACTTTCTAACTACTTCCTTCACATATTCAATATATCTATAATGCCATGATTCTTTTCCCATATATATAAATGAAAATATAAAATCCTTCAGGCATGGATTAAATCCTCAGTACATGTTATTTTGTGATACCTGGCATGTAGGACCTCCAAAATCATCTCAGCAGAACAAATGACCTCTCCCCACCCCTTACGGAAAATGAATGTCCTAACTTTTCATGGCTATTTACATCTGACCCCCTGCAGCCATATCGCCTCTCTTCATAACATCTTTCTTTTCTTGGTCCCTCCAAAATTTCCTACCTATCTGAAAGGCTGAGCAGTCTCATGGATTAAAGTCTGTTCAGAGCTGCACATTTCTGTAGGAGAACCTTTAGGAGAGCCAGTTGCTGTGTCTCAGAGCAGCTGAGGAACTCAATTGAAACTGTAGTTCTTTTAGTGGCAGCATTTAGTTATGGCATCCTTCCGCTTGCAGGCTATGGACTTTCACAGAATTTCCAGAAACTTAACACTTTGAGACCTCTTTGAAATTGTTCAAGAGCTTCAGAACTAGTTTTGATTAACCCAGATGGACAACACATGCATTAAAAAAAGCTCAAAAGCATATTCTATTTTATTAGAGATAAGAAAAAAAATATTCTTTATTTAAAACACAAATATTTCCCAAATTACATAGCTATACATACGAATACTGGTTATTGACTATACTCAAGTATTCACTGAATATATTAATTTTCAACACCGACAATGTTCAATGCTATTCAACCACTATCTCTAAGTTTCCCACAAGTAAAAAGCCATAGCATGTTACTTAAGTAACCAATTACATACTGTAAAATAATGAATAGCAACTGAGCAAGTCAAACAGCTCATGATCAAATGAGTAGGTTAAAGGCTGCTTATTCAAAACATTATGCAAATATATAACAGTATAAAAACATCTGCAAAAGCTGAAGTCACTTTACAGGTTCACAAGCAGAAAATTTCATGTGAATAATAATAATGAATTCTGGCTCAAGTTCTTACATCTAGGAAATCCATTTCCAGAGTTATAATATTCAAATTGCATGCCCACTGTGTGGGTCTCATGTAAAAGTATTTTTTCTAGGAGGTTGCCACTTTTAATTTTCATTAAGAGGCACAATACAATTCACACTTCAGTGATGTATCAACACCCTAAGTCTCCCTCCCTCTGACATTTCCCATTCCCCCATTCTCCCTGTTGCATATTCCCTCTTAACCTCAAAGGAATAGCACTTTACACTCAATCTTCTTTGAATTCACATTGCTTGATCTTGAACAACCAGAGACTGGCACAGTATCCCAAGACAAATTCTCACCAATTCTTTGTACAGTTGTACTTCTTTCTTTGTGAAATACCCTGCTGAATAGATAATAAATTTGTCTCTCTCAATCATCCTATGACCTGCTAATACAGTTTCTTGTTCCTCTCTCATTCCCTTTGAAAAGATTCTAGCCATCAGTAGGAATCTTGCTATTAGTTTCAAGAGGATAAACTTTTATTTTGGGATAAAACATAGTTGTATTTTGACTTAATACATCCCAAGGACATCCAATTTAAAGAAAAAAAAAAAAACAAAACCACAACCAAAACTGAGCCTCTTCTTCTTTGACAGCACCACTCAATTCACATTAATGAAGAGGGCTATCCAGAAAAGGCATAAGTTTTCTCATTATGCAAGTTTAACCATTTAATGTGGAACAGGGGAACAAAACAAAATGAAGAACTGAAACCTGCTTACAAGGAGGAAAGGTCACGTCATGTCATCCAGTATCAACAGCAATTACAAAAAACGTTATAACTTAAAAAATGCAGTTGTTTTTAATAAAATACTAGCAATCCAAATTTCATACACAATCAGGTAATATTTCAGAGCAGCTTCCTAAAACTATTTATTGTACAGCTATTATCGCAGTATTGCTCCACTAGAGCTGTTGGATACAATGTGGACTGACACATCTGTGACAGGAGGCTCCAGGAAAATTTTCTGCTATCCCCCTTGCCCCTTGAAATAGCCACATACTCAAAATATCTGTTCCTAGACCAAAGATTTACTCTACACACACATTTTAGTCTACAAGCTAAACTGTAAACACCCTGGTATATGTATTTTTACTTTGTTTCTGTTTCTTAAGCTTGTCCAGGTCCTTCTAGATGGCATCCTGTTGACTGCTACCCTCTAAATGTGACCATCCAACCAGTTCCTTATCCCCTGAACAGTCCACTCATCAAATCCATCTCTCTCCAATTTAGAGAGAAGGATGTTGTGGGGGACCATGTCAAAGACCTTATAGAAGTCCAGATAGACAACACCAATAGCTCTTCCCTTGTCAACTGATGCAGTTACCTCGTCACAGAAGGTCACCAGGTTGGTCAAGCAGGACTTGCCCTTGGTGAAGCCATGCTAGCTGTTTCGAAACCCCCTCCCTGTCCTCCATGTAGATTAGCATAGTTTCTAGGAGGATCTGTTCTATGATCTTCCCAGGCACAGAGGTGAGGCTGACAGGTCAGTAGTTCCGAGGCTCCTCTTTTCCACCCTTTCTAAAAACAGGTATAACGTTTCCCTTTTTCCAGTCACCAGGGACTTCACCTGTCTGCCATGACTTTTCAAATATCTTGGAGAGTGGCTTAGCAACTACATCAGCCAATTCCTCCAGGACTCCGGCATGCATCTTGCGAGGTCCCATAGACTTCTGTGTGTTCAGGTTCCTCAGGTGGTCACAAACCTGATCTTCTCTTACAGTGGGAGGGACTTTGCTCCCCCAGTCCCTGTCTTGCAGTCCATCCACTTGAGGGGTGTGAGAAGACAGGTTGCCAGTAAAGGCAGAGACAAAAAAAGTTGTGAAGTACCTCAACCTCCTCCCCATCTTGTTACATTTGCCAAACTTGCTCCTCAGGGAGATACCATTTCTTTGACCTCCCTTTTCTGGCTGACTTACCTGTAGAAACTCTTACTATTATTGAGTCTCTTGCCAAGTTCAGTTCCAGCCACTCCTTAGCCTTCCTGACTCCATTCCTACACAACCAGGCAGCATCCCTATATTCTTTCCCAGGTTACCTCTTGCCTTCTATGGAAAGCATCCTTAAACATCTACCAGCTCTGTTCTGCTCCCTTATCCCTGAGGGCAGTTTTCCAGGGGGTCCTATTGAAGAATAATACTTCACTAGTTCCAGCAGTCAAATGCAAGGGATTCCTTAGTGAAATCACTGGACAAAGGCAATGAACTCTGCACAATAACATGCAACTAATAAATGTGTGTCAGCATGCAGGCATCCTGGAGTCTGTTCCATAGTAACAGTCTCTTTCTTGGTACCATGAATAGCAGCAAGTATTTTCAAGGTCAAACCAAACGTTGAAAAAAGGGAGGTTATCAGTGCATATGATATATGAAGCCCACACAAACTTCCATAACCATGACTACTCCATGTGTAACCCTGTTTTGACACTGTCGCAATAAGCATTTCTGATATCTCCTGCTACAGTGAAAATGCATGAGGTACTACCTCTGGTCATCACTCACTGGTGATGACTATTCCTTGTAATTGCTAATATAGCCTCCTATCTACAGAGGAGTCATTCCTGGCAGATACTGAGGTAGTCTAGTTTCCAGAACACGGAAGCCTTATACCCAGGAATGACAATTCGACAAGAAATGCACTTAAATGCAGAGAAACAAGCAGTGTGGAGTTATACCCACACTCCTCAACATCAGAAGGCTGCAATTCAGAGCTCACCATGAGGACCCAAAGTGACAGTAAGCATTCCTCTGTCTTAGTAAACTGCAGTGAGCAGCCAGACAGGAGGAGCAAGAGCACATGCTTTAGTCATACCACAATGGAGAAGTTTCTGGTCTCACAAGACAGGACACAAGTATATCCACTGTTAGAAAGCACAGGTGCCTCAAGCACAGTACAATGAAGCACAAGCCCACTATCTTTGTTTTTCAATGCATAACGATCAATTCTTTATATAAGGACGAGATCACCTTAATGTACAGTACACAAAATCCACTCAGCCTGCTTGCACATGTATCAAGCTGATTATAAAGTTTCTCTATTTTAAACATCCTTCAATGCTTCTACTCATTTGCCATTATTTGACTGCTACAATGATAAGAATGTCTCCAGCTGCACTAATTATATATTTTGTTGATTTTTCATAACCAAGAAATTAAATTCTCAAATAGATTAATTAATAGTAATTATATATAACCAAAAAAAGCTTTGATATAATGACATGGTAATTGGAGTGTTATGTCCCTAATATAAAACCATAGAGTAAATTTAAAATCACTGACAAGATATGAGTAAACTGATGGTTACTTTAACATATGACTGGAGAACTTGATTATAGCCTGCAGTAACCCGTTTGAATAACTGATATGGACCCTGCCTCAGACCTAACAGTTATTTTAGGCAAAAAAGACTTTTTACATTCCCATTCATTTGGACTAGACTTTTCTTATTTATTCAATAATAAAATTATTCAAGCATTAAACAATCTTATTGTTTTGCATGGCAGTTGTTTGGCCATATTTTGCTCCACTTTATTTGTCCTTAAACCACTATGACTCCAAATTCACAACTTTTAAAAATAAACGTCACTGAGATCTGTTAAATAAGGAGACACAACACACAAGTTACACTACTAAGGGTAATGATGCTTTCATCCTTTCTGGATTATAATTACACTGCAGGGGATCAATTTAATGCAAAACAAGAACACACTAAAATTTTGTGACT
Source organism: Arenaria interpres (assembly GCA_013399435.1). Lineage (NCBI taxonomy): Eukaryota > Metazoa > Chordata > Aves > Charadriiformes > Scolopacidae > Arenaria > Arenaria interpres. Next base: position 5,750 of record VXAK01020030.1, read on the forward strand.
CTTTTGTTGACTTTCCCTTGAAGTACTGTTCTGTGGAGGCAATCATGTGTTGTTAATACTGCTTTTTTAACTTCTAAACTTTGTTTAAGTTCAGATGCACCTGGAATACACTTTTGAACTTTAAATAACATTAATAATTAACTATTAAACATTAAGTAACAAAATGCTGGTATTTGGTTTTCAGATGAGTTTACTCCTTTTACAAATTCCAGAATACTATAAGTAGCAGCCATACTAATTCACTTTAACTAACATACCATATTTCATAACACGATATTTCAACAGCAAATTATTTGTTAGTAAGTGAATATAGTTACAAGTTAAAACTTTGCACCTTCTCTGCCAACACCTTTTAAGTATTAAGAGCTCATTCAAGCTGAAACATACATATTTATTTTTTATTCTCAACTACATCTTTATTAAATAACATCAATGCAGACTAACTCCTCAAACTGCTCTTCTGGAAGCGTAGAGGAAAAATTACACATAAAACTTGTTTAAATAATATGATACTAACTAACACAAGAGTTCTTTGCTGTATCTATAATCTATCAGTTCCATTTCCAAGAGCTGTTCAGATACAGTCATTAAAGACAACCATAAATGCAGTTTGGCAAAACACATCTGCTTTCTAGCTATTCAGAAAACACACACACTAAAAATAATCCATCAATCCACTATGATTTTGTTTCCGTATATACATTCTTACCCTTGGGATCAGTTTTTTCCTAGGCCAATTTCACGAAACAATGTGAAGTCTTATTCAGATTGGTAAAATGAAATTGGTGTCTGTTTTCTTTTTTGGGTGGAATATCCTTTGCATTATCAAAAACTATTTTAAAAAGCCACCGGGGACTGCTCATCCTCAGTAAGACTCTGCGGAGTGTGCAGCTGCGCAGCAAGAGAAAGAGAAAAGAGGTGATGCTAGCAGCTATCAATAGGAATCTCCATTAATAGCAGTTTCCTTGCAAGATGTTTGTGACAGTCATCATTCATTTCCTTGTGGAACACACTTCAAAGTGGTGAATCTGGTCAATAGTCAAACTGTCCAGGTATCAGGAACTAAAGAGAAGAACTACAAGGGCTCCACACAAGTTCCCTTCCCAGCACAACCAATTAAAACATATGTCTGGTGGGGTGGAGTCCTAACAAGATTGTGATAGCTGAAACCAAGTAATTTTTTGTGTCTTTAAAATATTTGTAAGCTTCCTTATTTAGGATACTGACCTTTAGACTGCTTATATTTGAAAGAGGTTGTTCCACATCTCAAGAATTCTAAGGTAGTATTTCCTATTTACCGCAAACATTAATATTTCTGCATCCTCAGAAGTGTCCAGCACTGCTCTTGAATCAGTTTTCATACTCCCATTAAAATCATAATCCATTTTGAAATTACATTTTTTAGCCTTTTCTATAATGATGTTCCCTTAGAAATCTGAATGCCAGCTGTTAGTCTCCCTACAAGATTTTATGTTTCCGTATTTGGCATACTTGGTTAGCACCAATTTCCCTTTTTTTCCAATTTTTTCTTACTAGCACGTAAGATAATATACCCATTTCAGTACACTCCAGTGCTGATGCACCAGCATAATGAGTGGTTTGCCAATGCACCTCTGGGGAAAGTGTTAGTAATTAACTGCAACTGCCACAGCTGAGAGGACACAAAGAAAGCCTTTGTCTTGATTTCATGAACACTCCAGCTAATAGCCAAAAAACACTTTTGGTTTCATTTTATGTTAAGTATAGACATTCAGAAAAACATTATACTCCATTTTATGCACTAGAAAATTGTATTAAGTGCAAATAATAGACAGAATATAAACTCGGGGCCATCACAGCTTGCACCACTGGTTACAAAACAGTGTTTGAGTGGTGACTACTGCTGAGATAACAAAGTCCGTATTAAACTTTCTAACAGTCAATGTCTATTCAACATACAACACAAACATGTCTGTAAGCATATCTGTGAAAGATATTGTCTCATTGTGGCCAAACTATTCCTTTCTTTTCATCTACTCTAACACAGAATTCTATCACATTCACAGTTGGTAGCAGAATTAATTCTTGCCCTCTGTTGGTTTTTTTTCAACATACCTGATTATATTTTTTCATGAAACGGGACAATAAACAGATCAGAAGAAAGGAATACAAGTATTTCTCTCTGTGTCTTTATAAATATTATACATGGACATATGTTTGCATATAAATACACACATTATGTATCTTTTCTGCTGATTAGACAAGTTTTAAAAATATGTAACTCAACAAAGCAATATAGCTTCATCAAAAATCCTGCAGGATTTTTTGTTTTACTTCACGATGACCTTGTACTAGTAAGTTACATCTATCTGAGTTGTGACCAGTTTTCTAAAAGTTAACTAGAAAGAAGGAGGTAAATTGCAATGAAATGTTTAGAGTTATTCCCACTATTAATTTGACCTAATTGCCATATACACCAAGCAACTGTCTTGTTCATTCACTTCCGTTTGCTGTTTAGAGGTTCCAGGTCAGTCAGGCATGTTTGTAGATGTAAATGGGCCTGATTATAAAGGTTGCAAGTTTGCTTTACAAAAGCTGAGGTTTCTCTGCACCTTGGAGACCTACTGAAGCATAAGTATTCACGCTTGTCATTGCATTTTTAAGTGCAAAAGTTTAAATTCAGATTTCCTGTATGGGAAATGATACAAAGCATTACCTAAAGAGATTTTTATTACCTGCAAAATTAATAATGAGAGTGAAGTTGAAGCACAGATCAAGTGAACACCTATCTTTTTAACCAAGTACTAGTAATTAATTTTGAAAAATACAATTTTAAAGCCAGAATTTAGTGATGTATATTTAAAAAACAGTGATATAGCACAAGAAAAAATTCCAAATCCAGGCGTTCAGTACATAAGTTAGATTTTTTTTCATAACTTTTATTTCCACTATTAAACTCAAGTGGGTTTCTAAAAGTCAAGGAAATTTGTTTTCTGCTGGCAACATTTTATAGTATTATTATATTGCTTACCCAAATCATTTGATGGTGCTCTTCTTACTATCTTGACAGTACATTGAGAGGCTTGAGAGGTGGGCCCATGCCAGCCTCATGAAGTTAAACAAGGCCAAGTGAAAGGTCCTACACATGTCACACAGCAATCCCAAGTACAAATACAGGCTGGGCAACGAATGGACAGAGAGCAGCCCTGCTGAGAAGGACTTGTGAGTACCGGTGAATAAAAAGCTGGCTATGAGCTGGCAAAGTGCACTCACAGCCCACAATGCTAACTGTATCCTGAGCTGCATCTAAATAAGCATGACCAGCAGGTCAAGGGGGGGTGATTCTGACCATCTACTCTACTCTCCTTAGACCCCACCTGGAGTACTGCATCCAGCTCTAGAGTCCTCAGCACAAGGACATGGACCTGTTGGAGCGAGTCCAGCGCAGGGCCACAAAAACGATCAGAGAGCTGGAGCACCTCTCCTGTGAAGACAGACTGAGAGNAACGATCAGAGAGCTGGAGCACCTCTCCTGTGAAGACAGACTGAGAGAGTTGGGGTCATTTAGCCAGGAGAAAAGGCTCTGGGAAGACCTTATAGCAGCCTTCCAGTACCTAAAGAGGGTCTACAGAAGAGATGGGAAGTGTTTCTTTATGAGGGAGCATAGCAGTAGAGCAAAGGCTTTAAACAGAAAGAGTCTAGATTTAAATTAGATATCAGGAAGAAATTCTTTAGTGTGAGGGTAGCAATGTACTGGAATAGGGTGCCCAGTGAAGTTGGGGATGCCCCATCCCTGGAGGTATTCAAGGCCAGGCTGGATGGGGCTTTGAGCAACCTCATCTAGTGGGAGGTGTTGCTGCCTGTGGCAGGGATGTCTGGAACTCAATGATCTTTAAGGTCGCTTCCAACCCAAACCATCCTATGATTCTATCATCTGTAGGTACCCATACAAGTCAGATAAAGCCATTCTCTATTTTAATCCCTATACTTAAGTTAAATGTCAAGATTCAAGGCAAATCTTAAGCATACAAGTAGTCTCCTTAACAATGCGGTTAGTCTTACAGAGTCAACAATGTCAAATTTGTGATCAGACATATTCCTAAATCTTCTAAGAAGTCAGGGTTTGAATATCACAACTAAGATCTTGAGCGAAGGCTGAAAAGCTAACAAGGTTAGTGTTTGTAGGCCCCAAGGCCCCAAAGTAACCAGAACCTACCTGAACCCAGCATTAAATGTAATCTAAAAATATTGCTTCATTCTATGGGCAATACCTATTATTCAGGTTCTCACAAGAAAGTTAAAATAATAAAGGGCTTCTGTATATTTTGCTGTGTTTGCATCCGCAGTACTATAAACAAATCCTGAAAAGGCATAGGTGTTAGCTGAGTCACTGTAAGCCACCAGAGTTCCTGCTAGACTTTGTAGAAAGGATGTTCTCTTTATCCAGTGCAGATATCTCCAGAAAATTGCCTAAAAGCCACAGTTTATCTCCTTTTCATTTTACAAGCAAAGAAACTACAAACTAAATGATGTTTAACCATATGGTTCAGTATTCAGATTATTTACCATGTTTACCTTGCCATCAGATCCATTGCTACTACATGGATCACTGGAAGCTGCAGTCAAACATCCCCACAAAGAAAATAGTCACTAAGGTTATAGCCAAGATTATTACTCCAAATTGATTTCACTCTATAAAAAGGTACTCTGACTCCTAAGAAACATTAAAGACTGGAAACACTTCATTTTAATAACACTGATAGAATAAATTTGCAAACAAGCTTTAGCTACACCTATTATCAACCTGAATATATTAACACTAAGAGGAAACAATTATTTTACATAGCAAAAACAATAAGGCATTTATTCTTCAGTATTTTAAACTCCCTTTAATTTATGTGCATATTTATTCAACATATGCATTTGAGTTTTGCTGCATGAGTTATTCAGACACAGAACAAAAGGTACCAGTACTGCAATCACCTCTGCATAATTTCCTCTGTATTAGTCAATACCCTTTCCTCCAAGGAAGATTTACATTCCAGTCAAGGGTGGAGAGTCCCAAAGTACGTGCAGTATTCCTATGTCTATTTGCCAGAAAAGGCAAAAATTCAAAGCAGCGGTACATAAAGTAAATGCTAATTGTGCTATGAAGAAATACACAGGCAGATGGGTCAGGGTACCAGCAAAACAAAGGACAGAAGCAAAGCAAGCAACACTACCCAGAGACACAAGGAAGAAAGCCCTTCTTCCCTGTACACAACCCATTATATCTTTCAAAAAGATCCAGCCCTGAATCCTATAATCAATGTGCTCATTTTTTCAAGTGAAGACTGCTGTAATATCAGCTACTCAGATTGTCTCTTTTTTTTTTCCTTTCTAAAATCTACTGCTTTACACATAATATAAAAACACACCACAGAAATGGTAGAAATCACTGGCAGCACACAGATCCACAAGGGACGTATGCTATCCAGAAACTGCTCGTTTTCAGCATTCTACCGCAATACAGAGATCTGTGTCTTCGTCTTTCATAATACCAAACGACGACTTTTGTTCAACTATTAATGCACACAAGCACTAAATGGAGCTCAGTTCTAGACTACCAGTTTTCAATGTAAAGCACCTTTTAACAGGCAGAAACAAAAAATTAAAAAATGAAGGACAGACCAAGGAAAACCACAGAAGCTGAATTTTAGCACTAAATTTAGTTGCAAGAGAATCAAATCCAGGTATTCTTATTTAGAACCTGCAATATTTATATAATCAAGAACACATGACCAAAAATAAAATTAAAACATTCTTGTATCTAATTTAAGTGTATAAACAAGAAAAGTTCCTAACAGGTAAAAGAAGTTCTGTTTATTTTTGTAAAAACAGAGAGACATATCATTGACAAAATTATAAATAAAATAGAGCAGCAGAAGCCAAAGTTGCTGGTCATGTATGCAGTGGAAACGTTTATGAATCTCAAACTGAAAACATAACTTTTAGAAAATAGTATGAAAATATACTCCTTACATTGCAAAATAAATCAGAAAGTTTTGCATAGTGAACAATATTTTTATCAGGGTTTATTTATTTCACTATATTGCAAAACAAAAGCAAAGACCTACACCTTTCTGCCTTTTACTGACAGCTTCCTCTGTAAGTGTAAATTATCTCTGAATTCTGGAACAAACCAGAATAAGTGCATTCAGGCCCCTCTTAGTAGGGTTTCAAACAGGAGCATTTCAGTTTTACATGAAAGGACACTATTCTGTACTGGCAATGAAATTACAGTTAATGCAATTAACTTCTGGTTGTCACAGAAGCTGTTGTCCAAGTCTTTTTTGCACAAACAAGCTCCTCTCTTCTTGATGTTTGTCCAAAGACCTGTCACACTTCAGATCTTTGACACAAACGACATTGTTCTTTACCAGGCTGCAAGTGGGTTGGTTTTTTTTGTTTGTTTGTTTGTTTTCCTGCAGTTAGTTCATAAGTAACTTATTTATACATTCTACATCCCAATGTACAATCCCAACTATATCCCAAAACAACATGCAATCTTGACAGCTTCCTCTAAATAACTCTAACTGCACCACAGCAACTACAGCCACTGCATTTACTGTGAATCAAATCTTTACATCGGGTCTCCCATTTGCTCTTCACGTTAGGGGGATTTTCACTGTCATCACTGAAACTTCTTTTACAGCTTTCATTGGTGAAACATTTTCTTGTCCAATCTCCCCTCCCACCTCCATCTCTCTGGCTGAGGTGTCTGCTGTACTGTGGTTGCTGCCTGCCAGGCCAACACCTCTGTTTCCTCCAGACTGATCCCTGTAACCCTCTATTACGTCTCCTGCAACGCTCAGCCAAAAGGCTAAAAATAAGTTCACTGTCCTTTTGGGGTTACCATAATACACTTGACATTGTACTTTTTTTTAAAGATTACATTTCATTATATTTACCCATGACAAAATCTGAAATTCTAACTGCAAATAATATTACTAGATATAATATTATTGGAACCTTATTTACTTTCTGCAGCACAACTGGCATGAAAAGCCCCTTGACTTACATAGGGGAAGGACACACACGTGATAGCAAATGACCACAGTTGTTTTGCTTGACCTTCAATTTCCAATAATAGTTCCTAACACAGAGGACTTCCTGAGAACAGCTGTTGCTGATACGCTACTTTGCCTCTTCAGGTTTAATGTTTTTTTGATAGAATCATTTGAATTAAGGCTTTATCTAAAAAAAAAAAAATAAAAAAATCTTCTCTCATTAAACAAAGTAGTTTCTTACCAACTTAAGAGCTGTCGTTTGTTTATGGCAACATTTTAGTACTAAGACTTCCTTACTCATGTAAAGAAAGGCACTAAATAGTAAAGCCAGCTGCCTGCTTTGTAGATGAATCCCAACAAAACCAGGAGCTAATTGCCAAAGTGAAAAACATATATACCTTCAATAAGCAAATATCTTGAACTACAGACAGAAACTGCAAGCGCAGTTCCCTGCATGACCAATTTCTTTAAACAAAAGGAAAACCTGAAACAAATGAACTCCAAAACACCAGGAGCTGTTATCCACCTCAGATTATGAATGAAGGCCTGAAAGCCTGTATCTAGGGTGAGCACTCTTTTTCAGAGTTTAGAGGCTGGGAGTATTTTCCCCTCAGCGTTCTTGAAACATTTTAACTTAAACTGTAAGAAAATCTTTCCTGCGTGCCCCACCAACTGCAGCTCAGGTGGCTGTTTTAATTATTTTTTTTTCTTTCTTACTTACAAGCTTTTAATAATAAGTATCTGTTGTGCTCAGTGAAAATACTGTTTTATAAACATATATAATAATGTGTAATAAATATTTAAACAGAGGCCATGATAGACCGAATCATGAAATACAGAATTTAAGACCAAAGCATCTTACTGATTAGCACAAGTATTTCTTCCTTTTTGATCCAGTCCAAAAATTCCAACTAGATTCAAATGCATTAAATAATGCCATGAGTTATTCAAGCAAAATTTTGCAGGAAACTACTTTCTATGTAGTTCAAATGAAAACAATTGCAGAGTTTTGGTTCAAAGCATCTCTAAATAACTATAGCAAAATGTGGAAGTCCTACAATGTTTTTGTATCCAAGGGGAAAGATTAAAATCTTTTTTTTTTAAAAAAAAAAAAAGGTTGATTTCACAACTCTGTTCAATTCCTGGATTGCATTAGCATCTTTCCAGGAAATGCACAATAAAATCCTGCATATTTTTCCATTCACAAGTTTAATTTCAAGTCCACTCTGAAGACGTCCATTTTCAGATATATAATGTATAAGCAAAGTTTTATTTATATTTCTGTGATCTACTGCAGCTAAAATTAAGTTGTAACAAATGTATAAATGATATCTTTTAAAATCCCCATAGTTTTCCTATTCGGGTACATCACTTTACTCAAGCTTTCCAGGATATTAACTCTAGTTCTTGCAAATTAATATTGCACATGACAATGTTTTATTGCCAGCAATTTCTACTAAATTTAAATGAATTTCAGTGAATTTTGTTTTTGTTTCACTAAGACAGACAGCATTCCTTCAACTTTCAGCATCTTACAATCAAGCAGAGAGATATTCAAGCTTGCTTCCTAGCTCTTCTTTCTTTAGTGCTAATAATGGAAAAGTCCTCCTTTCATCAGCTGTTTGTTACATGCTTTGTTTCAGCATTATTATTTCTTGGACCCTTCCCTCCCCTCTTTTTCTTCCCTTTGATTTCAGCTTGAATGCAACCATTCATTTAGATTTTCTGTAAAACAAGCACTACATTTATATTAGTAATGAAGTTAAGTGAGCATACTCTATTAAAAGCTCTGAGTAGGTCTATGAACCACCACTGAACAAAAGTAGCTCTGCTGTGAGGTGTACCTAGCCAGGATATGAAATAGTTTTTGTAACTCATTAACAGATATGATTAAGATGATTATGCATATTTTGGCATATCTGTGAATATAGGGTTATTTCAAACAGAAGCTATAAAATTGAAGCTAGAAATTAAATGGCTCGTTGAGTTAAAATGCATGATTTAAACAAGTTGCCTGAGATGTGGAAGATTTTGTTAGAATGGGTCCTTACACAGTAAAAATTAATCTGTAATTAACATAAAGCTTTCATGGTTACAATAGTTCTTCCAGCAGTTCTGAGAGCACAACAGACACCTTTGGATCACTGAAATTTCACTCCTGAGCAATGAAAACCCGTCAAGTGGAGTTTCTAAGGCTTTCCTGATTTTCAGTCTGGCACTATTCAGTGTTTACAAAAATTATCTATATAATGAAACAAAGCTAAAAATGAATTTTAGCTTGCAAAACATGGGTTGCCGTGAAAGTTATGATTTCTGGGAGAGGATTTTCATGGTAAGTTAGAGAAACAGCATGAAAACAATAAGAAGCAATTTAACTAAGGGAAACATACTATGCATAAGGCAGCAGAGTCTCATGAATAAATAGGTTGGTAACTACTAAAAGTAACAGTCTGGGGAATTATAAATTACCAATGGAAGGAAACAAAAAAAAAAATGCTCTTGACAAAAAAAAAAAGAAAAAGGAAAAAGGAGGATTTACTATTACATAGGACACATTAATAGCAGTATCTGATGATCCAACGAAAGGCAGTAAGTTCAGTGTACTCATCAGCAGGGAGATTTCCTCTGGAATACTGGATATCATACTTTAAACAAAAATCTTAAGAAATTTCTGATTGTTTTCTAATAAAGGACCAAAACAGACAGATTAGAAACCTTTTCAAAACACTAAGTGATAGCTCGAGTGATGCATAAAGAATTCATCAGTTATTCATTCACTTAGTCTATTTACACTGAACGTAAAGCAAAACCCAAGCAACTTCATTTGCAGCAAAAGGATTCACGCTTACCATAAAGAAAAAAATCTTTTCAATTATAATTTTAAGTGAGCACTGGGGCATGATATTTATGTAGGCTATAAATACCCTTTGTTGGTGACTTTCAAGAATAGGTGGGCTAATACTGGTTAGGATCATTGTTCCTGTTCCATGGTGGAATGAACTAGGTGATACCATGAGTTTAATTCCATCCAGATATTTTTATTCTTCTATGTCTCTCTATCAAAACACAGGGTTTAAAGTTTGTGCTGTTGCTGCAGGAACAGTATGTAAAGAAAAGAGCGCTGTTGTCACACACACACTGAAGATGAATCTTACATCACTGGAGTAGAAAAAATAATTACAGTAAATACTTGCAATAGTCGATACTAGAATGACAGGGACACAGCTCCAGACCAATCTCTATTTTAGAAAAAAAGACTTTGCTATCAGCACAGTGCTTAAAAGAAATGGCTTGCTACTGTATTCAGGTGCTTTGACTGCAACAGTCACACTGAAAATACATTCTGTTCATACCTATATAGCCTCAGATGACCTTACTCATTTGCTACTTCCAGGTATTTTGTGAAAAGCTACATGAGTTTTCTTCTGAAAGAGACAGGAAAAGAATAAAGAGAAGCAACTGGCTTCAAAGCATTGTAAGCAAGTGCCAACACATTATGCAAAAAAGAACATGACCACAGTGTGATGTGAAAGGAAAATATCATGAGCCAAGACTGCTCCTTCTTCTGCAAGTTCAAAGGCATGTGCATCTGGATATGGATAGGAGAGAAAAAGAATTGCAAGATGGAAGGAACCAGAATAGCTTGGCACTGTCTACCAAAAGAAGCTATCGTGAAAGGAAAAAAGAGGCAGACAGGAACAGCCATAACCATCTCTTCTATCTGGAATAACCATCACATAGCCTTGTTTCAGCATAGGCACTAATTATAGTAATGAAGCTGCACCACATCTCCATCACCACTCAGTGGCAGGATATGTTTGCTTTCCTCGTCCTGGTCTCCCTCATGCAGCAGGCTCTGAGTTGTTATCAATATCACTGTGCTTCTGAGTCAGCAGACTGCCTGAACTAGTGTAAAGCAAAGTATAACCTGAAATTGCAACTCAAGAAGCTTTTAAATCAACTCTGCTCATGGTGTTGCCTTAACAGAAATGACAACTATTTCACTCAGTTAATGTTGGTGAAACCATATGTAAAGTTTGAAGTGATCATACATGTCAAATATCCAAGCTGATCCACCCTAGCAAGTTCTACTTATTCATTTTGTACGCATCTAGACAGAATCCAATGTGTTGATAAATTAGGATAGGGGAATGACAGAATCTACTCTTAACTAGTGAACCTTGCTAGCTTCACTGAAGCAGAATCCTCTTTTAAGAAACTAATAGCTGTTTTAGCCCACAACAACTACTATTACCACTCATACGCAAACATCCTTCATCTTCAAGAGTGGAAAGCTCTATTAAGTTGTTCTTCTAGAAGAACAGATCCGACTCGCTAACTTTACAAACTATTATTAATCACATAACATTATAATGCTTTTCAGACACTATATATCACCCCCCAAAAAAACTGAAAACACCTTTATCATTGACTACAGTAAAAAGATTCAAAATCTTTTCTTCAAGGGTTTGAAGAAAAATCAAATTATTTTCTTATGCAATGAAGACCATTATACACATCCATGCCTAACATTTTAGGAACTGTTTGTCACTTCAGGAACTGCAGTGTAGACTTCCGTTTCTTTCAGGACATGCTGGGAAAGCTCTGGCTGGCACAAAATGCCTGTGGCAAGATTAATTACTGACACAGAGAAAAGCTGCTGCCATGCTGCCCCTTCTTCAGTCTCCATACTGATTTCTCAAAGTTTCAGGCTCATTTAAAAATGTTTACTCTCACATAGAACATTGTCCAGAGCTATGACCTTCAAGGAAACATGGGGCCCCTTATACTTTCCATTGACAGTTTATGTTCTCTACAGCTTGGTCTATTAATTATCCTGAAGCAGAAATAGAGGTTGACAGGTATCAGAGTCTTTGTAAATTCTACCTTATAGGGACTGCTGACTTAGATATAGAGTAGGCTGCTGGATGTCTAAGTTTAAAATAAAATAAAACAGTTTGGGAGATTTTCTGCAAGCTTTCAAGTACATGCAAAAATATTCTTCTTCCCTGCCTGCATCCCTATCTCTGCACAAGACTTTTTACACATCATTATCAAAAACTTTTTCGCAAGAGATTTATTGTACTTTGATATACAGGAAAGACTGAAGTAGTATAATCTGAAGTAGACCATATCGCTCCACTTCATACTTTGAGTGACTGGACTCCAAAGAATGCTACTTTCAAAAAGCAGAAAAGGCAAGAGCAAATGCTAATAAACTCATTATAATCATGACAGTACGTAGACCAAAAATCTTCTAGCAATGATGTACATATTTGAAAATTATAGACATACTATCTCAATATTTGGTCTTTGAACCTTAACCCAATAATAATTAGCTTGAAATGAAAGCAAGAAGAGAAACCTCCGTTAGTTGCATCTTCTCAACTGATACCATTAATGGCAACATAAAACACACACCAGCATCACTTTTAAGAAAAAAATAAAAAAGGCATTTTTCTGTTACTTTCATTCCTTTTGTTCTCTGTCCTATGGTACATCTTTGCCTTAACTGCTCCTACCTTGCTTCCTTGTTTCCCCTATCTGTTCCGCTCTGTCTTTTCATAGCTCTGTTCCAAGACCCAGTAACAACATCTCCAGAAAAGACTGTTTTTAAACAAGCTGAAGTCAACCAGCAAGCAGCAGTATGGTTGGTTTTTGTTTGTTTGGTTTTTTTTTTTTTTTTTTGTTTTTTTTTTTTTTTCCATTAGTTAATTGGACTGGATTTCTAAATACAAGCCTATTTTGTAACTATGACAATGAAATTGCTGACCAAAACCAACAGTTGCCTCAAAGGAACAATTTTGCTTAGTTACCTAGGAACAGCCAGTGCTCATCTCCCAGAAAGTCACATAACTAGATTACAACTCCGTGCACATATCTACCAGTTACACATAAACAGTATGGCAAATATTTGGGACAACCACTATTTATTCGACTGGGCAGTTCAAGATCAAAAAAAATATATAGTATGAATATAAAAGTACTACATAACTTTAATGCAAAAATATAAAATCAATAGACAGAAGCAGTTAAAAAGTTATTAAAGCTTACAAGAGTATAACAAAGACAAAAGGTCAGATGCTGCACAAGACAGAAAGGCAAATCTGCCTGCACTATCTTGGAGCCAGTGAGTCACCTAACCAAACAGAGTGAATAATAAAGATCCTAGGCAACACTGAAATTTTTGTAGCTTTTTCTTCAAGTCTCCAGCAACTAAACTCTACACCATCCTGAAAGCTACTCCAATCATATATTCAGGGGGCCTTCTTGCCTAAAGACCCTTACTGAATTGAATTGGTCTTAAGGCATCAGCCAGCCAGGTTCAGAATCATTAGCTTTCAGCCACACAATCCCAGGATTTTATGTATTACTAGAACTAACCAGCAAGCATATGTGAAAGAACAAAATACATCCATTTGATCCTTAACTGTATGCCTATTACGGTTTTCAACAACTGCAACTTAGAGGTCTTTTGAACTTTTAAAACATACAGACAATAATTAACATCAATCCAAGAATCTCTTCGATTTGAAGAAAACCTTTAAACGGTTGCTGAATCTTATTCAAGTATAAAGGAAAATAAAATGGCTTATAAGCCAAGGCTTCTTCCAAAAAGTTCAGTTAAATTAAAAAAAAAAAAAGGTAAAATACAACAAGCATCCTTCAGGACACCAGCTCTCTGCAATTTCTGAATAGCACATATTGCACATGATCGTATTTGTGGAAGTGAAAAGAATGGGTTTACTCTCTATTTTCATACCTTTAATCTTATCACTAATCAATCTGAGAAACATGAAAACTTGCAGACTTTTTTAACATCTTGAATTACTGTGCTTCAGATAGTAGTTCTGACTACCGACAGGAAAAAGCCATACATCAGGAAGCCCCACATTCCCCAGAACCATCCATCTTCCAAGGATTCAAGGCCTCAGTCTGATATCTCGGCCGAGACACCTACAGAAACGTCTGTGCTGTAAGAAAGCTGTGATGGAGCCTGTGGAGCAGAGTCACACAAGACAAAGCTAAAATTGGCTTCACAGGTAGAATTGTTGAAATGGGGATTGTTAGCTGCTCTACCATTCAACAGGAAAAAAACTACCAACATGGCACAGTATAAAACCCTAACAAATTAACAGCAATGGGTAGAAGATTGCACGTCAACATCACAAATCCACTTCAGAAAGCAGCAGAGGCCAACTTTTCCTCTCCTGACACCTGCCAGCAAAGGCTCTTTGGGTATCTTATCCCAGACAGTGAGCACGCTAATGCTCAGCTTAGTAGATCATTAAATCCTAGATGTCTTTTGCATGTGTTAGCTGATAAATAAGTGCATTATACTCTTATGTTGTGCATCTCCTGCCCACAAGCTCTCTTTTTTCAGATACCTGCAGCTGTGCACAAAATGACCCCAAAAGGGAGGGTAACAATGCCAAATTTCCTAAAGAATTACGGAGATTAAAGCATTCAATTTTTCAAACTACTTTTAAATCCTAATTGAACTAAAACTATTAAGAAATTATTTTAATACCTACCAGGTTCCTACTATATTTCTTACACATCTAACTTGGGAAATTTGGTCCTAAGCTCAGTTGTTCAGAAACCAATCATAAGGCTACCACAGGAATTTAGAAAGAAATACATGACTGGACCTACCCATGAACAAGGTCACAATAATTGTGTTACTGAATCCTGCAGATACTGAGAATTTGCCTTCTACCACTGGTTTCAGAGGGAGTAATCAAAACACGCAAGTTAAATAAAGGGATGTTAGGAGATCCAGGATATAGAGTCACTATGAATATGTATTACAGCATTGCTTTCATGACTAAACGTAGAGGAGGGTAGAATATAATCTTTCATGTTTAGGAAGTCTTAAATTCAACTAAAATTGCTGATTAAAGACTCAAATGATACCTGCTTCTCTCTTTCCTGAGGGAAGGAAAGGTATTTTGTAAGAGTAAGTAGAGTTCGCTAAGTTTGAGGAACCTGGCCCTATCTGAATGAGAACAATACTGCAAGTAGTAGAAAAATCTTTCTAGAACTTTTACAATTCACTTTTAAATTACAATTAACTATAACATGATGCCATCTGGCAACTGTACTCACAATGCTCATCTGAAAGTTCTGGATGAGGGCTGAGGGCAAATTTGGGAAACATTAAGGCAATTTTTCACTTCTTTAGTCTAAAACACTCCCCTGTGCATTCATCTAGGACTTGACATTTACCAGTTTTGTTAAGGGTTTTCAGTCTTTTTTCTAGATGTTTTCAATTGTCTAGACCCGCAAGTGTAATTACATCTTTGCAGAACTTCCACCCTTATATTCTTCTAATGATCGCACTCATATTAATTTCTCAGAAGAGTCAGTGTTTTCTGAAGTCATGAATATGTATGGCCAGTTCTCTACAGGTTCTTTTACACCTAACTAATTTACCACAGGTTTATGCATTATCGTACTTCTGCAAAATAACAGTTTATTCTGCACACTTCTTCACACTGAAGAAGTCTATACATTATCAGACATTTTATAAACCCTGGCTTGAATAACAGCTAAGAGAACAAAATATTGTGTGGCATCCTTGGCAGGAAGGAAAAGAACAGGCAAAGGCGGCAAAACTGCAGACAGTGCTATTCATTATACATGAAGCACTCAGTCTTGCTCAGTGTGCTAAGCTGAAGTCTGAGTTATACATATTCTTTTTCATTTTTTTATTTTCTCCTTTGCATTTAAAAAAAAATGAAAAGGTAAAAAAACATTGTAATGGAAAGGAAGAGAAGCTAGAACCCACTTCACTACCAAGCAAGCAGTGATGTCCATTGTTGCACAAAGGAATACCAGAGGATATCATGTGAAGGACAGAAATGCCTCCTAGAATCCTAAAACAATATTTTCTTTTCTATTTTAGAAGAGGAAAAACACCTCACTGACTGCAAACGCAAATCACTTTTCTTGTTTCCTTGCAGCCGCCATCCAGTTACAGTAGTATCTTTTATGTGCTGACTACAGACATTTTACCTCATTTTTTCACTTTATATGTTACTCTAACAGAAAAGATGGTTACCCAGCCTTGGATTCTGATGCTTATTTATTTTGAGTAATCTTTCTTCTGATATTTTCATAGCTTAAAGTGGAGAACATGAGCTTAGCTGACAGATAAGTAGAAATACTTCTGACATTTCTATCAGTAGCAAAACAATAAATATGTTTTTGTGGGTATATAGTCCTTCCCAAACAGTTTATCAAGAAAAAAGGACTTGAAAATGCAGTCTTGTAATATTTGTTAAATACACAATGGAGACTGCACACTGTAACATCTAGCATTATTTCTAGCAAATTGTTTCCACGATATTTCTCAGTATTTAATCTAGATGTTTTACTGCTGCTAAGTGAGCTAATATTCTAACAATTATTTTCTCATTTTAATATCTAAATTAGAGCCTGTTGTTGCAGACTGCATCTTACTGTGACATTGTTACCCTATCTCACACAGCTGTAAAGTATGATGCAACTGCAGATAGTGTCAGCTTTGACTTACCAGGAAGACAGCAAACTGGACTATCAAAATATTCAGTCTTTCCTACTTCATTGAGTACCAACAGTAAAAGCATATAGCCCTGATGATCCTGCTGGCTACCTCAGCGTCCAAATGTCAAATAATCTTTGTCAAATACTGGGGACCTGACACTTTCTAACTTTGTAACTAAATTCTGACTTTTCTTCGCAGTTCCCCATCTGTGAAATAGAAATGGCTTTCCTACAAAGGCACCTAGAAAACAGCAACGGAGTCATGCTTGGTGCTAACAGTTTGCCAGTTACCATCTTTGTCTGAAATACCATAACTGGATAACTACTAAGGATTCAATATTAACACAAATTAGTATCTTATTTCTTGACTGGATAAATCTGTTGTCCTGATTTCAGATGAGAAAGAGTTTTAGAAGCTCCTCTGCATGTATCTAAGTTTGTCTTCCCCAGAAGTTCCACATATAACTTCACTTGCTTGAATTTTAACACAGAATCTACAAATCACTTAAACGCTGTTCAAATTTCTCAGTACTATAAATTTGAAAGTGGAAGTTTGCCTGTTTTATACTGCTCTCTGCACTTTTTCCAAGTGCCTTTATCTCTGACTGAACAAGCGTTTAATCACTGTTAAAATTATATACTATGCATGATGCTGTTCTATCAAAAATAAAACATAGTAAAACAAGCAGCAACCTCAAACCAGATGAAATTGTCTAATCATTTTTCTAAATTGTAGCACTGTCTGAATTTGCAGGGGGAAAGAAACCAAAAACAATCTGCTACAGAATGCTTCAGGTGACCAGTAAATTAGATATATTTATCATGCATTAGGGAAAGAGACCTGAGCATTCTGCAGTTAGCACAACATTATGGTTGGAGAAATCGCTACGGTGATGATGTCAAAACAACTACCATCTCAGACTCCCATAGTTATGCAAAGCTGATTTAACATAAGGGAAAACCTGTATATCATCTTGGATTTTCTTCACCTGAGAAAAAAAAGGAGAAACTACTGCAGGGCTTGGCTTTTGGATAGCCCTGAAAGCTATCAATTCTAGTCCCTCTGATTTCAATAATATTGGACAAGAAACCTAGAAGGAAGCTTTTTTAACTACTAAACTGGCCATTTAGAGTTGGGTTTAGTACTGAACTCTGGTAAGATTTCTTTTAGCTTTTTGGCTCAAAATGAACACTGGAAATTCCTGAGTACGTTACCTAAAATGCTGAATGCATCCTTCAGGTTCACACTTCTTGTGGATTCTCTCATTTTACACAAAAGAACTGTTTACAAACTTCTGCATAGTATAGTGCTTGACAAGATCCTGTGAGATCTGATAAGATATGGAAAAAACTTAAATGTATATTTAAGATATTTACAAATGAATATATTTATTATTCGTACTGCTGGTATTATACGTACTAGTTCTCATATTAATTTTCATAAAAAGAAAACTTAAACCAGTGTAAAAATAATTACTTTTTTATATAATGGGTGCAGAGCAACATTAGATTTCCTTAAATCTATACTCCCCCATAAAATACTGCTTAAAATGAAGACTACAAGTCTTTTGGTTAGCAAGTTTAATAAATTGTATTCCTACAGGCCATGAATATCATGGTGGTAACAAGAGGCATACATTAGCTGTTCTCATCTGTTCACAGGTACCTGTTCAGGCCATTTCTTGTCTCTGTCCTTGGTAAAGGGGTTGGATTAGATTATCTTTAAGTGTCCCTTCCAACCCAAACTATTCTACGATTTTGATTTCTCCAACCATCTTCGCATTACAGCTGTCTT
>VXAK01020033.1:0-13539 GCA_013399435.1 Arenaria interpres
GTTTAAAAGAGGATTTTTAGTTTTCTTTATTATAAAATAAAAATTAATGTGAAAGGCATTGTACAATGAAGAAAAGATATACTCTTGGAAGTTGACACATTTTATAGATCGAGGAAGTGCAAGTTTAGCTCTGTCTTTTCTGGTTTCAGATGTTATCTAATAATATAACAATCATAAAATACAAGCGGAAAGCTATGATAAACCTGAGATGCTTAGCTAATTTGTGATTTATATGGTAGAAGTATACAAAGGACAATGTTAGAGGTTTCCTTTTTGACAGAAAATTGAATGCATGGATTTTGTGAGTGTGGTAGTAATAAATCACTCGGTAATATGTTCATAAATTATATATGAGTGTGCCTAGATGAGCAAACATACACTTTGATCACTCAGACTGTGATTGAGCTCCAGATTCTAAATATCTAGACACACTAAGGCATTTAAGCAGATACGTACTGAAGAGTTGTCATATTTGATGGAGACACAGTCAATATAGGCAACAGAGCTCAGTTCAGAGGGCTAAAAACAGGCGTGAGTACAACTTGTAAGATATACAGAGTATTTGCACAGGGCTGGAAGATGTGCTACAGGATCTAAATGTTACCTTCATCCTTCAAAATTCACAATTGGATGCCTTGAGGATGGTGCAGAGCATCTCAAATAGCACTGGACAGCTTTACAGACAACTAAGACAAGATCCACTTAGTGTACTGACTAGGTTCTTATTGTCTATGACTGAAGCTTATTCTCTTACCAAACATGTAGACATGTAAAATTAGGCATCTGTAACATGAGGCTTAATAGCAAACTTAGAGTTAAAAAGCCCTATTAGATTATGCCCCCAGAATATAATGGGAGTTTAGCTTATAGGAAAATCCTCGTATTTTGGTGCCTAAATTTGATTTCTATACTCTGGAGTTGAATCCCACCTTTAAATCTGAATGTATCAACTCAGAGACATTTCTAGACATAGGAAATAGGTTTGATGAGTTGTATTGCAGAAATCTTTACTTCTGTTCATTATCGATAAGGAAGTCTACATATCAAACAGATGGATGTATTATATGGAAGACATCTACTGTTAGCTCTTACCTTTGGGGTTCATTTTAGCTGACAAAGAATAGATGGCTCCTGAAAGCTGACCTATTCTAGGTCTTGCCACTGACTCTGGTTGCAGAAGGGTAAAGATAATCTTAAATTCCTGTGAGACCCTTGTCAATGTTCTCTGAATGTTTTGAGATCTCAGGATATTGCAAGTGGCACTAGATGTCTATATTTAGGCAACTGAACTGTTCCTATAATCACAAGAAAAAACTACATTTAAATAAGTGCTAAATTTCATTATTTCAGGAGTAATATTTTTAGCCATGTTTCTATAGAGTTTTATGTATAGTTTCTACTGTTAGGTATTCTGTACCAATATAAAGTTTAACATCAGTTTCCAAGTCTCTTTTTCAATCAATGTGATGCAGAAGTTACTTACAAAAGTGTCCCCAATATTCTAGAAAAAGAGGAACACACACTACGTATTGCTGTGGATTCAGATTTATTTACATCCTGCTGTTTTACTCTGCAGTGGCTTAAATTATTAAAGCATTGTCTGCCCATCCTGCTCTGCAAGGAAGCACAATTAGTAACTAATTTGACATGAGACTGAAAAAGGGATTTTTCTGTCATCATTCTTTCAAGGGGATAACAGTGTTGTTCCATGCTTCTCGCATTTATTAGTTTGGGTGGTTTTTTTCTTTTTTCGTACATGATACTTTATCAGGTATTTTGTTCTTTGTAAGCAACGTAATTTATTTAGACTGAATTTGAATCTGCATAGTTTCATTTTCTACACTGGTCTCCCATTGTTATCAGATAATACACAAAACTTCATATCAATTTCACAGCTGGCAATAAAATCTACAAATTTCAGAAGCACTGAGTATATTAGAAATGCATGCAAGACACTTCACTCCTTGCAGATTTAGAAACCATTTGTGTTGAAAGCCATATGTTAAATCTTTACATAAATAGAGGATACTTTTCACAAAAATAGTACATTTTCCTTTCTAATGTATTTAAGCAGCATTTGTTACACACCAAGTGAGGTTCATTGCCAGGTGCTTGAAGGAATACTTCTGGTCGGCTCAAAAATTGATTCTCAGAGGTGTGGGTGAGGAAATCACCAGAGAGTGATCAGCCAGTCTTGCTCACCATGACATTTGAAATTTCATATAATGACAAATTATGTTACCAGACACCCAATATGTGACTTGATTGTCACCAAGGACAGGATACACTAAGATAACATTTACTGGAAATAAGCAAAGATGTGAGATTTGATCCAATTAGAGGTTAGTGGGGAATACAGGGTCTTGTGTTGCTTCTCAGGTGCTGATTTCTGTGTTACAAGGTCAGCTTTTTCTCAGTTCCTTGCCTGACAGCTCTTCACTAGGTTGGTTTGGATCTTGTGATAGCTTTGAATAACAATGCCTCCCATTGATTATGTAAAGCCCATTTGAGACTTGCGATGAGTGGCAAAAGTTGTTTAGAAATCTCTGTGTAAAAAGAGGAGTGAAGAGAAGAGAGGAAGCAGGAGAGGAAAGAGGAAAAACAGAAAGACAAGACGAGAAAAGAAGGGCAATTAATGGCTTAGACCTAATGATTTCAGTGGGATGATTTCAAAGCTCTTCTCTGTTTAATTCAGAATAGAAACTCAATTTGTGTTCAAAGAGGCTATCACAGACCACACCCTACTGATCATCCAGAGGTTGCTTTCCACCAGCTGTCCCAGGAGAAGATGCATTTCTTTGATTTTGTATAAATAACTAACTCTGAATTGAACTAAAGAGAGATAGACATTACGGAAAGAATTCAGCCCACTTAGTTTATTTCACTCTGATTTAGGCAAAATTTGTTGCCTGATCTTTGATGCATATAATATTTTTCAGTCTTGCTAGGCCAAGTTCTCTAGGTACCTAATCACAGTTTCCTAGACATGCTCATAAACATTTCTTTTTAACTCAGTGGATGACTAAGAGCAACTTTGATTCAAAGATAAACCAGAAGAGAGAAAATTCTGCTTTAATTCCTGGCAAAACTAATCCATTAGATATGCTTAAACCATGCCTTAAATAAATGAAAGTATTAAATTTAGTGCATGAAACTGTCAGATACTTATATGTAGTTGCTGAAGAGTTTAAGTACTTCCATATAAAACAGAACTGTTACAGTACATCTTCCAAACACAGACATTTAAATTCATTATTTCATTTGTTAAAGGATATCCTAGCAAAAGTATAGAACATGTTTGGTGGTATTTATTTTTCCGTCCTTCCTGTTGAAGTGAAGAATGCAAGTCAATAGCATAAGAAAGATCTCTACCTCTGTGGCCTACAGAAAGAAACAAATTACTGGTGCATAGAGATAATTATGGGTTGTACATTTTACTCCAGACAGCTTTTATCGGCTGGATGCTAAGTGAGCAGGGGACTTGGTAAGAGGACAGAAAATAGACTATTGTACTCATTACTCTCTTCACCTAATTCTTTACCATAAGAAAATATATTGACTACAGAAATCCCAGGTCTCTGAGACCAGTTGGAGAGTTTGGAGCAAGTAAGACTTACCCTCAAAAAAGAAAGTTAGGGAGACTTTGAACAAAAGGGACAAAACCAAGGCCATCCACAGATACATTCACAGGTGCTGAAGGAGCTAGCCTCTACACTGCAAGGCCCCACTGATAATCTCTGAAAAGTCATGGTGACCTGGAGAAGTTCCTGAAACAAATATCTCTCCTATCTTCAAGAATGGCAAAAAGAATGATCCAGGGCCCTCGATACTTGAGAGGATGAAGTAAATAATCGTAAAAAAATTTTGAAGAAAATTAAGGCCAAGAAGGTGATTGGGATTAATCAACATGTGTTTACAAATGGTAAATCATGCCTGACCAACTTGATGAAATGTCTACGCAGTGCATGAGGGGAGGGTAGTGAGTGCTGTTTCTCTCAAATCAAGAAAGGCTTTTGAAGCTGTTGCCCATAAAGTCTTCATAGGCAAACTGAAGAACTACCTGCTAGATAAGCAGGCTGTGAGGTGGACTGAAATCTGGCTGAACTGCTGGGCTCAAAAAGTTGTGATCAGCAGCATGAAGTCCACCAGGAGTCCAGTTGCTAGTGGCGTATCTCATAGTAGGCACAATACCTTTTATATTTTCATTGAGGACCTACATGATGGGACAGAGTGCATGCTCAGCAAGTTTGCATATGATACAAAAATGGGAGAAGGGATTGGCAAATGTTTTTGTTGCCATTCAGAAGAGCTTTGACAGGCAGATGGGAAAGACATCTCATCGCTCTGAGATGAGTGATCTTTAACACATCTGTATAGGTATATTTCTAACGGCTGATTGTATGCAGCCCCTGATCTATTGTTAGAGAGTATTAAATTGCCTATAGAGGTGTTTATGCCCATTATAGTCAATACCTCAATGCATAAAGAGGTAGGTGTTTCTTTTTGGTGCTCTAAATTATTCTTCAAAGGCACTTACACCTTTCAGTTGACCATATAGAGTGTCTCAGTGCTGTGAATCACTCTGCTTGTCCTGTAGAACATAGGTTTAAAACCAGCTAAGCCAGAAGGCAACCTGAGCACTCACCCTGAGACTTTAGACTAAAGATTTGAAATGCAACTAACCCCCAATTTCTTAAATATTAGCCTTTTTTCATACACTGTTGTTGCCTACATTGTCTTGCCATGTTCTGTTAATAAGGCTTCTACTTGAACCAAGGCTCCAACTAATTCATAGAGGAAGATTAAATTAAATAGGTGTGCTTATGGAGTGTCAAAATTTAAAGTACTTAAGATAACAAAATAGCTAATGATTTATTTTAAAGGATAGCAGTAATATATAAAGTGGCAGATATGTGTTTACATACCTTCGAAGCTTCTGCTTTAACACTTGTTTTGCAAAATTAAGCCTTTACCAATCTCCCTTGATTCTTGGAATTCACGCTTGTAAATGAAGATTACTAGACTAAAGTTCCGTAAAAGATAAACTGTGAGTAGAATTCAAAACCCCTTGTTTCATACATTCAGACAGCATGTTCATCAAGAAAGCCAAACAGGAAAAAAAGTCTACATAGCAATTACCAAGAATTTTTAACTGAAATAACAGCTTTAAAATACCTCTGAAGTGAATATTGAATTTCTTTTCAATTTGGGTACATCAACTTGAATTCTTGTGGTGCTCTAACTTTCAGTAATTTGAAAATCTTTGAAAAGACTGTTGGAAACACTGCTTTAATGTCCATAACTCAAATAATCAACTAAAATTATTTAAGAATGTAAAAAGAAAAGCAAATAGTATTAGTAGCTAAACTACTTAATCTACTTTTCATAACCTCATGAATGTACAAGGTGTTTCAAAAAACATTAGAAGGCTGACAATAGCAATGGGTTTTCAAAGTGGAAGTCTGGATGATCAGAGCTGTTTTAATATGGGACACACCTCTGAGTAGAATAAAATTAATTTTAATATACTTTCAAAGTACATAGGTATTGCTAAATCATTCAATTTCTTTTGCTAATACATATTCATAACTATTCCAAGGAGAGATTGGCCTTTGCTAATGGTTTCCAGGGATGGGCACATCTTCACCTTTTAGGGTCTTCTTGATTCCCATTTGGTGGACTTCACGCATGCGCCTTACAGGCCTCTCTTATATAACACTATGTGGTTAGCAACAAAACTGGTTTAAGCTGGTATCCTAGAATGTTCTTTAGGTAGCTGTTGCAAGAGATAAGAACTATNTGCAAGAGATAAGAACTATATACATACTATCCTGCTTCCCCTAAGCCTGCAGTTATACAAGAACGTATACAGAGAGGGTCACATTTCACCATGCAGCCCTAGCATTGTTCCATACTGACACGAACCAGGTGAACACATTTCACAGCTTCATGTGCTGAACACAGAGCTACCAATCTTCCTCATCAAAGCCTTTGTATTGTCACTTTTGCTACCATCATTTCTGTCATTACAGTCTTGATATCATCTCCAGTTTCCTTCTTGTCGTGGTTTGGCCTCAGGCGACACCAAAGGACCACGTGGCAGCTGCTTGCGCAGACCGGAGCCCCCACCGCCAGTGCAGCCGGGAGGGGAAAATCGGAAGAAAAAGGCAAAACTTGTGGGTTGAGACAAAGGCAATTTAACAGAACAGCAAAGGGAGCAAGAAACAACACCACCACCACCAGAGGAATATACAACCACAACTAGAATACCTCTACTCACCGACAGCACCCGGGGTGCCCCTGACTGCTCTGCTCCCCTGGGGGGGGGTCGACATT
Source organism: Arenaria interpres (assembly GCA_013399435.1). Taxonomy (NCBI): domain Eukaryota; kingdom Metazoa; phylum Chordata; class Aves; order Charadriiformes; family Scolopacidae; genus Arenaria; species Arenaria interpres. Next base: position 6,337 of record VXAK01020033.1, read on the forward strand.
CTGTCCCTCCCCTTCCCCGGCTAGCTCCAGCTACCCCCTAAGCATGGCTCACATAGGATGGAGTACCTCTGTCCCTGCTAGGTCCTGGGGAGAATTAACACTATCCTTGCCAGACCCAGGACACTTCTTGTCTCTATAAACACGTTATCCATCACTAGGTTTCATAACTCTTCTTTTAAGAACTTAAAAATCTTTGTCACATTTTCTTTTAATTTTTGAAGGTCATCCTTTGAAATAGATGGCATACTTAAAAATAACGGCACTTTGTGCTATTCTTCATTAACTCGCTCCGGTCCAGTTACTTGACAACATGCTTCTTCTCATCAATCTATAATAAAGTGTAAATGAAAATGCACTATATGCCATCAGATTATTTGGGAAACTGAAGTTTTGTATACCAGTTCTCTGAATAAGTCTACTCTCCTGAAGTCCAAATTCCTTGGTACTTGCTTTCTTCTCTTCCCTTAGGATGTTCAAACTTTACCTTCTTATGGTCACTGTAGTCACAGTTGCCATTTACTATCATTATAATGAGCCAGCTATTTTTTATTTCTCAGCTGCAGGACAAGTACAGCAGCACCTAAAGGTAACTCATCCAGGACCTCTGTTCAGTGACTCCTCATCATCTTCTCTCCTATCTTTTCTAAAGAACTACTATCCATACATCACAATACTCCAGTTGTTCATATTACCCTGATATGTATTTAAAATTCATTGTTATTTCTTATTGACATCCAGTTCCTTGTTTGTTTCCTGTGCTGTACACATTAGAGAAAATGCCCTTTAGATGGATGTCTGCTCCATACTTTGCTGCTTCAAGGGAAACATGAACATCTCCCCCATCACCCTTTCCCACCCACGTTCTCCTGCTTATCTTCAAGCTTTGATCTCCTTTCTCTGATGAACCTTGCTTAAAGCTCTCCTGTTTGTGTTAGTAAGAGGCAACTGTGTTGTCCCATTTTATCAGGTGAACCTTGTTTCTCTTCAGCATCTCTTATTCCTTGAAATGGGTTTTGTGATTATAGGAGCCAAATCCCTGAACATGGCAACAGCTGTGCAGCCAGGAGCTGACCTGCAGGATGCATGTGTTTCTGTTTCCTTTCCCTTTAACGGTAAGATTGAGGACATCATCACCTGGGCTTTGTCCCTTTCATCTAGTCCTAAGAGTCTCAAACTTCCATCTCCCACGGTCCTGGGAATCTTTTTCCTACCCCTGCTAAAGTACAGCTGTTGAATGACCTCCTTCTGAGTGACATGGGACTTCAGCTCTGAACTCTGATAGATGTCTGCAAAGATTCTTTCACTTTCCCACGTATCTTCTTTGATACTATGCAATCTGCTCATCTTCTCCCTCATCTCCTTCCTTTTGTGGCCTAGCAGTTTGACAAGAGCACACCTCCTTCAGGGGAAGCTACCTTCATTCCCAACTCCCACCAAAGAGAAGAGAATCAAGTTCACCCTGCAGCCCAAGATTCGATGACTACATCCCCCTTGGAAGTCTCTCTTGGGTCAGTGCCTCTGCTAATCTACATGTTGCATGAATTGGACTGTGTACTTTTGTATCACTGTGGTGAACTTCTTGGTAGTCTTGAGAAGCATATTGGGCCTTTGGTATTACCACATTTACACTAACTGTTGTACAGACTACCTAGTTCTCTTTTGCATGATGTATTTCTAGTACTTTTGATTTGCTGCATTCCCTACTATCAGTTTCGAATAAAAAACTGGGCATAAATCTCAGCCTATTCTGAGAACGTGCCTGCTTGGAAGTCAAATGTCTCTTGGTTGGCAGTCACTGTCTCTCTGTTCACAGCTTCTTGGTGAGTAGAGTCATGTGATTTTTATCTGGAGAAAGAGTGGACTCTGGTAAATTTCATCTGGAAAATAAGATTAAAAGTTGGTTTTTTTCTTTTTTTTTTTTTTTTCCTCCAAATTACATTCATATGGAATATAGGTACAGGGCTCTGGTAATGAGAGGATGTATCTATATTGAAAGATATCTCAAAGATTCATTGATGATATGCCAATGAAAATGTTTTTACAACACATTTTCTATGCCTTATTTTTGTACTTTGATTGCTTAAAGGCAGGGTTTGCAACACATTTTCTACTTAAGAACCCAGATTACCTTTAGATGAAATCTATGATACTACTCTGAAAAGGCTAATCCTACTTTTGCCATTCTGTTCTCTTGATATTCAACTCCAGGCTTATTTCAGTATTTCAGAATCTATGAGATTATGGAACATGATGGTGTAGTGTATAACCCTACATGGTCAGAAGTTAATTGGTATTTAAAAGCTTTAATTCCAAAAACTTGTCAATGGTTGGAAGCTTATTTTGACAGCAGAGTACAAAGAGAACAGCAGAATGGGAGCTTTACAAGTGAGATGTAGGAATTTAGACCTAAGATATTTATTTAGCTGAATATGCTTTAGTGTGGAGCTCTGTTTTCATGAAATGGATGATTTGCCACAATGAAATGGCAAAAAAGAGTGAACTTGTATTCTTCTGTAAGTATTATGGGAAAATAGTACTCATGGAGATCAAAATTTAGTCTCTATTAAGCTTTAGTATCAGTATGTATGCCATGAGAGAAGAGAGTAACATTTACCCAGCCATCAGGAGAAGCAATGCCTAAAAGTCCTTGTCTGACTTTTACTCAGAATGATTTGTAGTTTGTTTCTCAAATGGCAGATCATTCATTCCTTTGTACCTCCTATAGAAATGTTCATTTGAATCACCTGATGTTGGATTTACATTCAGCTTTTCTTATTATTGATTAAACATTTGATTAAATTAGTTTGAATATTTATGTCCCTGACTTTTATGAATCAATTTCTTCAGACTGAATGAGCCATTTTCAATCCATGGAAACTAATTTCCAGTCTGCTGATTTGTTTTTGTAGAAATAAATTTTGAGTACCAATGTGCAGGTGTATAAAAATTATGACCCTTTTCTTGATGGTTACAGGCTAGTACTGAATGCTTAAAATTATATCTACTCTAAGTCATAATGTAGTGCTTTTTGTTACAGTTAATGGCTAATAAAAATCCCACTGGGCAGTAATATCATACTCTAAGTACTGTAGTTATTCTGATTTTCCACTTCAGTAGCTTGATGTTTACTATCTTCTCTGTGACTAAGTATATAGAATATACTTAAAGTCCACAAAACCCACGATTCATTCTAAACAAATGAGCTCTAAGACAAATTACTTATTTCCCTTGTAGAGGAATTATAATTGTATAATTCAAATAGAGAAAGTGGATTTTTTTTTCAATTCAAGTGACATATATTTTTGATTCTTTAGACAGGTTTGCTGCCCTTAGTGAAGTCCTATCTAATTTAAAATATCTGTAAATAGATCGTAGAATCATAGAATGGTTTAGGTTGGAAAGGACGTTAAAGATCATTTACATTCAAGATAAACTACATTCTTCCCTGATTACTGTGTGCAATCTATTATAGTTTATAAAATCGAATAAAAATGTCCAAAAAGTTAAATAAATTCAACAAAAGAATCTCATAATATATAAACAGAACAGTGAACCAGATGTTACTTATTGCACATATGTAACTAGCAATGCATAGCCTCATCTTGACATAAGCTATGTGTTCCTAGGTTCAAAGAACTTATGGATAGAAGAATCAAAGAAACACATGCACAGTACAAGCTTTGTTGTCACTTTAAAAGGCCGATTAGGTAATCTTACGCGCTATATTGAAAACAAAGTAGCATCACAGAAATTTGACTAGCATGGATGCCACCCAGTAACTATGCTCTGATCTACATACATGACTCAGGATCAGATTGTATGTAGACCCAGGTGCTATTTTTCTCTACTGAAAGACCTTCTAAAAAATTCTAAGTTCTAAAATTTTATTTTCATTCAGAATGAAAATATGTTCTGAAAAAAAATGTGTCTCATGAAACAAAATATTCTTTGATAAACCTCAGTTTTAAGATCATTGAAGCAATTAATTTGGCTAATTTATAAATTTTCACATATGAAGGGATTCTTCCTCTTAAGGGATGTTAGGAGTGGACACATCTTCCAGCTGCTTGCGCAAGGACTCCCTCCTGCCCAGCTGCTGGAGTCTAGCCCAGTGCCCAGAGACCTCAGGTCTCTGCCCATGCAGAGGGACACAGCTGCCACTTTCCCATTTGCAGGTTCAACCAGTTGTGAACTATCCACGTTCACAAGCACACACACATTCATGAATCCCTGAATACCAGCACAGATTCTACGTGTGCTAGACACCCCTGCTCAGATCCTGTCCCCTCTTCTCTGCTCCTTGGGTGTCCTACTCCCCAGCTTGTCCAGCTCAGTACGCTCCGTAAACACACAGCACTCACACACTCATCCTACAGGCACCCCACACTAATGGGGCTCCTCCAAATAACAGCATAGACCCCGTACCCACTTGATACCCTTGTTGAGACCCAGGGACCCCTGCATACCAGTGAGTATAGCTTCAAGTTTCCTAGTGAATACACACCACACACGCAAACATGCGATTTGGGGAAGGCATAGATATTTGCCGTCCAGCAGCTGATACGGGCTGTGACCCATGGTCCTGCTCCAGTGGCCAGTGCTGAGTCTCTCACTTGCCTCACTCACCCCAGCCTCCCCAGTAGCTAGCTTTTGGGACATACATCATTCCTGCCCCAGTGGTCAGGGGTTAAAGACCCCCACTTACTCCAGTTGCTGATGCTGAAACCTGACTGGCTCCTGTAGCTGACATCATGGGCCAGGGGCACTCACGCCCCCAGTCTGACTCCAGTAGCTGGCACCAGAATTCACTCACACATGCATTGGTCTCCCCAGGAGCTGGTACTAAGACATTGCAGCACACGCACACACACATGGGATAGAGAGTGAGATTATGCAGAGAGATAAGAAAAGATTTAATAAGATATAAGAAGACAGGACAGACTGCAGTGATCAGATGCAGGACTCAGCCATACAAGTTTAGTGACTGGCCTTGTTTAACACACAGCCCCTTTTTCTGCCTGCCCCCGTTTCTGTTCCCCCTGCTCCTCTTTCCCTTGCACATTGTCTTATCACTAGGCACAGTCCCATCGACCTCCTTCAACACTCAGGACCCCCAGGTTTGCATCCTCATTCCTTGCAAAGCAACGGTTTCCTTGCAGTTTTTTGATATCCCATCAATTAGTGTGACTGATCGGGTTTGTTTCTGGTTATTGTGTGTTAACGCTAATTGGCCACACTTTATGTCTCTGTGTGTTTGTCTCCCTCCCTTTCCTTATCCTCCCAACTGAAAAAATAAATATTTTCACACCCCACATACTCTTACAAATTCATGCCACTGACAAGGTTTGTTCTTATCATGACCTCCCTTATGTGGTAGCCAGGTTTGTCTCTGTGTATTCTGGTTTGTGACTCCTTTGATCAGATGTTCTCAAAGAAGCAGACACACTCCTTCCACGTAACCTTACACTTCCAACTTATTTCTGCATAAATAAGCATAAGTGTGCAAAACATGTATAAGCCTTTTTGGTTGCACTGCCATTGACATTTGAATATGAGAGAATAAATTACAGGCATCGAAAAATCAGAGCAAATGTTATTGTAATCAAAAATTCACATTAAAAATCATAGTTGTACCTTGGAACTCTTGTCTCATATTAAATATTTTGTCAGATATAGTACCTAGTCTTCAGTAAGAGTAAATGTAAGAAATAATAAGAACCAAATTGTTGCCATTCTCTATAGAGTTTTATAGTTGTAGGACCCTCTAAGGGTCGTCTTAGAGGCAACTGATAAAGAACAGGATATACTGAAACTAGTGATATATAGGTGGAATAAACTTCAGTATCGTTCTTTCATCCCACAGTTATCTCCATTTCCCTCATACTGCTTCAATCACTGCTGTAATCTTGGAGTTGAGGAGCGAGTTCAATTCTGGAAAGAAATATGTTCTGAAAAATAGATATTTTATCTTATGACTGGGGGACTATGTGGCACAGAATCTTCATACTACTCCACAAATTATGCTACAAAGGGGAGTAGTAATCATTTACCCATCGTAATTAAGTCTAAGAAAACAGTAAGATCCCCAGCATGCAGTTACAGAATCATAGAATGGTTAGAGTTGGAAGGAACCTTAACGACCATCTAGTTTTAAACCCCCTGCCATAAGCATGGACACCTTCCACTAGACCGGGTTGCTCATAACCCCATCCAACCTGGTCTTGAACACTTTCAGAGAAGGGGCATCCACAACTTCTCTGGCCGACCTGTTCCAGTGTCTCACCACCCTTACAGTAAAGAATTTCGTCTTAATATCTAATCTAAATCCACCTTCTTTCAGTTTATAAGTTTAAGACTATTTCTCACTAAGGCATCACTCAGTATCTGACCTCAATTACTGTGTTCAAGAGGCACAAAGACAGACCAGAAACCACATTCACAAGTCAAATGGGCAAATGCAATCTCAGTGACACTGGTTTTATATTTTACAGTATACAGCCCTTGCCACAGGTTCCAACATCTACTATTACACTGTCTATTACTGTTAATCTGCCTCTTCTTCTCACATAGAGATAATGATATCCTCATCTTTTCTATGAAAAATACTTTCTTTCCCTCACATGGCTAGGGAAAGAATGAACTCTTCTGTCAAAATATCTCAGCGATTAACATACTTTTAAGTTAAACTCAGGACAAATTCTCAGTTTTGTTCTCAGTTTGCATGTAATTTCAAGTTTGTTGCTTCTATTTCAACCCTAAAAACAGATTTACATGCCTGAAAGCTTCTCAGTTTCTCCGAATACACATCTGATCTAATGAGGGAGTACATAGTTTTCTACAAACATTGTCTCATTTTATATACTATAATTCTGATATGTCCACTGGAGGCAGGAGGACTGATTTTCCACTGTCCTATAGCTTTAAATACAAATGTATTTCACCACTAAGATTTTATAATACGCTTTAGTCTCTTTATCCAAGGTGTTCAGACTATCTTTAGTCACTGGTATATTGACCTGGATGAGTAAAAATGCACTTTCTAATGCCATCAAATCAAAATTATGTCAGAGCATTACACCTACAGTGCATGAATGCATGACCACATTAAGCATAAAGTAATTGAAAATCAGTTTTGTTGTTATGCTGTTAACTACAGCCAGAGAGTATGAATTTAGAAAACCAGTTTAGAATCATAGAATTGTC
>VXAK01020035.1:0-13552 GCA_013399435.1 Arenaria interpres
TTTCTTTTTTTTTTTTTTGGCCAATGTTCATCCTGTAACTACATAAATGGCTCCTGCATTAACAAAATCTTCTGAAGCCAATGACTAGAAGAAGATTTGAAAGATTAGGACACACAAAGCTNGAAGATTTGAAAGATTAGGACACACAAAGTTTTGAGAGGATTTGCCAAGTTTGACATTTGCACCTGTGTAACTAGCAAAGGACAAAGTTTAGCCCTTAATATTATTTTATCCTGGCAGTATTTTAATATATCCTGGTTTGATTTTGTATCAACTCCTAACTCCTTAACAGTTTTAAATATGGTTGTGACTTACCACTGGGGTCACTGAACAATGTTAGCTAAACATCCAAAGTGTGATATTTGATTACAGTTAAGCTTTTCCAAAAGCCAAGAATCCACAAGGAAAAACACTAGAGATGGAATTTTTCAAGAGTCTATATGGCTACAAATTCATATAGATTATTAACATATATTTTAAGGATATTGATTCCAAAGAAGAAATGCACCCACAAAGAGAGATCCAAGATAAAGGCTAATGTGTAAATTGCTTTAAAAACTGTAGTTACTGTAATTACATGGAGCATTTTACAAGCAACTAGGGACTGCTTTGGATAGATGACTGAAATTTAATCAGTATCTGGCACAGATTGCCTTTCTTTCACACCTCACATTTCTGAAGTACTATTCTAGGGAAACCTGCTAGAATTGTAAGCCTGTATTATCACATTTGATCTCTCTACACAGACTCCAAAAGAGTGACTTTCCCACATCTCACAGAAGATATGGGTCTGGGTACTTTTTCTCAGGAGCATATGTCTGTCTTTTCATTTCTGAGCAAACTTCATTCAGCTATCCAGGCTCAGGTTTGTAATCACATGGAACATTATGTATGAAATGCAGAAAATGTTGGTTTGTTAATGCCGCCACCTAAGACTACAAGATAAAGGAAGCATGCACAACTCTTTGTACTCAGAGGACATAAACACTTGTGCTAAATCTTTTATAAAATACAACTTATTTCTTCTATAGGCTTTATTTTGTTATTTGTATTAGCTGTCAAGAAACTGTCAGTTAAGAAAAGGGAGCCCCAAATGATCTATGCCTTTTAAGGCAAGAAGGAAACAGAAAATAATTAGATATGGTAAATGTGAAAATTGATCTGTCTGAAGAGTGTGCAGTTTACAAGCAAGAGATCAATCAGTTTACACCAAACAGATTAAAATAATGTATCATTATTTTTAATGGTTCAAGATGTAAAGGTCTGAAAGTCTAAATAGAATTCCTGATGATTACTTTTATTAAAATCCTAAGTATTGGAAGATACACAATGGCTGTCTAGATTGATTACTATATTATCTGCTTTGTAGAAAAATAATATCCTTGACTTGGCTGCTTGTTGCTAAAATCCTCATTACTATGCCTAATATACTCTGTCCCTGGAGTAAATTAAAGCATTTCCTTCTTTTGTATTTTAGTTTCCTTAAAGTTGGATTCTTAGAAATACTTGGACTACACTGTGACATCTGAGTTCTGGAGATCAATTTATAGCTGTTAAAGATCATGAAGAATTGCCCCTTAAAACAGTTACTATTTGACAAATAACAACATTGGTGTTTAGCCTGCGTATTTATCAAGCAGACAGAGCACTTATTCCTGATGCCTGAATGAAGGTCTGCATGAAGAAAGTTATTAATCAGTTAGTGCCTGGTTTTAAACCATTTGTCTTATTTAAAAAACAAAACCAAAACCAAACCTACCTGCGCTTTTACGTATATTAAAATTGCATTCCTGATATGATAGCACTGGGAAGTGCCTATGTCAAGGTGTCATAGACATGGGGCATACCACCAACAAACAGTAAAAGTTCTGGTATAAAAAAAAAAAAAATTTTCTTTTTCTTCAGAAATGCTTATGTATTGTTTTAATCTAAGACTAGAGATCTGATGGATTATGCATATGCATATCACATTTAGGCATACAAAAACTCCATCAGATCATGATTGCATTTCCCCAGATACAGCAACTCTGCTATGTTACTGAAGTCAATGGGAACACTGCTACTGACCTCATTAGCTTTTCAGAGGTTTAGAAACTCTGATTCACAGATCACTTTAATATTTTAAAAGTTCTAAACTAAAAATGATCTTTGAGCTACTTCTTAATCATTTGTGAGTGAAAACTTCTTTTTTTAAGCAAAGCATTTTGACAAAATAAAAATGTTTGTGTTGTATAAGATTGTGGTATCTAAAACACATAAACAAAAATAATTTCTATGTAAGGGTTTGCTCTGAAAACACCAATACATTACCAGTTTCCCTCCTGATTTTGTTTCCAAAGAAAACATCGGTTAAATTGACACCATTTTGTGGAATTTATCAGCACTGCTGGAACTGCATTCTAAGAAAGAAGATGGTTTCATCAAAGCTGTTCCAAGCAGCTTAGTTATTGAATCCACGGGGAAAAAAGCAAGCTTTACGTAGGTCCCAGTTACAAAGAGTCTACTGTTTGCTAGTAAGGGATCAGCATAACTGAAATAAAGAGGTATGGATAAGACCAACGTTTCTAAGGAAAGCTTTGTGGTTCATCATCCTACTTAATTTCTCTGAGGATTATGTAAGAGTTGTTAAACATTGAGAATTTCTGTTCAAATTAAACACAGTATACAACTATTTAGCATGTATAGCATATATTTTAACAGCAACTTAAGAATTGTTAAGAATTTGGCCCCTATCTTTTATTGCATGTATTCTGCATGCAGTATCATGGTTCTTAAGGATAGATTCAAAATCCAAGGAGCTTATTTCAAAAAGGAATGAATAATAGGAATACCATTTTCTTCCATGAATAATTATATTCTGTGTTTATAGAATATTTTTCAAAGCTATATACAAATATTAATGAAACAATCATCACAACATTCTTGCGTGCCAGGTTTTACACACAAAGAAATGAGAAAAAAAAAAAAAAGATATAAAATACAGTGCCTAGCACTTTAGTCTTATAAACGGGGTTTCAAGCTACTGAAGTAATGCAAATAACAATAATGGTATGGGAGAAACCTTTCAAGTTTGAGTGTCTAACTGGCTTGATTTTCATAGGTTTAGACTTCTGAGCGCTCACAACTTCCTTTGAAGTTGATTGAAAATGTGAGTGTCAGCACACATTAAAATCAGACCACTAATTTAGATGCTTAAACATGAAATTTAAATTCACAACTTTAAGTTTGGAAAAGTTCACCTAGGTGACTTTTCCAAAGGTACCTTACAAACCAGTGTTAGAACTAGAAGATACTTGATTTCCAACATCTTGTCTTCACATAGTTTCCAGCACAGACACTATGCACTAAACAAATCACAAAATTATAGATCTATGCAGCCAAAGTAAGTTGGTGTCGGCAGGGAATATTGCACACTATCGTAGTCCAAAGATTTGTATGAGATTCTGAACGAACAAAAGAAACATCCCTTCCACCCAGAGCAGCCTAATTGCAAAAATAGCTGACACAACACTGCTTCAGGGAAAGGACTCTGAAGAAGTCTCTTTTACATAAACTTCTCCTCTCACCCACTTGCATGTTACCTCTTACCACGTTACGGAGAAAGCCCTCACAAAACTAACTGGAATACCTGGGTTATCATCTACAAAACTCCTATGGTTTAGCTTGCTTTATACTTAGAAGTTATGCACCAGATTATCCTGTCCTAAAGTCACTTCCTCAGCTTCAGTGGACCCTGAAGAATTTTTCTTTCTATGTACATAGAACCCAATTCTGGTTGTTACCGTGCAGATATTATTGAGAGAAGAGAGACTATGAGAAGCACCTTCCTCACCAGCTGACAGTCACAGGAGACATCCAGAGTACAGAAAGGGTGTTCCTTGAGCCATATGACTTCCTAGCTTTGATGAGGTGGCCAAAATCCCCTTTTTATGCTATGTCGGCAGCAAGACCCAAGAAGTAATGACCTGGACAGCTATCACTCTCTAAAATTGAAATAAGGGTAAAAGCTGGTGAATTCCGTCTAGTGCCAACTCTCTATGTAGATATGTCTCAGAATATGTCTAACCTAGTAGGTACTGCCACTCAATAAAAGTCAGTTTGTAGTATGAAACATCAAACACCGAAAATCCAACTTACATGTCACGCATATTGTTCTAGCTTGGTCCTGTGGTCTGAATGCCCATGACTAGTCAAATCGCATCACAGGCACTCCTGAAACACATCTTCTAGCTTAGTGATATGCAGAAGGAATAAGGCTATTTTTGGGTGCAGCTCTGGGCCAAAGCTCAGTGCTTTGGGAAGATGAGGAGATTTGCTTCAAGAGCGCATTCCTAATTTATGTTCACCCTCATGGTGCTGTTCCCTCCACGCTCTTGCTCCCATGTCGGTTCTGTAGCTTGGTACTTCCAAAACCAGCATGTGTCTGGAATTTGCTTATAATGGAACTCCATAAGCTGGGCACTAGTCAAACAACTTGGGCCTGTAAATGTATGAATTAGAGGAGAGGTAGAAACTGGGATTTACAGGAAGCTAGGCCTGTTTATTACAAAAATTTGTTTGATCCTTTTAATGATCAGGAACAGATACTACAGTCTCACTTGCTGAAAGTCCTGCTCATACCCAATTGACCTTGAAAGAGTGAAATAATGGACTAATGCTATAGCTGTACTAAAACTGCATAGAATCTAAACAATATCATAAATAAGGAAAGTTTACTATGGTTCAGTGTATTTTATTTCCATTATATTTTGGGAGAGAATGAGGCATATGAACATCAGAAAAAAGTCAGCTTAAATTTTGATGCTTGTAGCTTTAATTATGAGCAACTCCAAGTCTCTGTGTTTACAGAAGAGAGATTACCTACATGTTATTTGAAAACCATTGGGTGTAAGTTTATAGTGCTAACAGGCAAGTCTAATTTTCTTTCATATTTAGGATTTAATAGGTACAGAATGCGGCCCAAGGGAAAAAAAATGAACAAGTAGTAACTTGATATTTATTCTACACAGACATGAAGAAAGCTTAAAGAAATACACAATGTCTGAAACATTGACATGTATAACTATTTTAATTATAATGTTGCTTTTCTAATAGACTTTTCTGCTATGGTACAGGGTGAAATAGTTGTTACATTTTTCTAGCCAAAAATACCCCACCCCCAAACCCAAAAACTACCATAAAAAATTGGTTTGGAAAAGCTTATGATGGAATCATAAAAACTGCACCAAGTTTGTACAGTCTGAAGTTGAAAATACAGTACGATGATTTTGTATAAATGATGCTGTCTTTCCTAGGCCAGGTTGTTTGCAAATATGGACTCCTTCCACTTCTGATAGTTCTCATCTATCCCGGAGAATATCACTGAAGAATCTTCAGATGCAGCCCTGCCATTTTGACTGCAGTAAGTGACCAGGAATATGGTGTAATGAACAGGGCAGTGGTAGAAATCTCCTTAGCCCTCCTATAAATCCATGTCTTCAGAAATATTCCTGCAATATAAGCACTGTTACTATTTTTCCATTTTTGCAGATGGAAGTGGAGGCATAGTCAATGTAGATTGTTTACATAAGAACACATGGAAAGTTTGTGGCAGAATCAGTATGTGGACTACAATTTTGTCCTTGCCCTTGGTTCACACTCACTTGCATCTGGATCTCCTCTTGACACTAGACCTTGAAAGCCTGACTCATCACAAGTTCTTTAATATACTTAAGCTAAAGCCTATATGAAACATATAGGCCATTATTTTAAATGAATTTATCTATTTTTACAGTGGATAATTTAAATTTCATCGATATTTATATTCATAGCAAATGTATCTGGTGCCTCAGTTCCTTTTTTAACACAAGAATTGTCATTTGTGTTGCATTTTAAGCCAAATTAAATTATAAAAATATTCAGTTGTGTAACTGTCAACACGACAGTATTTCTTCTTATTACAGAGACAAACAAGGAGTGCATCGGAAAAAAAAATTGTGAATCTCATTTCTGATCCTAATGAAGCAAGTAACCCATTATACCAAGGTTAATTTGTTGACTCATGATTTCCACTTATCCAATGATATACTGAATCATATGAACAAACCTCTACATCTAATCAGGTTTTTTTATTGAATCCTGACCTTTTATGCACCTTCTTCTTGATTATGAATGACAGTGACCTTTATCTAATTTAAAACACACATACTGATGCAAAAATATGCAAAGTACACATGTAAATTCTGAATTAAGATGAAGATGTGCATAATCTTCCAGGGAGAAATTGCTTTAGAGAGCGATGTTTATATTAGGGCCAATTGAGGGTATGTGGGGAGAAAAAGTGGATTAGCCAGAACTCAGATGGGTTTGGAGGAACAGCTGTGGAGATACTGAAATCTGTTTAGATTTTCTCAGCTTCTATTTAGTGTCCTGAAATGTCAATATAAATATCAACTTTTATTATGCTATTCAGCATTTTACAACATTCATGAAATGATCAAAATGCAATAAAGTCAGACAAAATACCTCTTCGCCTAAGATCTGGCAAACTGTACCTCGGTATTCCATTTATGTTTCACTCAAAATACATAATATTCATTTTTTACAAGACAAAAGCTGGGTCAAATTCACAAAATTATAAAAGCTGGCTGATTCATTTTGCCATTTATCTCATTAAAGAGGAATGGTATGAGCATCATCTGGAGATGTTTTTTTAGTCCAGAATATAATTAGGAACTGCTGTAAATGCTGAAAAATAAATAAACAAATATAAGAGGAGTGAGTCCTGTGGAAAAGAACTTTCCTTTTGCTTTTTTGTGTTCATCACTAATGGGTCTGCATTAAAATTTCTAAAGACGAACCCAACCGCGGGCACAGTCTGAACCGCTGTGTAATCCTATAATCCACTCTCTCTTTTCACAAGTCATTCCTTCCTCTGAATTGCTGTGACCCTAAATTGTAGATCAGTGGCTTTTCTCTAGCCTGTCTCTCAAAAATAAAATAAAAATTTAAAATATTTATACAGAAAATTTGCAAAACTCGGTGTAAAGACTGTCAAAGCAAAAATCTAACAAACACATTCCTCTGAGAGACTCCAACCAAACAGTACCTGGCATTAGCATGTACTTTCATGATTAACAACAGGGGGTTGTCAGACTGCTATTTCTGAAATAAACAGATTTATCCTGACAGATAATCAGCAGTTTGCACTACCTAATACATGTTATCATCCGCCACTGACATCATTACATTAAAAGCACTCTTAGTATAATCTTTTGTAGGAAATTAAACAGTTTTAATGATACATTTTTGGTGGATTTTTCGGGGGGTAGAGCGGGAAGCCTGGGGGAGAGACTGGACCGTTAGAGAAAAGATACATGCCAAACAAGACAGGTAAGGTCCCCAGAAATGCCATGCTGTGTTTAGTTTTTCACAATCTATGAATGTAATTTCTAAATAAATTAGAAACAAATGTTCTGACCGTACGCCATGTCTTGTACTTTTAAGCAGCCTTTTATAGTGTCCTTGGCTGTCCCTCATATTACCTCAATACTCTTCTGTGTCTTTCTGTCCTCCTGCCTGCTCCACATAAGAACTAGCCACATAACACATTTGTGAAACACTGCTAATCTTGCCATTTATAGACATATTTCTGAGGCTGGCTGGTGGACTTTGGGAGACCAGTGATATTGAGCATTGCCTGCATAATTTTCTGGCATGCTCAACACTTATCTTCTTTAACTTTCAGGCGTCTCTCTGTGGACCATCCCTCCCTCCCATGAAAAAAGAGACATCAGGTTACACATAACTCACTGGACAGGACCTGCAGAAGCTACTGAAACTATGAAAAAGTTTGGTGCAGACCAGCTCTGCGACCTGTAGGAAATGTGGAACAACATCTGAGCTTCCTGCTTACCCAGCGGGCCGTTTCTGCAGTGATCAAGTTTAATATACCTCCCCTCCAAGTAAACCATAGAATCATAGAATTGTCCAGACCGGAAGGGACCTCCAAAGGTCGTCTAGTCTGACCTCCCCGCAGTCAGCAGGGAGACCCCCAACTAGACCAGGTTGCCCAGGGCCTCATCGAGACTCACCTTGAATATCTCCAGGGAAGGGGCCTCAGCCACTTTCCTGGGCAACCTGTTCCAGTTCCTAAACCATTCTTGCCTCAGTTTTAAAGGTGATGGGAATTATATACCCTCAGGTTTGCTGGAGCAAATTCTGACATTTCTTTCCTTTTTTAAATCTTAGATTTTCAATTAACATTGTACTATTACTGTTCTATGTTCTATGAACTCACCTAACGCAGCTAGTGCAAAGACTAGGTAACAGAAACTGCATGGGGGCTGTCACTTGACTTTAACAAGTATTTCATCCTCTTCCTCAGAGTGCAGTTTCTAAGTCATAGACTATTCTGTAGGGGCAAGCCAGATATCAAAGTCTTGGCTCGAGTGGCCTCTTGTGACTGTCTTTATTTCTCCAGAGATAGAACCTTCATTCCTCTTCCAGTCCTTTGTCTCACATGGGATGCATTTTGTCTCTTCTGCCTTCCTCCTTCATAACTTGGTAGGAAGAGAACTAAGAAATAGTGGCTAGTTACTGAAGGATTTTTACCCATTCACTGTCATGCATTTTCACATAACATTCCCCTTAATATTAAAAAAAAACCAACACCCAACCCCCCCGAAACCAAACTGGCAGAATTAAAACAGTGGGAGCCATGAAGCCTCTGACATGACAAATGTAACCTTTAAATAAAGAAGTGGCAGCATCACACAGACTTTGAGTACATCTTAATTCCTATGTACTCTTTGTCTCTTATAGAACCTAACCTTTGAGAAATATGTGTTAGTTAAGCATCTCTTACCCTCCTTTTTTCTTTATTCCTCCTCCTAACATTTCAGTTGCAATTGTTAAAACTAATGAAGAATTTTGCCACAGATCTTTTGCCTCAGGTTCTCTGGACAAAACCTCAGCATCTGATACTCTGAAGTGGAAAGGAGAAATAGATGCTAATCTAACCAAGTGATTTCAGGGGTTTATTTTATTTTTATTTCTAAAAGTGTTGAATTTCTAGTGACCCACATTCTGCAAATTTCTTGTACTCAGTTATGTTTGAGGTTGCTCAGATTTTCGTTTGCATTAGATATTTTGTGTCCAAAGGTCAAATGAGCATTGCTTTTGAGTCAGATGCCTACTGGCTGCATTTCTAATAGTTAATCTTTTCACACTGAGAGAAATAAAGAAGTGGGAAACAGTTCAAGCCATCCCAAATAAACAGACAGAAGTAAAGCAACAATTATTTTTCCTGTGTGAACTGCTCTTGCTCATTTCTCCTCAAGAGATAACACTCTCTGACATAACGTCAGATAACCACGTTCAATGTTTCACGGACTTGCCTTTTAAAGATTCATTCGCACTCCACTTATTTTCTTTTTATCTGCCCCTCTTTTGGTGCATTTAATCTGTGAAAATTTTCATGTAGACTCCCCAGAACAGGTACTGGAGACAGAGGGAAGCAAAAGGGTCCAATTTGACTTAAAACACCTCTAGAAATGATAAAGGGAGTACGATAGGATGGAAAAATTGAAATTTTCTTATGGGAATAGTTGTTTGCATAAAATTCTCAACTGTTACTAAAGCTTCGGTGCAGTTCTTGTGGAAGATGGATATATAAAGCCTCAGGTTAATTTCAGTCATTACCAAGCATTTTATATCTGCTGAAGAATTCCAAACATATAAAAGGATGTCAATTGAAACCTTTAGACCAAAATAAATAAATAAATAAATAAATAAGGAGCAACTTCAAAGGCTGTCAGTAGGCAAGTTACTGATCTGATTCAGCTTTTAACCCCTAGAGGTATAAGCATGCTTTATCTGCAAAAGAAATACAAGGTCTGTACTCTGTAACGTTACATTTTAATAATCTACTCTGCAATACAAGGCAATGATAAAAACGGAGAATATGATTCAATTGTGTATGCAATTTATTGAGAAGCTGCGGGAAACGTATTCTTTCTATGCAATTATAAAAAACGTTAATAACAAATCATTGACTGAGGACTTCATTGACAGTTAGATTTCCTATTTATAGCTGTACATTTTTGCAAAGGCTCTGCCACTTACTTTTTAGGATTCCCAAATTGTCTTCCTCCTCTAGAATGTCTTTAAGGTATAGTTCACCAAACGTACCTGCTTAGAGCTGAAAACAACCAAGGTCTTTAAGAAGTTGGATGGAACTTATTAACAATGTCTATAGCGTCCTTTTAAGTTGATAATTTATCTTTTTAAGTGCCTTCTGTAAAACCAGCAGAAAAGAGTCTGATGGGAGTAAGAGCCCTGCATTATATACAGCTACAAGGTTTACTGCATCCTATAGATTCTGCTGCAAGGCACACTACAGTGGAGTATCAGGTAACTTATCTTGAAGAGATGTTTGACTGAGTTACTATAGCAATGGCAAGTTTGCAGAGACAGAGGAAGAAACCTCACCAATAGAGAAGGACACTGACAATCTTGTTTAGAAAACTGTGTAGTATAAGCTAGCCCAGAATGAAACACAAAGGTTCACTCCTTTGAGAGTTTACTGAAAATACATTCAGAGGCCTCAATAATATAAACACTTGATTTCTTCTCATTTATTTCAATGTCTCAAGGACTTATGTGAGGTAAACCTGGTGAACCTACAAGGAGAATTGAGTACATAATTTGGAAATAACTGTGCGAAATGCTGCTGCTGACTCACTAAGGAACACTTTTGTCCCTGTAAGACATTGGTCATTGTGTAAAAGGTGGAAAGGAAGCAGGAAATAACTGTCTGCTGCAACAATATTTTAATCCACTTACAAAAAATCTTCCTCAGAAAGGCCTTTCTTTTTCCTTTTTCATATCTCCAGTGGTGAGTCATCTAATCTCATCTCTGGATATTGCTGAACTCCACAGGGATCACCTTACTTCCCAACTTTATCCTGGCCAGAGATTCAGTCAGACAAAAGATCCTTAATGTCTTTCCTTAAGTTCAGCTCTCTTCTCTAAAACTCATTCCCCTCTTCTTTCACAAAATGAAAGAAATCTTTTTTGAAATGCTCTTTTTCTTTCTTTTTTTTTTTTTTTCTTTTTCTTTCTTCTAGAGGGAGGCAGGACGCCTGTATCAAATCTTTCTTTTCTATAAATCAAAATTGCTTTGTGTGGAGTAAGTTGCTGGGAATAATACACTTATTTTTTCCTGTCTAAAAAAGATTCTAAAATTTTACTTTTAAACCTCATACATCAAAAATACAGGCTTGTTCTCCCAAAGTAACATTAATTTACTCAAAAAACTCTGCACTTGAAAGAGTTAATAAAAATTCTAATTACAGGATAAGAAAGAAAGGTCAGACTCCACTTATATCATTGTGAAGGGCTTTTATTACAGACTGCTATAAAACATATTTCTTTTTTCAGTTGCCATCCTCACAGGATAACCTGCATACCAATAGGATCTCCAAAATGCCATGAAGCAAAAGATATTTATCTGCTAAATTCTATGTACAGTAACCTAACAAATGCCAGAGAAAGACAGATTGCCCTCTGCACAGTAATACTTGTGTAGATGTCTTCTTTATACTAACAATGACAAGGCTCTCTATGTTCGTACTGTACTCCAGAAATCAAAATGCATTTTTTTCAAAAAGCAGACTGTCTATCAACGAGAAAAGATGCACATTTTAGGCACTGAAATACTTAATATAGTGAGCAAGTACTCTTTCCTGAAGCATTCTAACTAAAAATATCTAATCCGGGAGGGTAAAATGGAAAATGTGTACCTCATGCGTTCCTGAAGAAAATTAGACAGGGTATGTTTGGGAGCATCTATGTCTCTCCCTCTGTCTTGTCTGGTCAAATAAATTTTCATTTTAAACTCTGTCTAAAGCTTCACAGAACTGTTAATTGATTAACTTGGGTATGTTAGGTAGTAAGTCTATAAAAAAACCAGGGTGCCTCCAAATCTAATCATTGTAATTTCTTAACTCCAGCTGTGCAAAACAACAAACAAGAACTTTACTGTGGGACAAGTGTAAGTCAGAATAACTCTAATTTTTTTCAATATATAACTCATTAAATCCATTATTTGCAATTTAACACATCCAAAGTTGTTTTTATAGTTATTTTAATCATTGGCATCTCTAAATTCTGACAACTAATTCAAAGAAATATACATAAATAAATGCAAGATTTACTGTCTGCTTTCATAAAACCAGTGTGTGCTGTCAGATGCATTAGTTCAATATTTCACGTGATGTATGCTCAAAGTTAGAATGCAACTAATGAAGTAGCGCCTGACCTTCCTTTTCTTAATGAGTTTTTTAAGAATCATATTCAAATAGTTGTTTCTGAGTTGCACTTTGTTTGCAGAGCAAGCACTGCCTGTCCAACCTTTCAAAACAATATATATTAACAGAGAACTGAGGGTTCCATTTCACCACTTCTGCTGGCAATTCTATTAACTATATGTTTATCTTGTGGTCTAAATTTATGGCAGGCCCATTTGCAGTGAGGCCTGGAGTTTCCTTGTTTACAACACTGCAAAGTAAAAGGTGACCTTTTTTATTTTTGTTTAAAACATTTCAATAGTTTGTTCTGCTCCAAAGATAGCACTTTAATAAGGTTTCAGGACAGAAAGCTCTCTTGGTGCTGTTTTAATTTTGGGGGTGGGAGGGGGAAGGAGGAGGGGGTGGGTACAGCACACTGCATTAACTCACATAGGTAATAGAAAACATTTTTAAAAGAAAATATAAACTTGACTTGAAGATTACATCTGTAGATTAGAAAGCTGCTGTGCTAAGATCCTACCTGCCATTATGAGAAAAGAAAACCAGGGGGAAGGGAGTGAAGGGAAGGGGGGTACAGAGATGGCTAAATCAACAGTAACAGCCGTTTAAACAGTTGAACCTATACACACGAGTAACAAAAGCATCAGGCACCTGGCGCAATTCTATTAGGACCTAATTCTGACAACAATATGCATCATTATAGTGGGATCTGATAATGAGCAAACACTGGAGGCATTACATGTCTTTAGAAGAATCAGACTTCCTACCTTAGTAAGACTGATAGAAGGTAAATCCCCCTTTAAAGAAAGTTGTAAGTAAAACCAGGCAGCAGTTGCAGTAAATTGAGTCCTTTCAGTCACTGTATACATGCAGCAGTTCTGCAATAAGGGAAAAATATAATGGGAGGAGCAGCTGTGAACGAGTGACCTCCTGAAGCTGAGTTCTCTTTGTGAATCAAGCACTGGGAGCCAGTGCCTCTGATTTGCATGGATTATCTCCACTTGAACAGATACATTTAAATTAACTGGCACAGGGGCACAGGGATTAAAAAAAAAAAAAAAAAAGAAAAAAAAGAGGAAGAGTAAGTGAGTGAGTGAAGGAGAGAGGGGAGCGGAGGAGAGCGAGGAAGGAGAGAGGAGATCGGGGCGCTTGGCTGGATACGCTGGTTGAGGCAGAACTGTGTCTCAGAAGAGCTACAGCTCCCTCTTCATGTCACAGTTGTAAGATGAGGAAAGCTGTCATTATGGTCGAGTTTAAAACAG
>VXAK01020035.1:13624-31287 GCA_013399435.1 Arenaria interpres
CTTCTGATGGTCCATTTGATCAGATTTCTATAAACACTTAATAACTCAGCCTGTCATGCAGCTAGGATTTTATACTGCATGCCTCAAATGATTATAAATCTGGTAAACCCTGCTAAATGATTTTAAACATGGAAATATTTTGAACAGAGTAACTTGTACAAATGGAGATGGGATATTTCCAAGTGTGCCTTGACAGATTTATTGTTTGTGAGTGTGCAGGTGTCTTTAAAATAGTTAAGGGAAGGCAGCATTCAAAGCACTTCTATGCAGGAAGCTCACTAGCAGGATGACAGTGTGTGCTCCAGCCAGTATTTTCAACATTATCTAAAATCTATCAAGACAAAAGAGAGATAAAAAATTTGCATGCAACCACTTCAGAATTTCTCCCTTATTACCATAAATACCACAAACATTACCTGTTGCACATTCCTGATTTGATTTAAATGCAGTACTTAAGCTGATTAGAGAAATATGAGAATATGTTCAACCCTCTTGAACCTGCATCCAATCCAAGAGGAACCCAAACTAAACTTTGTTTCTTTTGTTTAGAGAACTTCAAATAAGTTATTTTTACACCATGGTATACAATTTTGTGAACATCTACACACATCCATTCTGCTCAGAAATTTGACCAAAAGTCATGAAAAAAGAGTAGAATGGCTTGTTACACGTTCTTTTGTCACCGGCTGAAAATAGGAATGGATGCAATTAGCATCCTTTGAGAATTATTATTTTGTGAGATTTGGTAGGACAAAATGTCCTATATCAGCAGTTAAAACGGTTGAACTTTGTCTTCTAAGAAGCATGTCTTACTGTAAAACACTGCTTGTTCAGAGACAATGGAATGAAACTGTCTACAAAGACAACCAGGGCCAAATTCTTTCTCTGGCTCATTTGCAGATCAAGCTGAGTCGAACATGAGCTTGTTGTGTTCCTGTTCCTGAACCACATTTCTGGGCTAAAGCCCTAGGAGTTCTCTTAGTAGGATCCCAACATTTACTTTTAATGCAGATTCCAGAAGGTTCCCTCATCTGAACAGAATATATATGGTAAGTACTATACTTAATCTAGTCATGAGAAATTGCTTCTTGGAAATAATCACATTTACAGTAAAATTTGCTGTAGATAAATGATCACATAGATATTGGACAAAGTAGTGGAGAACATATTTGGATTTTCTAATAAATGCTATGTGACACAATTATTGGTGTCTGCCAGAGTCCCATAAAGTAATTCCTCTGAGAAATGCTCTTGGTTCACTGGAGAAGGTTTGGGAGTTTGATTATTTTAGTATGACAGGGGGAGGATCCTTCAACTAGACTCTGTATATCAGAATATTTACCCAGATGATATTTAACCTGACTGAAATCTCATCCTTCCCTGTGCAATCTCCAGAACTTCTCAACCCTGTTCTTTGGTCATATCTTACTTGTATGTTGGACCCCAAATTTTATTTCTTATTTTCTCACTTCTTTTTCCAGTGACTACTCACCAGGTAATAACAGATGAATTTGACTCCAGCAGGGCACTCGGAAGACTAGTCTCAATATCAAACCTGTATATGACAGGTGTGGGAAGCAGCCTTCTGGTTGATAGATGGCTTTCAAAAATATGGACTGTGAACCACATTTGTTATTATTCTACAGCTTGCAATACGCTCTTCAGACCTGCAGTATGCAAAGCTGATAATAGCATAATGATTCAGTCCCACCAACTTGTATGTCACTGGCAGCAGGGAAGCCCAGAATAAGAAAGCAATGGGAGAGATTTTCACTTTAAAAGTACATGTAAGAGGAAATGACTATGTAACGAATCAAGACAGCTGTGGAGGTACAAGACAAATTGCAGGGACAGAATTAAGTGGATGCAGAAGCCGTGGGATGTATCTTATTCTATGGAAAGATATGTATGCCTGAAGTGTTATCTGCTAAACTTTATGAAGAGAAGACCTTACTAGAGATGTGCCTGGAGGTAATGTTGAATGAAGATTTGGATTTGAGGAAATGGTGTAAGAAAGAGCAAACTGAATGGGCAACCAGGTATTTAGACACTTGTTGAGCAAGAGGTCATATAAGAGACAGCTCAGAGGAGACTGGTGAGTCATGGAAGGGTGCAACAAAAAGAACAAGCAGAATGGTCTGGGAAACAGAGGAAAGTTAAAGAATATGCTTCCCATCTGGGAGACTGAAAAAGTACAACAGAGAAAGCCAAAACAGAAGGTAGAAAGGAAATGGAAAAGTTAATTCCAGCAAAAATAGTAGGAGACTAGGATCCAAAGAGAAATGAGAATGGTAGAGAAGTTTGTGAAGGGGGAAGAACAAAAGGCAGTATCATCTGCGAATAGAAGGTAAAATGGACCAAGAGAAAAAATAGTGTCTACATGAACTGGGAGCCTGTGTTAAAGAGAAACAACTAAGTTGTCACTGGATCAATTCCACAGAACAGGATGCAAGGTCATTTCCCAGGAAGGAGGATGTGGGATGTGGGTGGAAAAGGAATAAAAGACTCTGCTAGGAATAGAGGAGAATCGTTTTTTTTAATTTAATTTTCTTCACAGTGGGAAAATGACGCTATGAAATTCCCACTGGAATAAATCAAAGATGATTACACTAAATCATTTCATTTTAGGTAGGGGAAAAATGCCTGAAAAATGAAGGCTCAGGGGAATGGTATCTGGCTGAATATTCATGGAAACAATTGGGACTGAGATCCACATTGTTAATAAAAGAACCTTAAGAAGTACAAGGAAACCTTGGCAGAGGCTTGTGTCATCTTCATGCCTTCTTATTTTACGCAACAAGAAGAAAATCTGTTCAATGAGAACTAAGCTATGGTTGAGGAAATATCAGTGGAGGATCAAGAAAGAGAAGGTAAAATTCTGTATTATCACCATGGTATTGAAGTGTACAAGCTACCCTGGAAAGATGTGAAGAAAGCATAAGTAACCTTGCATAACTGCCTTCTAATAATCTGGTAGGTTAAAAAGAAGTAAGAAAGGACAGCATGCATCAAACAGAATACATTTGGGCCAAATTAATGCATATGTTTACCAAGCAGTTAACAGCCAGTAAGAGATGAAACTATTATTCTTTGTTCTAATAAGCAATACAAATACTATGAGAAAACCAGTCCAAAACCTGATCATGAGTTAAGCTCATTTAAATGAAATGGAACAATCAGTAAAAATAAGGCTTTGTAGCTCAAAGGGCAAATTTTGATAACCTAAAAGGTTTTGTTACTAACAATAAATAGACTGATCTATTCAAGACCTTGAGCATGGAAGAACCTTGGAATTACTCTAAATCAAAGGTGCTAAAGATACATGGAATGTGTAGCTGATGGAGGAGAGACAATGCATGGGAAAGTGGTCAGGCTATTCCACACAAAGGAAGAACTCCTTCAAGAAGGTTATTAGAGTTATGGAGGGCACAGGAGAAAACAAAAAAGACACATCAGCAGAGACAGATCTGTTTTAGAGGTCAAAATATAAGGTAAAGCAAAAGCTGTCAATAGTCAAACTGAACTACAGTTTGGAAGGGATTTTGAAACAAACAAAACAATCTTCACCAAATAAAACATGGGACTTCAATACAGGGGGGGATCAATGGATATAAAGAATATCTATCTATAATTAAAAACTGACTACTTTGTGTATGTTTTCAGTAATATTCCCCAGATAGGAAACAGGATAAATAATGGGGGAGAAATCATGATGATAGGAATTACTAAACTGGAAGCAAAACTCAGCACAGTGCACTCAGGTCAGGGAGAGATATCAGATAAACTCCATTCCACAATTCTGACAAGAAAGGAAACAAAAAATCCCAAACCTGGTAGGAAGCAGCTCAGATATGATACTGGCTGACTGGAGAATAGCAAATGTAATATCCATTTCTAAAAGGGAGACCTATGCAGCTACAAACCCATTAGTTTGACCTCAGCTGCTTTAGAAGAAATTTTGAAGGAAAAAATAATTGAAGACAGGGAGGTAAATGGAAAATGGGATAACATACAAAAAGGATTTACTGAAGCTAGATCGTGCCAAGTGAATTTGTTATCTCTCTTTAATAAGATAACTGATTTTCTAGACAAAGGATTTGTGAGACATCTTATCTATATCTGTGCTGCATACGATACAGCATCACATTGGAAACAGGGGATTAGGAGAAGAGTTGTAAAGTGGATAAAAGATTGTCTAATGGATGGATGGCAACAGGTGGTATCAGAAGAAGCAGCATCAAACAGCAGGAAGTTTACTAGCAGGAATCCTCAAAAATCAGTCTTGGGATCAATCTTTTTTTAAGATCCAGGCATAAAGAGAAGAAATTTGAAACCTATAGTTTCCATTAAGCTAGGAAACAAAGTCATTATAAAAAAGGATCACTGCTGGTTTTGTTTTTGGTGGTTTTTTTTTTTTTAATTACATAAAATACATGTACCCAAATATTTTATACACACACCTGAAATATTGTATTGTGTTTTTCTATTAAAAAAAAGAAATATTCATGCCACCCACAGGCCTGACATGTTGGCCTTATCTGACATGCTGTATGCAGTTTTTGTCAGTTGGAGTCAAGAAAATATGCTAAAACTGGAATAACTGCAGAGAGGTACAACTGCAATGGCTGGCAGACTGGAGAGCCACCACTCAGGGAGAGGAGTGAAATGCTTTTCTGCTTTTGTCTGGCTAAGCAAAAAGCTGAAAGGGGATATGGCTGATGTCTATAAATGGATTTATTAGACACCAGGCTGGAAAACAGCCATATAAAGCTATAGAACAGGCTGACAAATGGAAAAGCGGTTCATACTTAGGTAAGAAACGCAGAGATTATTCCAACCATCAGAAAAGTGAATTTTCCAGACTCCAAATATCTGTAGTAGTGGGGGTAAAAAAAGAAAACAAACTGGATTTTAATTGAGAATGATTCTTGTATTAAAGAAGTCATCTCACCTGGTTACCTATGCAATTAGAAGACTAGGCTTGAGAGATCCCTTGCCTTTTGTTCCCGGTTTCTGTAATATATTCCATTGAACTCAGTCACCTGTCATGTGTCTTCTCCCTCCCCCTTTTTTAGTGGTAATCAGTGTCTTTGGTGTTGCTGAAGAATCGAGCAGATTCAATGGTGTATCTGTCAGGCTTCAGAATATGCTGTCCGTATTCTGTGCATTCTTCCCACTTCTACCCTTCATTTTGAAACATGTCTGAAAGGAAAGATTATGTCATAGATATAACAATTATTTTAGCATCCAGTACAGAATCTGTTAGGCCCTCCATCCAAGATAACTAAGAAAAAGAAAAGGAACATTGAAAGGAACAAGATAATCCAGCGGGAAAAGACAAGAGTGCAGTTTACCAGGAAAATATTACTGGAGCAAAAGGAATGAGAAAAGCATATTATCTTCTAGCATGACTGAGATCACAGAGCAAGTCAGGCAGAGATAGAGTGAAGGATGTAGGAAAGGTTAGAGAAAATGGACAAAGAAATTCAAAAACATTTTTTAACTTTACAAGAGGCTTGATTTTGATTCACTTATAAAAGAGGGCCCTTTGATTTATTTAAATCTACATGAACATCCTTGCTCTGCAATTGAACAACCTTTTAACAATTCTCTGTTGATTAGACAATGGAAAAGCAGAAAAGAACCAATCATGATTATAATGGCAGAAAAGCCAAATACATTCTAACAACTGGCTATCACATTGATAGGACATTGCCGCATCCCAGAAAGGAAAGTCCAGCAGACATAACTCAGTACCTACAAAATCAGATTAATATGCAAAAGCAAGAATGTGCTTGCTGTTGGTGCTATTTTTGTTTATGCCCATTTCCAATATAGGCAGATATGAACATCAACAGTGAACAAACACATTCAGATAAAACAAGAGCTCCTGGATTTCTCATAATTTATCATAAAAACATATACAAACTGTAACTAAAACGGGAATATCCAAGCCAATCAATGTCAAAAGATTCTACCTGAATGAATTCTGACAGAGCCAGAGCTGATTAATTTCAGAAAGAAGGGCCTATGATCTGGTTTCCTAAGGAGAAAAGTAGAAGAAACCAGATCCTTGGTGATTCTCTAAATGAAGCCTTTGAAGGAGGCCGAGACAGTCAGAGATTTTCTGGCTGAAGAAATTTCACTGAGAAAAGCTGCTTTGTTAAACTGGGGAACTTTTGACAAAGTGTTGTAGATTCTAAGGAAGGCTCTGAGGAAACCTTTGATCCCTTGCAGGTCTTTTTGTAGAGGTGAATAGATGTGATGCAGCAGCAGTGCAGCTGTCTGCGAGTTTTGGACCTTGTTTTCCCTGTCTCAGGTGTGTAACTATGGGCAATATATTCACCGTTCTGCTTCAGAAAAACTCACTGAAAATAGCAAAGATGTTGACAAAAACATAATTTTCATTGAGAAGCTATAGGGCTGGGAAAACATATAGAAAATAAATGGTCCTTCTATTAATTTAAACAAACAAACAACCTTCTCTTAATCCTGTGAGGTATATATCCTGCTTTTCAACTACCTGTAATAAGTCCAAAAAGCTTATTCTCTGGAAGCCTTTATCACAAAGTCTGTAGGTCCAGGACAAAACTAGAAAAGAATCCTACAGCTAATCCCACAATTTCCAAAGGTTTTTCTTTTTTTTTAACCCCAACTTGTACCAAAATCTTCATAAAAGACAAAACAAACCACCTCAGAAACAACCTGTCTGAACAGCAACCAAACTTCAGGTTTCAACCTGGAGACAGCTAAAGTCTAACCCACCAAGGAGATATTAGGTCCCACATGTGGAATTCACCCCTAAACTAATCCACTCATAATCTGAGAATTCACATAACCAACAAAAATTTAGTTGAAAAAAATGTTCCATAGGTTTTTCACAAGATGCGAAATCTATAAAAAATGGAAAGTTGGTGTCTGGTGAGAAACTATTTTATTGATGAATTCCTGTATGACTTTAATTCTTCTGTATGCTTGCAGATATGTATGAGGTTTTTTTCTTCATGTTGAGAGTATCTCTGAAGTAGTGTCATAATCTGTATAAAAAAATGGATGATCTGAATAGTTTGAGGTTTACCTATGGTGTCTGTAGGTGATTGAATTGCTAGTTCAGCCTTTCAAACCCCACATAAAGAAATGATAGAAAATCCATTTTAAACATATTTAGTAACAGAAAAAAAAGGAATAAAATAGAACGTTCCAGAGAACATTGAAACTATTACTGGTGTTTTACTTGTAATGACAGCTTTCCCACACTTTATACAAAGCATAGAGTGCCTGTTAGGCCAAAATGTGATGGATAATCTTTATAGAAGAAGGGTGAAATTTAAATCCAAACTCTAAGACTGGATAGTGTAATGAGCAATAGACAGGCTATGCATTTAATTCCATTAAGTGAAATGTATTTCATTAACAAAAGCGTTAGTAGAATTAAAACCTCACACTAAAGGAATGTGAAAATCATCAGTGGCAGCTAAAAATCTGCTACAATATGGCACATATTGCAGAACAACTGAGACTGATGTGGGATTAAATACATATGAAATGAAAAAAAAAAAAAAAACCTGACAAAATTGTAGCAAAATTTGAATGCTAATTTATGGCACCTACTGAAAGAAGCAGGACAGCAGATCATCTGCATATAAATGGCCTCAACACATTTCTCCGTGCCAGTCTGTTACCCTGCTCAAAAGGAAACAAAACACGTTTTTAAACCAGACTAAGGCAAGAAGTGTTCAAACAGGAGATTCATTTAGTTTCATTAGTTAAAGTGCAGGAATAATAGTATTAACAGATTTTTTAATATAGTAAGTAAAATTAAGAAATGGTTGAATAGGGCATATGGAAGAGAGAAGGCAAGAAAAGAAAGGAAAGCAGAAGAAATTAAATAACACAATATACCTCCATATTAAAGACAGAGCCTTCACGTAGATACCATGTTATGCATAATTATGCTAACTGACCCTCTGAATTGATAATGAGAAACAGTTTTATATCTTTTGAGGCTCTGAACATCAAAAAGGACTCTAAGGAATACCACATAGGGAAACAAAATCTACCATAAATAGGTGACTGAATAAGATAGAATACCATAGACTTCCAAATACCAGTATGCAACAGCTGCACTTGTAAACATTATAATTACAGAGTCAAAAAAGGCAATATGGGAAAGTTTATTTTATTAATAGTTGAATTCTCATCCATTTTCCAATAAATTTTTTTTAAAGCAAATTGAAAATAAATATTACAAAATCTATGGAAACTAAACATGCATATTTTTTAATTGTTTGAAACAAAAATAAGTCTTGATTTTTATTTTCTTTTCATAAAACTATTCTGTCTTTATTATCCACCTCAGAGGGCCAGGTATTCCTTGCAACAACAATTATGTTAAATTTCTGAAGTGCCTGAAGTTTTGCTCTTTTATGTATATAAGTGAAAACTTGTATGTATATGAATGAGTTCACCAAGAAAGAATTAAAAAAAACAGCGTGTGCATTGATGGATGATAAATAAACTTGGTTTCTTTAATGTGGGATTCTGTTTTACCAAGATGAGTACACATTTCAGAAGTGTTATCTACTAGTATTCAAGATTATGTATCAGAATTCACAGTGAGTTCTTTAAAACTGTAGTCATCACATCTGATTACATGGCTTGATATTACAGTATGACATTCGGTACAGCTTTATTGCCTCTATTTTTTGAGTGACCAACTGAAACAAATCACATCTGCTAAACTCCATGAGAGAAAGGGATTTGTGAGTATTCATGTAAGTGTAGCTGTATTTTCAAAGCTACTTGGGGCTTCTTCCACTTGTGTCTTATGAATATAATGTCACCAAACAAGACAAAAGAGTCAGTCTATTGTCATTATAAAAGATCAAGTGTCTCTTCTCTCTGTAAATACAGTATTAGTGTTTCTGCTTTTAATTGCTAGGATGGGCTCAAAGGGTGAACTGGAAATCTGATAATTCCCTCACACCTTTTGAGTGACAGTGAAATCTAAACCATCCTCCCGGGTCTTTGCCTCCTTACCTGCATCAGGGTTTCCCACACGTGTGCCCCTGTAAGCCCTTTTAATTCTCCTCCCTGCCCCAACTTCTGCACGTCGAACCACCTCCCCAGACCACTAGGTCCTCTCACAGGGGATCGCCCTTTCTGGATCTGCAGCTTAGGACTGCCTAACAACTTCACAGTTTTCTGACCTTTGTCTTTGCAATTGAAAAAAGAGGTCTGTTAACATGACAGATAGGCATTTTCAGTGGCTGATTCACTTGTAGACTTCTGGTATTTTCCTGGCATTAGTTCACGTTGATTCTTTTCCTCTTTGATGCCCCCACAGCAGGCTCAGTTGGTTTTGGTCCATGCAGTGCAGCAGAAAATTAGTCGAGTGAGTGCAATAATGTTTGTACCAACATCATACAGCAATCTCCTCTCTTCTCCTCAATTACCAATGCAGTATTTTAATATATGAAATGTTCATTTTGCAAGTACCATTTTGAGATTTGCTATTTAATTTCAGGAACAATATCATAATCAAGTATATTAAATAACACTCGACTGAGAATGTTCCCATTTCATACCTTGATTCCTGAAAGGTTTGGGCTATTCTTTAGTTTCCTATTTTCTATTTCTAGTAATTTCAGTGCAACTGTACAGAGTACATAAAATTAAACATATCTATTTATTTCGTGGCATTAAAGCCAAACACCTGAATAAAGGAATATATTTTTAAAGACTAGGAATTTTAAGTTGTTTGTTAATTCTGGAGCATATTAATAAAATCCAACATTAAATACTTAATTTAAATACAAAAGTGGGAGCCTCATCTTTCTAACTATTCCTATATTCAAAAGGGAGATAAATCAAAGAGCAATCCAGGTTACCTAAGGTAAGGAGGACCCTCAACTCCCCATTTTACCTTTAAACTGAGGTTCCACCTGTGAAACAGGAACAGGAAGTTTCCAGAGGAGATGGATTAATAAAATGAATCTGTGGTCTTTTGCTCCAGGTGAGTACTGGCAGCAGTGCTGGGATTGCAGTGTCAAAGATGAACAGATTTATTTTGAGATACTTTCCACAAGAAGCTGATGGATGCTGATACCCATTTACCATTACAATTAGTGGCAATTTGGTGTCTATGCTGACACTGTTTTGAGAGTTTCATGCCAGGAGTTTTGAATGGAAAATTTAGTTACTTTTTTTTTTTATATCCATGGGCTCCTGTTTCCTAAATTATTTTTATTACTTCTCTCACTTCTTGTTTTAGCAATCCAAATTCTCTTCTCCCTTTCAAAAGTGAATGAAAACAGTTTAGGCAGACATGAATTTTAGCACCTGGATGAATTTAATCTTTTAGTTCTCTGGCTGCCTTCAGGAAGCTCTTTTTCATTAAAAGTGATTTGCATGCTACCAAACTGTGTTCTCTACATGTCTTGAAGCTGATTTGAAACAGAGGGCTGATGGGCAAAAATCAACGGAATTGCTAAAGAAGAGCTAATAAGGTCAAACAAATCAGTAAATCGGTTTTTAAAGAAATCTTTCTGGGTTAGTTTTCTGTTTGCTCAGGAATTCAGGCAATCCTATTCTTCATGCAAGTCTTACTTTTTAATTCATCACATTTATTTTTGCAGAGAAGCAATATTGAAGATTGAATTTAAGCAACCACTTTACCCTTTTCCACTGGGTTATGTAATGCAAAGAAATTACTCCATGAAGAGTGTAAAGCTTATCTACCTTTTCGTTACTGTGTCACTCTCATGACTCGTTGTTGTATGCTTTGTCCTGTTATTAATATTCATGGTTTTATTACAGGACCAGCACTTTGTTCAGCAGATATGATTTATGCAGACATCTCACCGGTTGGCAAAACCCTGGGAAGGAGTGAGTAGGATTATGTTCATTCACAGAATCACAGCATGGCAGGGGTTGGAAGGGACCTCTGGAGATCATCTAGTCCAGCTCCCCTGCCAAAGCAGGTTCACCTAGAACAGGCTGGACAGGAATGCATCTGGGTGGGTTTTTAATATCTCCAGAGAAGGAGATTGCACAGCCTCTCTGGGCAGCCTGTTCCAGTGTTCTGGTACCCTCAAAGTAAAAAAGTTTATCCCCATGTTGGGATGAAATTTCCTGTGTTCCAGTTTGTGCCCACTGCCCCTTGTCGCTGGGCACCACTGAAAAGGGTCTGGCCCCATCCTCTTGACACCCACCCTTCTGATATTTATAAGCATTGATGAGATCCCATCTCAGTCTTCTCCAGGCTTCTGGGTTAAACAGACCAAGGTCTCTCAGCCCTTCCTTATAAGAGAGATGCTCCAGTACCTTGACCATCTTTGTAGCCCTCCGCTGGACTCTGTCCAGCAGTTCCCTGTCCCTCTTGAACTGGGGGGCCCAGAACTGGACACAGTATTCCAGATGTGGCCTCACCAGGGCAGAGTATAGGGAGAGATTGACCTCCGTTGACCTGGTGGCCATGCTCTTTTTTCAGCACTCCAAGATGCCATTCGTTCTCATCTGGAACCCCTAGATATATTTATCAGTGCAAATATAACTTGGATTATTTTGGGTCGAACTGTCAAAGGTGCTGTCTCTTACAACAGTACTGAGTAGCTGGAAGAAGCTGAGGGCAGGTTCAGTCGTGTCACATCTAGGCACTGTTTCAAGCTACAGAGAGAGAGAGTAGGCTGCAGAGCAGACCTCTCTGCTCTGCCAGTCATGGCTCACGCTGAAATCACCCAGCTCTGCTTCTTTCGCTTATCTATCTCTGTAAGCAGTTCTTTGCTACTTTGTGGGTTTAGCTCCAAAACTCACCGTGCAGGAATAATATTCATTTATAAAGTCCTATTGGATGTACCTGGCAAGTTTTTAAAAATTTGCTCTCTGTGGAATGGCAGCCATGAACATTGACTGATGTGGGATGGCTGGAACCTTTTCCAGGTTTTCATTTCAATTCATGGAGAGAGGAAATAAGTTTATTGCTAGCATTTTCCTTTATGATGACAGGGACTACTTCAAGCTGATGACAGTTAGAGGCAGCTGGGTTCTGCTTTTGCAAAAAGAAAGCATTGTGGGGAATATAAACATCGCCTGCCCCAAAACAAACACTGAGAGACAGAGGCATGCATGTGCACTCCATATACATTCAGCCTTTGTGTGTAGCATAAGTCTATGCCTTACCCTACAAAAGACCTCGAAAGCCCATTTTGTGTTTTGTGGGCATGACCGCATGAGCAAATGTTGTTATGTATACATGGCAGAGAAGGGAGTGGAGAGAAAAAGGGCATCAAAAATCCAAAAAGTGGGCCAAATGCAACTTTTCACACACCTATCCAAAAACACTAAGGCTGGGTCTGGCAGTTGGCTAAACTCAATATTTGTACTATTCAAAGTATTTCCTAGAGTAATTATGGAGAAATACAAGGAAATACTGTATTTAGAGGCAGATATGCTAGGAGGTAATGAGTGCCTCCTTTGAAACTGGTCTGAGTTTAAGGCACTCAGGACCTCACAGGATCTGGCCTGTGCTGAGAGCTTTCTCCTCTTGAATCCCACTGACGTGACTGTGTGTGGCAGACGGGGAGACAGAAAGAAAAATCCATGTCATATAGAGACAGCTCCATTGACTTCAATGGTATGTCACACATCTGAATCAGGCTGATTTTGTTCTTGTAGCTATAAAGATGGACTGTATTTAAAGGAAATAGATTACTGAAAATTAAGTAGAAAATGGCACAATAATATTTGTTCTAATTAAGAAAAAAAATTGTTCTTTTGCCAAAAATTGAAAGAAATTCAGTATTATTTTTCTGCATTTGCCTCTACTAAAGCAAAATGAAATAAAAATAGCTTTTATTGTAATTGTTTATGATGAAAAACATTAAATGTTTTTTTCATCCAGCATTTAATGACAATGAAGACCAAAATGGCTTGCAAGTTTATTTATAGCAGGTTTCTGTCTTCTTTGCCACATGATTTTAGACTGATACAAATGTATCCATCTGTGTTCAGCACCCCTGAAAAAGGCATTAAAGCAAGGCAAATTCCCTCTCCTTTCAGTAGGAATATACTACATGGAGAAGAATTATATAATTTACAATATGAACAAATGTTATCAGCTTTCTCCCGTGCATACTGCAAAATGTTCTCTCAGAAATGTACTACATATTAGCATTTTTGCAAACTCAGTTACTCTTTTCTGGCCAGAACCTTGTACATCTCATTTGATGAGAAATACATTCATTCTCATGAATATCATGTAAAATTCATTAACGTCTTTATGAAATTGCTGTTAGTGGTGTTAGAACCTGACACAAAGTGAATAACAGTAAATGGGAATCTTAAGAGCTTTTTTCATCAGGTTTTTGGTGTTAATATACAAAAGTACATTAATAATATAGTTAAAATATAACTTAAAATGCAATAATATCAGGGAATTTATTATTAATGTTATGTATGTTTATAGAAACACATTGTTTGGATATGTATTGTAATACAAACATTATGTATGCATATTCTTCATATAACGCTTTTCTTTATAATTTCTGAAACTTTAGAATTTCTCAAAAAAGTCGTTTTAACATCATTATTCCCATTCTACAGGTAGGGAAACTTGGTATTTAGAGAAGGCCTCATTTAGTATTCTATGCACATCTCAAATTACTATACTCTATGTAGGATTCTGGAAATGATTTAGCATCATAACTAAATTAAACAAATTTAAAACAACAAAAAAGAATTGGTATCTGTTCCCATAATCTTATTAGGTAAGTGAATTGCAGAGAAAATTCAGCACCAGGACTGGGGACCTTTATCTACATAATCCTCTTTCCATCAAGAAGGCCCTCACATTCTTGCAGTTCTCAAAAGAAACATTTCATTGCTATCGCTGGTCAAATACTTCATTTTACAAGTATTTTGTTTTACAGCTTTCTGGCTACCTGATTGGTCTGAGTTCAGAGGGGCTGAAAACTCACCAATTAAATAATTTGAAATACTGAACTAATTTGAGAGTTCTTGATTTTAATGCACTATTTTCCAGATGAGGAAAGGACTCTCTAGCTATACATTCTGCTCTGTCTAAATCAGTGTCAAAATATATACATACTTCAGTAGGATTTGCTATGAACAGAAGTTGACTTAAGACATTACAAGCCAATGTTAACTGTGAGAGGGCACTGGGAAGAAGTGATTACCCACTTATGGGGCCCAAAGCATCTGTTATCATGACCTACTCCTTAGCTCTCACTAGTATGCCAGCATACAGCAGCCTTGTAGTGAATGTAGAGGTGCAGATGGCAACTCAGTGGTGGGCTATATCCCAGCTCTTACACTTGAATATCCAGTCTCCAATTACTGTGACAAATTCTCACTGCACTGAATTAAGGGTTAAATAAGAAGACCATAACTGTTAAAAACAGTGAGTGGTTTCTTTCACTTTTCTTGCTTGTTTTCTGAGTGTAGAGCTTGTGCACTGGAGGTTACTCCTCTAGCTCTGAAAAAACCCCTTGTACCATGTTAGCGGTGGTGAGCAGTACACACTCAACACTTCAGTGTTGAGCAATATATACTTTTGATATATTGCAGACTGAGAATTCCTTTTCAAAATACCTCCCTTCTGTATGAAAAAGGGCATTGGAAGCCTTCAAAATAAAATGTGTATTATCTTAATCAGCCAAATCCCACCCCTCATCCCATCCAAAATTCAGTAATTCTGTAACTTCCCATGCCACCTTTTCATTGCTTTTTGTTTGATTCTCTTCCACACACTGTTTAATCACTACGCATTGTTAAATAACAAATCTTTGTACAATTTTCTCTTTGTCTTCATTACTGTCAATACAGACTGCTTCTCCAAGGGTCTACAGACAGTTGTATCAACTTTTCAAAGAACTTATTCCTCCCTGAGTGCGCAATGAATTATTCCATAACCCTAGACTGTTCCTGGATGTCCAAGGTGCTAGAGACTGTACAAGGAGAGAAAACTACTTGAGAATCAAAGATCAAGACATCTGGAGGTATCTGAATGGAATCCTCCTTGCCCTTTACAGGCATTTCTCCAGCCCACACATACCCATTTGGACTGATCTGAAGAGTCCTGGCCTTGGCTTTCACATCAGAACTCCCCTCTTGCCCCAACCACATCTTTGTAGCCCAGCTCTGTGACTAGGATGGGATTTTCTTACATCTTTTCTGATGTTGTACCCTGGTTCCTGGGGTGGAAACTAAGAAGTCATAACCACTATTAGTTATTTTATTTTATATTTTATTATTTTATTTTATTGTATTTCATTTCATTTCATTTCATTTCATTTCATTTCATTTCATTTCATTTTTTGGTTAAATTCCCTGCATTTTCCAGTTCCTTCTCCCAAACAAATCAACTTGTAGTTAAAGATCATGCACTAACATTGGTATACCTCCTTCCACCAGTAAACATGAGATTCAAATATATTTTTTGTCTCCACCCTGACAGCTGGAGGTGCAACAGTCACTTGGTGTGACCATCTTTTCTTTAAAAAAGGAAAAAAAAGTAGTAAGGTTTTGTATTAATTTAACTGCATGGATAATGCATGAATATGATCACAAACTCTGATACAGATGTCTACTATGTTGTGAAATGGAAGACTGTATTGCA
Organism: Arenaria interpres; assembly: GCA_013399435.1. NCBI lineage: Eukaryota > Metazoa > Chordata > Aves > Charadriiformes > Scolopacidae > Arenaria > Arenaria interpres. Next base: position 29,262 of record VXAK01020035.1, read on the forward strand.
TTGTGCTCGTTAGGACAGGTTCATCCTAAAGAGTGTGTTTGACATTGCAAGCAAGTTAAGTGTCCAGCTCTTCAAATACCGAATGATAAACTTAAAATGTCTATGTTTTGACTCACAGCAAGCCCCCTTCTCTCACTGCACAATGACAGCCTCACCATTCTTAATGGCAGAGTTACAGGGGTAGATCTGGTTGTAAGGTTTAGGTAATAGTTATGCCAATATAAGTGCCAATGGAAACCCTCACCTTGTCCAATGGAAACCATTATTTTGCAACAAGGGTGGAATCAGCTCCAGTTGACATAAGCAAAAAAAGGTATTCTTATTGCAGAAAAAAAATTTATCAGGGGGTACTATCTGTTAAACACTAGTTTAAACGCATGCCTTCAGTTTGGGAACTGGTGCAACTTTCTTGTGTAAACATGTCCAGGATGACAATATTGTGACTATAACCAATGAGGACTGTTACTATAACCAGTGGGGAAAGCACTACTGTCCTGCTGCATGTATGACCAAGTTGAAGTGATGTTCAGGGTGCCATTTATACAGAAGGATGTGCAAAAAGTACTTGGAAAATAAATGCGTTAGTGTGAGACCCTGTTAGGCATGTGAATACCAGTGGAAGTTAGGAAACAGAAGCAGAGAGTCATGGGCTGTGTAGGTTATAAAAAATTTCAATGATAGATGTTAGGTAGTCCGGCCTAATAAACTGATTTCTTGTTTACTTCTGAGGGATTCAACCAAAATTGGAAATGAGTTGAAATCTTCCCACTGCCTTATGTCTTCTTCTGAAAATCGGTTTAAGAAAAATTTATTAAAATACTGAAACTAAACCAAAATTAATAAATTTAATGGCTCTCTAACCATGATGGAGTAGAAAGCCTAATGCATTGTTACTATATCCAAAAGATTTTGAAACTACAAGCAAGGAATGCATCTCTATCATCTGAATTTAATACAAAATCATGTTCCTCTCCTGTCACACACAGAATTTGTTATAGATTTTATCTGCAATAAAAGCTATGTCAGTAGTGCCACATAATACATTTGTAAAGGTTAGAGATATTTTAACCCACATCTGTGACCAGAATTTTAATGACAAGCATATCCTCTGAAGCAGTACTAGGAAAGGAAAACTCTTCTGTAGATATTAATGCAAATCATGTAGAACAATACCTACACAACATTGCAATAGGGTCATTGTGAATCATGTCCTTGAAATTACAAATATGTTACATAAGTAAAAATATATTATTACAAATTCTGTCAATCTCCTGTCCTTGTCAGGGGTTTCTGCTTTTGCAATCCAGAGAGATTAAACCATTTTATTGCTTAAACTGTCACGAAGACCTACAAAACAGAACAGCAGAATTACTTTAATGACTTTCTTTTTGAAATATGCATTCTTACAAACCGTGCATAATGAACAGTGAATTCACAGATGTATTCTTTCTGTCCATTTGTATTTCATTTTCAAAAAAATAATTTATTTCCACTTTGAACTTCGCTAATTAGGGGAAAAAAATAGGGAGGCAAACACCTCATCAACAGCAGTTTGTTCACATCCATTGGCTTGAAGAATCAAGTTTTGTATTTGAAACTGGAAAGAGTTTAACATGGGAAATGATAATTTTGATATAGAAAGGTGGCACTTCCTCTTTAATCAGCCTTTCTGTTGGTAAAACTTTTCTGTGGGACTACAATGTCTGATTTAATTGTTCTTCCTTCTTTTAGTTGGTTTGAGATGATGAAATTTCTGCAAGATGCAGCTCAGCAATGATTTCTTAGGAAAAAAAACAGCATAGCTTAAATGAACGGGACGTCTATCGTATAAGTTCCACTAAGAAAATGGAATCGATGATTTGAACTTGTTTTACTTCGGTAGAGCAAGAGATGCAAGTAGGACTGTTTGCCTGCTTGAAAAAAAAGATACATAACCAAAGTAAACTCTTGGGTGATAGGTCTCTGACCATAACTGCCCATACTACTTAAGGCTTATTTTGGCAACTGATCATCTTTATTGGAACTG
>VXAK01020035.1:32037-88629 GCA_013399435.1 Arenaria interpres
GTATCTGTTATCATTTCTGGCAGGAACCCCTATCTTCATGAGCAGGGGGATCTCTGTATGGACATAACATTTGCTCTAAAGGTGCCATCTCTGGGGTCCAATTAGGTATTTATTTTATTCTTAGGAGCATTGTTCAAATCTGTTCATCCTTTGCTCTGCAAAGTAAATTAAGTGAAAGGAATTTTTAATTATATTGTTGCTTCCACTTACTTTTAATATTAAATGCTACACTGCACTATAAGGAAGGCCATGCATAACTCTTTTCTCCTAAGAAGATTCACAGCATAGCTGGGGAGTGGGGTTGCCATTGATCTCTTTATAAAGCATGCTTTTTTCTGTAGTGGTTTGCTCTATAAGCTTGTTAAGAGAGGAATGAATTAGGAGTGAGCTGATGACTTGCTCACCTCAGAGAGGCAAGAATTATGTTCTTGCATTCTTTGGAAAGTTCATGGGCAACATCTACTCAGGTTCTCTGTGTGTCTTTTCTTCATGAGGCTCTCAAATATCTGAACTGTGGTAGGCCTTGGCGTTTTCATAGTGTATTTACCTTCCGGTATGTAAAGAGCAAAGGTGCTTTTCAAGTCAAACAGGATATGAAGGCTCTTTCTCTGGCAAGATAACCTCAAATGGTTTTGCAGCTGTCTGAGACTGCAGTAAGTGCTTTTGATAAATGAATCAAAACGACATGTTTGTGGATGAAATAAGGTGCTAGTCACAGGTTTTTGAGACAGCAACCACAGCAAGTGCACGAAATACAGCTTTTCCTACTAAATTTCTGTAGGGTGAGCTCTTTACATTTCTGAGTTGTTGCTTTTACTATCAAAATCTCTTATTACTATTAGATAATGACATTAAAGTAGGTTAGAAACTGTACCAGCAACCCAAGATGTGAACAGTCATGAATCAATTTTCACCCCAAAATGAGTGCAAGAGCATTTCTTTTTTAGAGTGAAATTTGGGATTCTTATATAGGCATGTCACCACTACAGTGGGGATGATAAGGAAAACACCAAATATGCTGAGACTTGTGGTACCTCAGTGAGAGGTGATAACAAAGAAATAATAGTGTTCCATGCAGGACTCCCTTGGTTTTGTCACCGGAGAAATATCTCATTCTAGCAATGAACAGGCAACATGTCTTTATTCTGTTATACCTTTTTATTCTATAGTACCTTATTTGTATTTTGCTACAAAAGGAGCTATAAAACTACATTTTGCAGATTTTTTGTATGGCATACATAAAGATGCATGCTTAATAGTACCTCCCTAATGAGAGTTTACACTTTAGGCAACTCTCATATCTGTTTTGTAAGGTAGAGCTGTCCAGGACACTTGGGGAGAAATAGATAAGATAAAATGAATACAGTTTAATTAGGCTGCAACTTTATTTGCTTATCTCATTTTGGAACTACTGATAAAGGAATGGAAATGCTAATACTTTATTTAATTATTTTCATTAGTTAAAGCCTGTTATGTGTCCTCTATTCTTTCACAACAGTTTCCTGAACAGAAGGAATTGGGAAGCATGGAGAAATTGAGAAATTCTAGAGAATTTGAGAATTCCCTAAGACTTGGACCACACTCAGAAGTGCTGCACTATGCAAGAAGTGGATCAGCTGAAGGACAAGGGCAGCTGCTTGCTTTCCATAGGAGATAAAACTTATTTTCAGTCTGTGAAAAACATGCGTTTCCTGTCACATATCAGGTTATAAATTCTCTGTAGATTTTTGTTTTCCTTTTAATTTTCTTTTAATTTATTCAGAGGAAAGTTGCTTCAGCTTATTGCATTCTTTTTTAGTAATAAATTGCTTTTCAATTTTAATTTAATGTCTTTTTGTTCAAATATATGCTTTTAAGCATATTCTTTTCAGCCTGAACTATAGACAAAACTGAAAAAGCACCTTTTGTGTTAGACTGTAGAATGATACCAGTTTTGAGACACTGGCAAATTCTTAATTATGCAAATTTATGTCCTGATCCTGAAAGGACTGGTTACTTACTTGTATACTCAATGTTCAAATTACTCATATAATTGTACATATTTTCCAAGAATACAGGCTTTCTAATATGCATAAGTCTTCATGAGGTAGTCTCTAAACAAACTTCAATACAATGTAAGGGTAACAATAAAAGTTTGAAATTGAACCCTTTAAAAAAAATCTTCTGATATCGCCAATATTGTTGAGCCATTTATTAGCGAAAAAAAGTATAAAGACAATGGAGAAACAGTTTTTACCCAGATTCTGCAAGTAATCTGTTTCTCAACCAAGCTAAACCTTGCAAATCTTGAATCTTTACCACCATTCAGATCAGCAGAGCTTTTAACAGTAGTAGGGTCAGTAAGAATAATGATGTGAAAGGCACAACTGAGAATCAAAAACAAAGAACATTGCTAGTTGCTGACAGTGACCATCCAGCATGCAGTAGCCCACCTGTACTTCCATGTTTATAAAATATTACTACCCTTATTTTGTAAATATATATTTCTCTTTTCTTTTTTTTGTACCTTTTTTATATCTGTTTCTTGTCCCACATATAACATGCTAGAATATATTTTGCATAAAAATTACCATGCATTCAGTCACATCATTAGGGGTTTTTTTTCCTTCAGATTTTATTTCCTAATGGCATAGGTGCTTTAGGACCAGCAAAATCAAATATTTTTTTCAGGAGACTTGCCATGCTTTGAGTTGTTAAGCTAATAACCCATTCAATGAATGGCTATGACATACCAATAAAGCATTTCTTTCAGCTACTTTATGTATTTCACATTTTATGTTTAAAAATGTTATTATTCTTTCATGAATTATATTTTGATTTTATGGCAAAGAAATCTGTTGTTTTCTTTAACTGATTTTCCATTATGATACCTCTCAACTTCTAGTACATTGGAACCGTATTAGTATCTTCAAGAGAACATGAGCAAATTACAGTACTGAATTTCAAGGAGAACTAAGCATCAGTCATGAGCATCAGCCTTATAATGTCCTGTTCCAGTTTTCTGTGGCTCTCTCTGCACCTCTTCTAGCAACAGATAGGGACAATCTTAGAAGGAGAGACCACTAGACTGCTCCTAGAGGGTTTCCCTTCACAGGACAGGTTACACCCTAGTCACTGTGGTGTTGGTATAGGCTGCAGCTGTGGTACAGATGGTGAGGACAACTTCAAGACTCTGCTCATAGGCATAGATATAAGGAGGTAGATGATGAAATGAAACTTATAATGACTTGGTGAATACAGCTGATCAACTGGTTATTTCTATGTTGCATGTGCATTTGACTCTTGGTCACCCAGTATCAGACTTGGAGTGCAAGACTTCAATGGTCTATAGCCTGGCCAATGTTAACATAAATAAAACTTTTATACCAATTTCTTTCATGTAGCCCGTGCTCTATGTATTTGAGAAGTGTTTTGAAGAGGTTTTTTTTAATTTTAATGTATTGGTACTTAACCTTTTTGTCTTCCCCATCTGTAATACAGCTCTAATTATAGTAGTTAAAGATGAAGAAACAATTAAAAATGTGAAAAATGCACCCAACTTAACTTTACATAAATCTGAGCCACAAATTTAGGCCAGTAATTGAAAGGGATTTTTTTTCCCTATGGGAAAAGAAAAAACCTAAGAAGTTATTTTCGGCTCCAGAGTGATATACAATACTCTGGCTCAATGGTTTACGGATAGACAACCTTAAGCCTGTAGCTGGTCAAGAACTGAAAAATTATTTGGAATAAATAGGTTTGCTTGCCAGTTTAATTTCTTTCTAACAAAGGATCTTTCCTTCCAAAAGAGTGGTCCCTGGCTGATACAGAAACAGAGCATGGAGCGTATGAAATATAACAAACACCCTGACTAAAAAAGCTTATATTTGCTGGCAACTCTATACATAAATAATAAGTTTGAAAATCATGTTTTTAATAAGACAGGGTGTTTTGTTGATCCCTGCAGTAGGAACATTGTAATAATTCATGCACAAGCTGACTAGGGAGAGACTGCCAGACTCCAGGACAAATAGTCATGAGGAAAGTCCCAGCAGCAAAGAAGATGGAGGTTTAGTACATTAAGCAAAAACTTTGGGAAATCTGGGAGATCAAAAGCACATTGTTTAGAAATAGGCCCAAGAAGCTTGAGGCACAAGTAGACGTCCTTCCTTGATCAAGCTACAACTACAGCCTTGCAGCTGCATCTCAGGTAATGGGACAGACCTTGACGTTGCTCCTTTATTTTCAGCCAAAGTTAACGGAGTTCATGAAGTTTTCAGCTAAGGTTTCAGCAGCCGAAGATTCAGTGATTTTGGATGAAGTGGAGTGCTTATGTAGTCCCTGTTTTAGGGGAAGCAGTGTAAACTTCCAGCTGGCTGAAAACAGAATCTGGGGGCTAGTGCACTTTGATGTTCCAGCCAGTTGCAAAGCGAGTGTCTGTATATGCTTTACACACTGAAAGTGAGACTTAGGTAAGATTGAGGGTCCAATAATGCTTAAAACCACTTCTGATAAGCCAAAAATATATTTTTTCTTTTTTTGTCCTACCTGGGACATCTTTAGGCATATACAGATATTCACTGTGCACATGCTCTAGACAGTTATGGCAAATAGGGAATTTTTATAAGCACCATCGGCAAACAAAAATGAGGTGAGGAAGCACTTAAGTTCCTGATCAATGTTCATTTCCACACATCAGGTGGTTTACAAGCTGTAAGCACCACAATGAGGAAAGCACCAGATTTTCTGGAATTAATATACATCTCCTATCTCCATAACACTGTGTCATAACAAATAATGCAAACAGCAAATAAAGCAAGACTAGCTTCACCAGCAGGAAAAATAAAAGAGAGAGCACAGCTTTTAATTTTATCGGGGCATTCAACTGTGAAAAGGGGGAAGTGTTCTAGATTCTACTCCCAGCATTTTATTTCAGATTTTTTTTTTGTCAGTAATTGTTTAATATGAAATATATTCAACAAGTCCTCTAGCATCTCTTTAAAGAGAAAAAGTCATGCACAATTCATTCAAGGAATAAAAATAAATGCTTATGCCTGGGAGTTGTTTCCCTTGGGTTGCAGACTTCTTTCCATAGTATTTCCTAAGGTATTCCTCATCCATATACTGGGGACCTGATGAATGTTTCCTCTGGCATTTCTTCTGGTGAGCTACGAGCACCTCCTGATCTCAATGAATGTTGTGTGAGTGTCTGTGTCATGTGAAGCCTGAACTCATTAGACACATTTTCTAATTATTCCATTATACATAGAGATTTTAGTAAACCCCTGCCCCCTCACAAAATGAGGTTTTTGGCTAGGCATGGCTGGGGAAGCCCAAGTTTTTTCTCAATGTCTAGCGTAAGCTTACCCCTTCTGGCTTAGCTCAAGGCACCTCTTTGGTTTAAGTTACTCAACTTGGTTTAAGTTACCTAACTAAGTTATCCACCTGAATATTGTAGTGAAAAGTGGAACACTTAAATCTTGTATTGAGATCTTATTCTACATGCCAGACACATGGCTGTTAAAATTTCAAGTCCTCTAGACGTTAGAGAGGCAACAAATCTTTACAGAATATGACCTTAGGTCTACTGGAGTCCAAGTTTCCCGTCTGCAAAATGAAATAATAGTTTTTTTCCTACTTCACTGATGTGGGTATTAAAGACCTCCCTTAATGAATGAAATCTTGGCTCTGTCAGAGCCAGTGTCAAAAATCACATTGACTCCGATATGGTCAGATTTTATCTAATATTTAGGATGCCCCTTATTGCTGCCCTGTTTGGACTGTGACAAACTCTGAGTGTTCTGCATGCCCTGTAAAATATAACCTTGTGCAGTCATCCAACAACTCCCTCTGTGTCACTTGCTTTTACCCCCTTCCCTCCCCACATACAGACATTTAATGTGTCTATAATTTTCTTGATGATTTTCATCCCTTGTTTTAATATTGCAACCATATTTGCTGGCTTCCTGCCTGGTCTCTTGGACTGATCTGACAGTGTATGCTTTCATTTGTTATTCAGCTATTTTACTATATCCTCTATGATTTTGTTTCATATCACTTCCTATATTCTTTTAAAACTTCAACCTTGACCTCTCTCTTCCTTTGGTAGACCTAAAAAACAAAAACTTCTTGGATTAATGTGGTTTGCATTTCCCGCTGTAGTGTGTCACATTTGAAAGTTTTTCTTTGCATTTGCAATATCTTTATCTGCTCTGAAGCATAATAGATTTTCAATTTATATACTGCTTTTAACATCAAGCAGTCAGTTCAAAGTCCTTTATAAAATAGGGAAAGAGGAAGCTAAATCTGAACAGTTGGTGCAAATAGAAAAGTTTTCAGGCTAGATTTAAATTGAGATAGCGTAAGGGCATTCTACATATAATCATGTTTCTTTCTTTACTCTCAGTGCTCCCTACTTGCCTATTTTCTATTAAACATTATACTTAGTGATCTTTCCATTCTTCTGCATCTTTTTTTTTTGTTGCTAATTGCTGTACATACTTGAGGGAAGTTTTTTTTCTTATAGGCATTTATGCATACATTTTTTGAGTCCTTTATTATGACTTCACCATTATATTTAAACATGGGCCAAAATGAAACTTCTTCAGATGGTTACTTTTATGACCAAGTTTAACATCACATGTAAGTCTCCAGGGCAGCTTCATTCTCTGGCAGAAACTCAGCCACTATTCACTCTCAGGAATGTTAATTTACTACAAATTGCACCTCATTTCTTGAAAGTGATTTGCCTATAATAGACAGACCTTGGAGAATTAAAAGAGACCTTTCTTTTTCTTTTTTTTTTTTTTTTTTTTTAAACTAAGGTTATCAGACACAACCAAGATTTGCAGTTCTGGCATGAAGCTACCCGAATAACACAATCTCAGTCTGATTTGTCTAATGTCGTGATGAGAGGCATTATTAAAGCTTGACGTGGACAGGGGGTTGTGGAAAATACTTTGATTCTGTAACCCAGAGACGTTCATAGGCATGCTGTCTCACTGTAAGACTTTCTTCTCTTGTGATTATCTCTCTGTAATGTAACATTATTGTACTGGAGCTCTCAGTGACTAATTTCCCAGAGTATTACTTCATTCTATCGTAAGGAATCCTCCTTACTGTCATTCCTAGATCAGGATTATGCAGAAAGGCTAATGAGCACACAGGGATTAATCATTACCATAACTGAGGATCGATCTCTGGGAAAGGAAGAAGTGGGAAAACATCCACCATTTACCATTCTAGAGGGATGCACGAGGCAGCTCTTTACTCAGAATAAAGTGCAAATTTAAAAAAATAACAGATGGTAACAACACTAGGTTGCTATTTCTTTTTGAAAAAAATAACATCGAAGTTCCCAGCCGCTAGTTTGCCTTTGATGAGGTACTCCAGTGGACTGCTGGCCACAATGACCAGTATACATGCACTGAGGAACATGAAAGCCAGTCACAGCTGTGTGCCATGCTTCATGTTGTCTTCATGAGCTGCTTGCCAGTCTTCTAACCTGAAGGTCATCATAGTAACAGTGAAATTGACAAAGGAAAAGAAAAGATATTTAAACTAAAGCACAAAGATGTTTATTCTGCTTCTGTTCCCTGAATTGTTATTTTATAGGAAGCATGATGCATCTTGCCAATGCCTATTACTGAGATATCTGCTTGTCTCAGATTTGCAATTTTTCAAAGGAGTTTACCTCCTACTTCAGCGCCAACTTCTGAGTATAAAATGGAAAATTTTTGTTTTAACATACAACAAAAAAATTACCTTACCAAGGTAATTTTGCACCTTTACTGCTTGGTTCCCTGCGTGGTTCCATTTGTCTCTGACTGAACAGTTACTGCAATCACCTCACTTTACTTTTACATCATTGAATGTAAAGCAATACTAGTCTCTGTTTCTCTCAAAATCATTCCTGAAAAGTTCTGTGATTACCTGTCTCCTCAGTGTATCATTGGAAGATGGAGGACAGAAATAGTGATAGAAAGTAAATACAGTAAGAGGCACTTGTTGAATCACTGATCTTGTTGTTAGTAACATTGATCAACACCGATTTCCGAGAGCTCTGTAAGCCATGGGTTCACTCACTTTCTCTTTAGTAATATGTCTCACTATGGTATACTGTATGTCAAGCTATTTTACATGAAGAACTTCATGGGATTTGACTCTCTTTCCAACTAAAACCACCTCTTCTGGCATAATACTTACAGTTCTTTCCAATCAAGTAATATTGATTTCAGGCTTTTTAAGTGCTGTATCTCTACAATTGTCGTCTCTGCTGAGTGTGGTCTGGTTCCCTCTTTAAAGAGACTAGCTCATTCCACTCTCCATCAAAGGAACTGTTCTTCTCAGATCTTCTTTTCCTCCTGATAGAGCTGGCTCACACTCCTCTTCCCTCTGCCAGCGCTATTGGCCTACTTCGTTGTGCTCTGATGGAGCCATCCTACCCTACTTGGCTGCAGTTGGCCTATTCCACTCAGCTCAGATTAAGCTCTCTAACTCCGCTCTTTTTTGGTCTGATACGGTCATTCTCCTGTAATCCTCTGTGCTTTTCTATAATCAGTCTGCTCTTCATTTGTAGAAAGCTGTCTTGATAATCAGATTCCCTCTGTATGGAATTTAATCCAGGTATTTGCTAATGACCACCAAGACTGGTAGCTGTTTTTTCCTGGCACGTTTTTGATAGGAAAGTTATATTGTACATCTGTCATATGTTCTGTAAAGAATATGCACTTCCACATTAATGTAAAATGATCTGTGTAGAGCATATTAGTACAAAGCTGTGAACAGTCCTTGTACATGTCTTGGGAACCAGGCAGAAATGGACCTATGTAAATTCTAGTTAAAAGATTATTATTACAGAAGCACATATTGCAGAGGTATAAAGGGACCTCATCAGTGTTATTAAAAACCACCTGACTACATCCTTCATAGTGTGTATCCGTATCAGTGCACCTGACCTGGGGGCTGTCTAGAAAACTTTCCAAAGTGTAGATTGAGAGCATGTCTAATCCCACAGTGTTTACAATTTGCTAATTATTTGGCCACTGATTTGTATTAAATATGGAAGAATTTAAAATATCCATTTGTGTGTTGCTATTGACATGTTCTAGCCACAACTGTTCTAGCTGTTTCTGACAAACAATTTATTGCCTTTCTGCATGTCTGATGTAATCACTGCTCAAAATGTGGCAGCTTTTTTTCCCCAGTAGTTACAATAATCCAGAAAAAAATACCCAATAATTAAACAAATGAGAAAGTACAATTAATTCATTAAAGTCCTTTTTTGACAATGTTGGCCCATATTAATCTGTCTTTGTTTATGTATTCAGGCCATTCTATTTCTTAATTCACCTATTCTGCATTATTAAAAAGTATAAATTCATTATTGTGAATGTTTATTTTGACTGAAGCATCACCAATTTTAACCAACATGCTTGTATGAATCAGAGCATGATAAAAAACATTTGACTTCATAAATCTTTTACTTCTGAATGACTAATGAAAAAAGAAAGGGTCTATAAAGCCATGAATACCTTCTCAGTAAATGATGCAAAAAGTTCTATAAAAAATAATTGATAATTTTGAGATCAGCGAAAAATATTATAAATCTGTCTCCTTTATGAAGTCTCTTGTGTGAAATATGGAATGGTTTAGGCTATAAAATATATGCTTACCAGCAGGAGATTCAGTCAACAGCTTTAAACAAGATATTTATGGATGAAAACAGAAGCCAATGTTATAGATAAGCAATTCAGAAATTGTATTTATTTCTATTTTTATTCTCTTGCTCATTCTTACTTAAAATAAACTATTACAACATTGTATGCAGTTAATTACTTCTGCTGGAAACTAAAATATTTAGTTCCAGCACCTTTTCTCAATGGATTTGGAAGACCCTGTTTAAAATTTGTGTATATGGTGTGTTGCACATCTTAAAACCATAAAGACCATGTCAGGGGCTCTAAGGAATAATAAAATATTAATTTGATGGCAAAAATTAAGTGGCTTAAAGAAAGAAGCTGTTGTTTATCCCATGAGTGGCTTTTAAGACATTGATGTCTGGTTTTGAATGTGTCTATTCTTAGCCAAACTAACCACACGTAATGAGACCTAAGTAACTGTCTGACTTCAATCAAGCAGCTCATTTATGGAAAACCACTGATATTCTCTCTGTCAGGTCCTCAGTATGAGAAAAGACATTTCCTCTTTCTGGACTCTTCTGCTTTGGTAACACTATAAAAAGGCCTGTTTCATCCCTGTGGACTTGCAGAAAACGCATGTCCTTAAAGAAAAGACACTCTCTTCGCACATAAAGAAATACACAGAAAGAAGCACACAGAAAATGTGCATCTTACGCGTGATATCCTACTTCACTGAGAAAACAGAAATAGCTAACTGACCATGAATAGGAAAACAAATAAATTAATGATATGCTTGTTAAAATAAATGAATGTTCTGATACTCCACTGCTTCAAGAGAATTAATTCAATTTACAGTGCCTAAAGATGCACCTGTAGTTTAGTAGTGGTTTATATTGTGTCATCACATTTAAATAAGAAATCTGGGTATGTACTTTGCTTTCAAAGACTGCCAGAGGTAGTCATTGTCATATAGTCAAAATACCAATTTACCCAAGGAATACTGCACTATATACGGGTTTACAGTTAGCAAAAAGCTATTGACTATGATTTCTTTTTGTATGAAATAAAAATGTAAAAGAAAAAAATTACTTCCAGAGCTACTTTTGTAGTGGTTACTGGGAATAATGCAACTTCTCATTTGGTTCTTTTGGTTAATAACTTTCAGAGTAAATCAGAGAAAATATGAAAATCTCTGCAAAGGACATTTTTCATAAGTATCTTTTGAATATCCAAGGTTCCTGACCACACGCTTCCTCCTTCTGTTGACATATTCTTCAAAGCAAAACAAGATGCTGAATACATCCTAAGGAAGCACCAGATAGTCTAAAGATCTTAAGCAACATAATGTGAAAGCATTGGCAAAAGGGCAGAAGGTGGGAGAAGAGCCAGTAGAGCATGGGGAGACTGTGGCAGCACAGAGGTGAGCAGAAAAGTGTCTATTTCACAGCTCAGAGAGGTACAAAGAGCAGGAGTCACTGAACTTAACCCAAGACTGTAATTCTTTTGAGATGTTCTGGTGAAATCATTCTTCTTATCCCTTGAAGTTAATGATCAAAAGGACAAAATGAAACTGTGACCTGTGGTCCTTGAGGAAAATAAAAGAAAAAAAGGAAAAAAGGATAAACTTTTGCATTGTGCAAGCCCCAGGACTCTTTCAAGGACAGAACAGCTGGATCTATTTTTTGCTGAGTCATGTCATTGGTATGTGTGTCTTAGCAGACTTCATCATTCTTGCAATTAGTATTAAAATTATTTTTAGAGAGACAGTTGACCTCTGAATGCAGATGTGTTACATACAGTTGGTTATGCATACATGTCAATTATTTCAACAGAAACTAAGAGAATAGTAGACAGACTTGGATGTTTTGTTTGGCTTTTATGTTTTAGACACTTTGCTTTGGTGCTATATGTCTGGTATTTGGTTTGTCACGTAATTATACTAGGTCTCGTTCGCTTTAGAAAATCAAGTTTATTTTCTTTTTCAGGAAAGAGATGACGAGTGCTATTTTAGTCTTTCCAAGCAGCTTCAATATTAAGCATTCCTATCACATATCAGTTTGGGGAGGGGAGGTTACAGCTTTAAGTTACCATATCTGTAATTTTGTCCACTCACAGGTAGACGTGACTGCCAAAAGCAAAAGAGGGAGAAGAGTTTGGAGTCAGATCTCAGTTAAGGTTATACAGCATCAACGGTGTCAGGCAAGGGAGGCATTCGGCAGACTATATCTGCTATGCAAACCACTGAACCTCTCCATCTGACAGCTTTTCAAAATAGCTACGCTTGGCACCACTTCTTTGGGCACAATATGTCGTGGATAATTTATTTAGTTTATACGTTCAGCTGTGTACTAATTAACTCTTTGTCTTTTGGAGTTCTGATTTCCTGTTTAATGCATTGAACATTGCAGTCCAAGGGGAGAAATTCTTTTGGCATTTACCTGGGTTGAATTCAGAGCAATTCAGATGGCTTCAGTGGACTTATACTGCCTTTAGAGAGCAGAATTTGATTCTCTCAGTGGAATTAACAAACAGCTATAATTACATCCATTAAAAAAAATAAAAAAAGCAAACTGATTTTACCTTCCTTTCTCACTATTTGTTTTTTATGTGTCAAAGCCTCTTAGCAGAGAACAGCACAAAGCTTTTCAAGGAGGCTCACTCAAACCAGTAAAGTCGACAGCAAGACAGAAGCTAGATTTTGAATTGGGCCCCCATTAAAATTGCGCAAGGGACAGCAACTTTCAAGATTTTTAATTTTTAAATTTGATCCCAAGCAGTGGGATTAACCAAAGGCATTTTTTTCTGAGGGAAGAGTCAATGTGAAGGAAATCAGGGCTAAAGTTTGCATCATTTTGCAAGAGACAAGAAATTAAAACTGAGTGTTCTGAAATTCACTCACAAAGAACAGTTACTTAGATTTTGATTTTTTAATTTATTATTATAAACAGAACATTTTGAAATAAAAGCAGTTAAAATTAGAGCGCTATAACACTGTCATATCTGTGTTCCAGTTTTTTTTTTTTGAAAGCTAATTATGACAAAATTAGAACTGACCTTCTACTGTGTTGACAGGGCTGAATATTTCAGACAAATATGACTCCAGCTAAGTTTCTCTGACCAGGGCCACTAATAATTAATGGAAGTTTTTGAAGTTCTCATCACAGAAGCATATGAATTCCTGAGAATTTAGGAGCCAGAAAAAGAGATAAAGTATGCACATTTCATCATTCAACATATGGAACAAGGAATTTGATGCTGTTTCTTGGTTGACAAACTCAGTTCTCAGATTTTGAGAAAGTCAGAACTTTGTGACAGGATTAAGCTGATATGCCTGACTGTGGAGTGATGAGCTTTAACTCAGCCTGAATGAAGTTCAGCATGAGTCTGAATGGTGTTCCCATCCACAGCAGAGGAGAAATTATAAAAAAATTCCTTCTCTTAGAGAATGGAGAGGAGAGAGAAAGGGCAGTGGAGGAGAAGAAAATACATAGACATAGCATATGTTACACATTTAAAAGAAAAATTGCTTACTGAAGAGCATAGAAGAACCATTACATTTTTTTTTTAAATTTAAAATTCACTCATGTGGGGTGAAGCGATACTGTGGCAGCCAAAGCGCTAGAGTGGAGGTCAGGCCTTCATTGCAACTGTTGCTAAATGTTTGGTAGCCCCAACTGCACGAAAAACCACAGGCAAAATCTTCACACCGACCCAGCAGTCTGGCTCGGAAGCAAAAACATTTCCCAGAAATTTACAGTCTGGCACTTCCTACTTGTGTACCAGCCTGCTCAATATCCAGGCTCCCTGCAAGCTACTTTTCACTTCAGGATTCACAGTAAGCATATTGAAAGCAATGGAAAAATTCTCATTGATCTTAAGGGCCTTACAGACAGACCTTCTGTGAGTGCAAATGCTCCAAACACCAAGTTAGAGATGTTAATGTGAGTTTGTCATACAGTGAGGTTGTTGTAGAATTGTATATAAACAGTGTTTTAAAGTGTGGAGCAATAACCATTTAGTGAGTGAGATGAAATGGGGACATGTAAGTCACAGAAACATATTTTAGCAATTTGTTTATATGAAAGCAAACAAATTGGTATGAGTTTAGCAATTACCATCAATTTACTAGCAATTATTAGCAATTTTTTTTCCATATTGGATTGAGGGATTCAATCTATTCTATTTATATATTTATATTCTTGGTTCTTTGTTTTTATTTTATACCTCTGGGATAATTAGCAGAGCCGAAGATGGCAGAGAACAAAAATGCCCATGGACCTTAACAGGTCTTAGAAGCAGCAGTGAGGAGTGGCACATTGGCCAAAGGGAAGATCTGGAGTAGTTAGGAATCACGTATTGATCCATCAAGAGGGGCAGGAGACGACCTGGATGATTTAGGGGTCTTGTGGTATCCTACAAAGAGAAATCCATCTGACTGTGATGCTCAAGTTACTAATTTTTTGCCCTTTTTTTAATAAAAAAAAAATTAATTGCACTTTAGCAAAACCAGATATCAAGGAAAAAAACCCCAAATGGTGAAGCTCCAGTTAGCAAAGGTTTCCAGTACCCCCAGGTGTGTGTGTGTAATGGGGTGTCTGCCCCATGTAACAGAGACCTCGATCACTCTTGAACTTTTACCATCCTAAAGCAAACACAAGCCTGAATCAGAGAGGTGTATACATAGAAGTCTAAACAGATTAGCTTACTCACAGACAGTGAACTGAACAACAAACAAACAGAAATTAGGATAAAGGAGATCAATAGACAGCAACACAAGGGGAAAAGTTAGCATCTAAATCTCAAATTGCTGACAACTAACAGATTCATTGCTCTTTCAAAGGAGAAAGAGCTGGTTCAGCACCTGGAATGAGAACATAGGCAAGAATGGCATTTACATTTTTGTGGCTCACACAGCCATCCTATGAGAATGGATTATTGCATACTGATGAAAATAAACATAAGCCAAGCTCCAGGACTGCATTGCACTGCTAACTACTTTTTAAAGAAAATTTACACTATGAAGATTGCAAATATAACAGTTCCCACATCACAGTGACAAACACAGTATACAAACACTAAACCCGGTGCTGTGTTTAGATAGCCCTGATCAACCACACCAGACTCCTGCTATCATGTTTTCAAAGGGAATTTTCTGAAGCATAATAGAAAAATGTGTACGAGAGAGAGAATCAAATGTACCAACATTTTAAAAGTAACAGACATTGCCTTATGCACTCCTCTTGAGCCTTAAAGAAGAAATATGAAAAATTACCAGGTCCTACATTGCAGCTGTTTTCCTCAATGGTCCTGGTGGCATTAACTTCTAAAACTTTAATTTTCTAAATTCCAGGCCTACCTGGGATCTGTTTTTATGGACTTTATTATCCATGCCTGATTGACGTGGTAACCATGGCATCTTTGCTGTGATGAGGAATTCAACTTAAAAAAAAATAAATTCCAATTTACAACTATACAGATTCACACAATGTGATAATAAAGAGGATACATGATGAAACCCGACAGGACGTTGAGCTTATTGCACAAGTGTGGACAGCTGAAAAGGCAAGAAATAATACAGTTGTCACTGGACTGTTTCACCTTAACACCATACAAACAAAAGCACTGTTGTTAATCAGTCCAACTCTTCAGCTGCATAATCCCAGAGTATTAATGCTAAATGTGAAAACTGTAAACTGCCAGCTTTGCTGGGTACATAAAACATATGACTATGCAGCAGTCTGTTTTGGTCAAGAAATTATTTTGATGTTTGAAATCAGGACATACGCGTACAGAATATACGCTTCCATAATGTTTTACATTTTTTATGTTGCTCTTTATTTTCTCTAATACTCAATTTCTAATAAAATGGCAATGAATTTTAGTGGTACACAAAAGGCACAGAATAGACATTGAAACTGTATGAGAAATGGCTTGGCAGTAAGTACTCTACTTGGTTTTTCCACAGACATTCTATTATAGAAGAAATATTAAATTTGCAACAGCTCTTAAAAAAGAAAAACCTAAACACTTCTTAAAGTATATGATCTTAAAGAGTAACTTATCTTTGAAGAATTGCATTTTCATTCTGGCAATGCTTACTTCAATCTCACCATTTAGAAGAATAATTTATTTTTCAGTAATACCTAGCCATGTGCTGATATCGAGTGTACAGTCTGGCACAAGAATGATACTGAGATGGTCTTTAATATAATGTCAGCGTGCTAGTCACAGCTATTTATCCTTAATATTAATCAGCTTATATTTTTATACATACACGAAGGTATTTTTCACACTTTTTCACCATAATAAGGAAATCCATATCTGACTTGAAGTTTAGGTTCTGAAATGAAATAGAAATGTAACGAGAGGTACTTAAAAAGTAGTTTTGTGTCAGTCACATAGGGTTTTTTCTTCAACAGTTATCAACTAGAGAACAATATACAATGGGTAACAGTATCTTGTACAATTTAGCCCAACTGAAAGGATTTTTTCCCAGTCTTAGCTGGGTCCCTTGCATTTCATATTTTCCTACATACTTCTTCGTGACTAATTGGGGTAACATAAGCTTGCACTCTCTTCGATATTATTCAGTCAGCTTTCTCTCCTGAATAAACTGATCTCTTGAAAACTTACTTACATAGCACACAGGAGGAGAAATGGAGGAGAAGCAATCACTGTCCAAAGAGAGCTGGAAAGAGGAGGCTGAATGAAAAATAGATATGAATCACACATGCCAGATGCTGAAGTAAAGCCTGTTTATCCCTAATAAGTTGGTGAAGTTGCAGAGAAGAGTTTATCTGTGTGAATATAGGATTCTTGTAGTATTGCCAAGGTCAGTGATAACGGATGGTGATCAGCTCAGTAAATGCTGGTTGTGCAAGTTAAAGTTGCCTAGGGACTGCTTTAACCTATGCAACCAATTTTTTTCTAAGCCTACAAAACATTTCAGAAATGAAAACACGTAACATGCCTTTGTGGGCCATGTGTTCTTTGTTCCCTACTTTCCTAAGTAAGCCCTTTCCCCCTTCTATTTTATATTTTCTTTATGCCATGGGTTCTTGAAGATGGATGTCTAATTGCACTTTGAATGACAGATTGGGGTAGTGCCTTTCATTCACGTAGCACAAACCTCGAGGATCCGCAGGGTGCAAGTAGGGGCAGAATAGAGCGCTTAGCTTTTAATGGATGGTTAAGAAGTAATGAAAGGAGAATCAGCTTATCTCGGGGTGCCCTGTGGGCTACATTGTTTTCAAATAGCTTTTAGCTGGGACTTCTTTTCTCTTTCTAAGGTTATATATTGTTCAAGTGATTACCTCAAGAAACGTGACTGTTTCAGATACATCCCTTAGATACTACAGCTGTAGCCACTACTCTAAATTGTGTAAAAACCAGTTTGCATTGTACTGATAATGCCGAAACAGGCTACTGAGCTCAGTTTATGGTGAAAAGTATTATAGTTCTTATTTCAGCAAAGAAAGTGGTTCAGATCTGATCCACTAATGCACTGCATGTGTCTGGCTTCTGGATAAAACTGGCTAAGATTACAGCAGATGTGGGGATTTACAGCGTACCTCGGGACTTGCAGTCCCCCCTGAAGAGGTTATCCACTGCTACTTTAAGTACATCAACTGGCCAAGACTTTTTAGATTTCTAGACTTGATATAAGCTGCATAAAATGGTTTCTCTTTCTCTCTTAAAGTATCACTTCAGTTTTACTTATGCAATGCCCACACCTGAAATTATTTTACAGGACAAAGTGATCCATGGCAATCTGAAATTATCCAGCTACTAAACTGAATACTAACTTAAATTTAAAAACATTTTGGGTTTAAAAATATGGTGAGCTGAGTTAAAAGGGTGATGTTAGAAAAGATCATTCCCGTAAAGAGAAACTTGCACAGAAGAATCAGAGTTTTGAGACAGACCCAGAACATTATTACAGTCAATGGAAAGTTTGCTGTAAAAACTATGGATCTTTCCCTGTGGTTTCTGGGGAAGAGATTACACCTATACCCTGTTGCCTCCGTTAAGCAGGCAGGATGGTCACCTTCTGGACATTATAAACCTTTGAGAATTGTGGGAAGTTTCTGAGCAAATTCCTTAGGGTTTGCAATGTGCACAGGGAGACAGGGTGCCCATATTACACCTGCCCCTCACCTCCTTCAGGAAGTGAGAACCCCAGGATGCAGAGACGTTTGGTTTTGGAGAGGTGGGATTTGTGTGAATGCGTGTTCCCATCTCCTTAAGAATTCCATGTGCAGACACACTCTTAACAACCATATGGAAACTTTGATATAGTGTGTATAGTAAATGCCTACCAAGAACTTGTTTTCTCCTGAGCATATGGAATTCCCAGAATAGTATTGAAAAAAACCTGTCTGAATAAAATAAGAAATATCAAAATGTTTATTCAAGGCAAAATTGAGCAACTTTGAAATTGTTACTTTTTAGTTTTCCTATTCCGTTCTTTTTATATCATATCCGTTCTCATCTTGCTCATTTTCTTGTCCAGTATAAATTTGACTTCCAGAGTATTCACTGCTCAGAGAATTAAAGGAAAGGGTGTGGTCTACAATTCAGACCAAGAAACAAGCTCTCATTCTAATCCTTACAATGACCACTTTCCTTAGAATTGAAAAGATAAAAGTGGGGAACTTAAAGTTACCTGGTTCAGAAGATGTTATTAATGTTATTTACCTGGACTATAACGGTTCAAATTCCAGTGAAGTCAATAGAAAGAATCCTATTGATTTTGGGTCAAGTCCCAAACACATTCAATTGTAGTATTTAAGGTAAGCATCTAAGTTCAATACAACTGCTGTGCTTTTTGAGGTTTGCCCAATTCATCTGACATTTAATGCAAAATACCTTGGATATCCAAGGACTTTACCTGCTTCTGCCAGTCGGCATTTCCTTGTCACGAGTTTACTAACACCTCTTACTTCCAATTGTAGCTGGTATTAACAAAATCATTGCTTTAACCCACTCAAAATGTATCATGCAATCGACTTTTGCTGAGTGGATATATCAAGTTTGTCAGGACAAGGATCCTGACGTTTCAACATGTCTTTCCAGTTTTACTTTTATCCTCCGATGTCAGTGTTTAATTCCAGGAAATTAAACTTTGAGTATCAAAAATATTTACAGTTGGAATGCCAGTGATTGCTTTGCAGGAGAGACTAAGGAAATACAGAGCAGTAAGCAAACTGAACATGACATTGGAGATGTTAGCAGTTTATTATACATATTCCTCTTCAACTGAATGCTCAAATGGCTGATATACCTGAAAAATAAACATTATATGTATACACACACGTATAGGTGATATGTTTATATATGTTTAATGTTCTAGTATTCTGTGTCTTGGCAAATATTACAGGTAGTTTACATGGTAACTGAAAGAGTGTTTATACACACACACAAATATACACATGTACACACACACCCTACACAGCTTTCCAAATGCCTCCTCCCTTCCTTGAAGCTTTACAAGAAGGTACACTTTTTTTTTTTAAAGACATTTCATTAAAAATATGCTTCCTTGGAAAGTGGTCAAGAGTAAAGCCATGCTTCTGCTTGGCAGTAAAAGTGGTACAGCAGGCACCATGCTGCAGCTAAAGAGCATCGCAATCTGCTTTACTACAGCTGTGTGTAGTAGTCACAGGCACTTTCCAGGATAAATCACTGGCACTCCTTCTTGAATTTTGATTTTCCATTTCTTCTCACTCTCATTTCAAAGTTTTTTGTCTACGTTCCTTTTCTGAGTGGATAAAAGTGGAGCAATGGGAAATATAATTAGGTTATTAGGAAGACAATCTGTGATTGAACTAGTTTTCTTGAGTTAGCTTGAAAACTTGTTTTGCTACAGTCTGCTACTGCAGTTTAAGAGAAGATCTCATTAAAAATAAAGTTTGGGTGACTCTCATTTCTTAGGAATAAGACAGCAAAACAACTGACCTTCAGTATCTATTTAGGTCAGTAGATAAACGTCACAGTTTTACTTTTGAAAACACTGATCCATTTTGCTCTTCAAATAAGCTTTACCAGGGCTCCAGTTTTTAGAATATATTTCCCATGATCAAGACTAACTGAAAGCAGTCAGCAGAGGGTTTTTAAAGATGCATTTTAGGCAGCATAGCAACAGTACATTTAGATGTCCCCTGTGTTAGCATTTCTGAACAGGTACAAGAGTTCTACTTCAATTATTTATTCCTCTCAAAATCTAACCTCTCTTTTTATTAAATATTAAAACATAAGAAATTTTTGAAAGACACTGTTTGCATTGATAATGGTGATTCTCTGAATTACTTTTAACTAACTTACTAATTGAAAGCTGAGTTTGAAAAAAGTGAGTTAAGCATCTTCTGGGAATGGGATTGTAACAGTGTTTTTCAAGGTTACTTTCTCTTCATTAAAAACTTTGTAAAATAATAATGAAGAGAAAACCATCTCATTAAGGAAAGAATAAGATCACTCATCAATTTTACTGCTCTTCTTATCTAACTTTATATCGGTAGGAGCGTAGCAATGCCTTGCATTTCTTAAGAATTCTTTGCCCCACATTCACTGTAAACAGAGAGGAGCCATAATTATACTTCATTTGATCCGTATCAAAGCTACTGATCCATGTATCGATTTACATAAAGTAAAGCACATAAAACATTTTTGCTTTTCACCCTTACTTCACCACCTTCTAACGAAAGTTTTCCTTTGCAGACTTCATTTGAATATAAAAATCTCCCGTTGAAATTTGCGATGTTAAACAAACCATACCAGTCATTCAACTTTTTAATTAAGGATTCAGTGTTCCATCCCTTTTCAGACATTAAAATTCAGGTGCAGTCATTAATCTTTCTAAATGAATTCACCTGTGGCTAATACTGATGTATTTTCTATGAGGCTTGTCATGGACTGCATACTGCATGCATAACCACTCTACAGTTAATTACACAAGGGATTATCGTTAGTGTCATAAAGATAAAGCCTTGCTAGAAGCATTGCAGATATTTTTTGAGCAATGACTTATTTCTTTTTTGTTAACTATCTAAGTATTTAGAACAATAAAAGTTTGTTTATAGCATGGAAGAGTGAATGGCAAAGTTCAGAGAACTCCCAAAATCAGAAATCATGTCCAGAGCAGCCGACCACCTCTTTCTTGTCTTCCCTGTATCAGTTTCACACCTACTCTGCTAAGCAGCAAGAGAGAAAATAACACAAATACCATACTCCTTTTAAGATTCATATGTTAGAATTCTATATCAACTATTCTTCTCTAAAAAATATGAAAAGCACAGATTATGAGAACTGCAATTTATGGCACTACATACCAGTCAGCCAAGGAAGAAAAAAGTTCAAAGATTGTTAAGGGAAAAAGCAATCTCTGAATGGCAGCAGTGTAATTTACAAGAAAGTTCATGAAAACATTCATGGTACAATGTTCTGGAGGAAAAAAACTTCAGAGAAAACAAGAGAATAGTATATAAATTGCATGAGGTTTTAGTACTCTAAGGTTTGAAATTGTTAATTAGATATTATCAATTAGAAATGCAATTCTGCCTAAAACCGTTCTGTCTTGCAGCAGACGACAAAGTCTGCTAAAAAGTGTTGGTAAAAGGCTTGCCATCATCAGCAAGACTGGAAAGTATCACTTGAGCTCATAGGCACTGCTCCTGTTACAGCTTGAGTAGGCTTGTCTTAGCCATCCAGAGAGATCTAATCAACACAGAGCAAACATGAAATAAACATGTGTAGTTAAAAACAAGAACAACAACTTTGTTTAAAAGATAATACAGTAGAGAAAAAGATTTGATTTTCAAGCCCATTGCATCTGTTTTAAATTAACTTCAGTTGATTTACTCCTGATTTACACTATTAGAAGACAATCCCCAAGACATTCTTAAATTATTGAAGAATTTGAAATTATCTACATCAGTGAAAAACACAGAATGAGAAAAAGAATAGCAGTGTGAAAGGTTCAAAACCAGCAAAATCATGACAGAACTGTCTTTGAAGTAGTAACTAATGAAATAAAAATTAAAATTTCATCTTTATTTCCTAATATTTTTGGTGGATAAGAGGACAGATGGAAAGGGAAGACTATGTTGTTCTGATTCAAATATTAAATAAGTTCTAGTCAAGAATGAGCAATTTTTAGTCTGAGTGGCATTGTAGCACAAAATAAATAAAAAGAACCAATCGGAAGCCTGATGTAATGATTTACTGTGTGAGATCCATAGTCACTTTTTTTTTTTTTAAATTTCCTCTAGTTTTGAACATGTAAAGCTGAGGGGCAGTGGAACAGAACCACCCACTTCAAAGCTTTTTTCCACACTTTGCTTTCCTGTCTGTTAAATCCCTCTGGGCTCACTTCTATAAACAATAGCAGATAATTAGTTTTATGCATGTAATTTGATTTAAATTGAGTCTAGCAGTTATCCAGTGATGTTGCAGAAGCCATCAAGCCAGTCAGTGGACATATACGCAGTGGCAACTTCACAAATGACGTGAAACAAAAAATGATTTCTTTATACATATAATGTTATAGGTGTCATAAAAAAATAATCTGTAATTTAAGGCACTTTATTTATGTAAGAAGCTTAAATTTAACTACGTCTGGAGTTTTCCTCATGCACTCCTCCTTGTTCTATCTAGTTTATTCTGTTCTTCATTGTTACAGTATCAAGATTGCATGGAAGATATTCAGATAACAGCAACAAACCAGTTATGAATTCACCAGATCTTTGAATTTTGGGATAGGAGCCTCAGCTGGAATAGTTTTATGGAAAGTGGCTGTATGATTTCTTAGCTGAAGAGGGTGCAGCTCTTGCTTGGGTGGAGGAACTGCCAGTGAATGTTAAAGTTAATTTGGGAAGTAACCTATTTTCTTGCCCGAGGTCAGTGATAAGTCCTAAAACATGCCAAAGTACTGTTCTGTTTCTATGCGTCAGTGGAATAGACTCCCTCTTCTATAAAAAAATAGTAGCCTTTTACCAAGAATACTGTGCATATGAAATTACCAAAAATACTGTGCATACGAAATTTTCATTAAAAATGAATGGAATATTTTTAAACTACAGATTCATCATTATGAGACAGTAGCAACTTTCTCAAAGTACCTGTTTTTCAGTTTTTCATGTTTCTTTTTTTCCCCTTCTCTTTTCTTTTTTTCTTTTTTTCCCGGATAGTTTCGTTTATTATGGTAAGGTTTCTTCCCAAACTTGAAAGTTTTTATAATAAAAAACAATTACCTCGTCAATGTTCTTTGCTTCTAGAAATTTGAATTCACCCATCAGTTCAAAGAAATAATTTTTTATTCAAAGATAACTCCAAAGGGTAGGGAGCAATTCCAACTACACGAGATGTATTGTTCTCTTGCCCCTTTTGATTTAATATGATAATGGTCACCAACAAAATATAGCGAAAACAAAAAGCTCTCAGAATAAACAAAACCCTCAAACCATGAATTTTATTTTGTTTTCTGTCTGCTTTCATGTTCGGGGTAGGAAAAAAAAGAAAACTTTAGCTTTAGGGAAAACTAAAGAAACTTCAGGTATTTTTAATGTTTTACCTTTTCTCTTTTTGTTCTGGGGCAAGGCGTCCATAACAACTATATTAAGTTACCCTGTGGGAGAAAGAACAATAAGATATTTTATTACCTCAGAATATCTTAGGCATGCTGCAGGAAATAAATAGTGCTGTCACAGTCTCTTATTTATTTCATTTTGAGAATGAATTTGGTGCTAATGAGGTTGAGGGGCTGATAGCAAAGTCTAGAGTGAGGCACAGCATGGGCAGGTGCTCTGAAAGCTTCTTCAAACAGCTCTGTCAGCAAGTGCACTTTAATCCTGCTTTGCAATATCCCTGCTTGCCATCAAAGTGCCAGTTCCTGCCAGGTGCTGAGTGCCCTCAGCTCTCACTGATGACAACAGCAGAAGAACTTCACATGGTGAGCTCAGTGCTTGGCAGAATCAGGATCAGGGATTCAAGCTCTAGTGCAGAGCTGGAAATTAAAGCAAAAAATGAACTTCGTCAAATACAGGCATTTGTCCTAAGGACAAAGGCATTGGCTCTGAAAAATCTTCAATTAGTGGTACAATTAACTTTGAGATCTAGATTGTCCAGAGGTCAGCTTACTGCATTTAACAGTTATGATATTTGCCATTATATAGATACTTAAATGATGTAAATTTTAAATATTATAACAGTCATCAACCATATGATAACTAAGCATACCATGTTTGTTGATAAAGCAGAGAAGCCGAATGGTTTGTCTGAACACAGAAAATAATGGAGTTGATTCTGTTAGAGTCTAAAAATGGAACATTTATATATGTGCACGCATTACACAGGCTAAAACTGACGGGACTCCTGGATACCAAGTTATCTATGCCTAGATTTGCACTTCTGTTTCAGAATCTTTTTTGAAAGAAGTCATCTGAATCCCATGCTTTAAAGAGCCAAAGCCAAAAAGTTTCTTCAAGCTTTCAGGTTTGGCTTGAGGCATTAATTTTCTCCAAAATATCTTTTTAGCATTGCCTGTGGCCTTCTAGCCCCAATATTGAATGGTTGCTCAGCTTTCCAGGCTCCTATTGTGTTCAGCTTCTGGCCCACCATAATATCACACTTTAGCACTGAAGGCCCTGAAATCCTCACACAATTCTCTAGGACCTGCAGAGAGGGCAACCTGGATTCCTACAGATTAGTTGATTGGGATGTCCAAGACAACATGAATCCTGATGGAAGTGTCTCCCAAGTCTGAAGACGTCTAAATTTCTTCTCATTATGGATTCTCTGATGTCTAATATAGGCTTCAAGAAATCTTTCCATCCAAGGAGTTGCTAATAGACCTCCTCTTCTACCTGGCCTCTTACCATCACAAAACATGTATAAACAGATGCTTTCCATTCATAAGCTGTGAAAACATATGTCAGTTTCAATCAAATTTGCCAGGAAGGTTTCAAAAAGACGTAATATAACTGTACTAACATTATTTCACTCAGAAACAAGACCAAAAAGTGAGCTTTTATTTAGGCTCTTGCATTACAAGATGTACCAAAACCTCATGGAACTGCAATAACTTCAGCAAAAAGGAACAAAGCTACAGTTGTGTGATGCACAGAAAACCATATACTGCCTCATATTTTTTTGATCAAATAATGGACAAGGTGTTTGGGGAAAAAACTAAAACATTTGATACAGTTAGGCTAGACCGAAGGCAAATTTCAAACCTCTAAAAACTGTATTCAGTATCATATAAATGATGATGTAAAGGACAGAATCTTAAGAAAAAAAAAAAGCAAAAAAAAGCAAAAGCTCAGAGGAACATCCCCAAAGAGGCATAGTTCTGTCCTCACTCTGGTGACAGCAAGTAGAAATAATGTAACCTATCTGTGTTCCTGTAATGCATGAGAGTAGATACATCATGGTAACTATTACTTAATTTCTATTTTTAGTGTAAACATAAAGGTATACAATGTAGTCATGTTACTCAACGCATGCATTTGTATGCATAAACACAACCACAACAAAGCTTTCATGTGAACTCCGCAAAGAAGGCATATGCTTATGTCTTATTCTCTCTTGCCGGAATATGAATTTTATTATAGCTAGGTCGCAAATGTACTGACAAGAGAAAGCCTAGCTTCATTACGGTGCACTAAATTACTGGTAAGGTTAATATAACTCCTGCCATGCAGATCTTTGACCGTTTTAATAGCTAGATTATTACTCCATTACTCTTCCTAAACTCTAGTTAAATTTGGTTCCCATAATCTGGTCGTATTAAATATCATTTACATAATTAATCTGTTAGTGTATATATGCAGATTCCTGAAATATACTTTTTGTGATTCAATAGTACAACTGTTGTTAAACTGAGAATGTTATGCTTAAACTGGACTAGAAGCACTTTGCAAAGCCTTCCTTTGCATGGCTGGACATATGCTCTGTTTCAGCTCATGAGCAGGCTGGTTACTGGCTTGATACAACAGCCATGAAAGGCTTCATTTCTCTCATTTATTGGTTCAGCAACATGCCTTGTAGAGTATATTTGCAAGATGTCATATTCTAACAAGCATATAAACAGGGCATGGAGGCAGAAGCAAATTTCACAAAAGACAAATTCCTTTTTATGTGTGGACTCTAAAGCTAAAAGCCCAGCAGGATCCATCCAGTTTACAAAAGCTCTTCCTCCTTGCATGCAGGGTGTGCTTAGATATACCCACATCATCCTTACCAAATGTCTTTTTCTGGCTGCTCAGTTCATATTTGTCAGCAGTATACAAAAATGTAAAGTCTAAAGAAAGCACGAGCAGCCTTGTATCACTAATCTCGTTACAGTAATGGCTATGAAAGTATCCAACAAAAAAGTAGCATATAAGCCAGTCCACACGTACATACTACGCACAGCATGTGCCCCAGTGAGCCACAGATGTTCTCTGGCTCCCTGAAACAATGACAAAACCCAGTCATTTTAATGTTACTCCTCACATCCAACCACAAGCGACAAATACCTCTCCTAGCCCAGATGAAAGGGTTGCTGACAGTTCTTTCTACCTTAAAGACAGATGAAGCACTTTGATGGGAATAAAAAGTTCACCAACCTCTCATATCCAATTAAATATTTTTATCTTTAGAGTCTTTGGGAAGAAGAGGGATTCCTTTCCCTGCTTCCTCCTATCAAGCTTCCCACTTGTCATTTATCCCCTCTTTAATTTGGCATATAAAACCCCCAAGACTTCAACTCTAAGTCTCTTGAGACCAAGATTACATCATTACTGTTATGGCATGTTATACACTAATCATAACCATTACCACTTACAAGTTCACAGCTTCATTCAATTAACTGCCTGACACGGATTTTGCAGTTAATTCATAGTGAAGGTCACCAGTGGTCAGAATGGCAGGTGCATTCTGCTACCTCTCTGAATGCCAATTACTAGTCTTAGGCAAGGACTGGGGAATACTGAGTCTCAACAAGTTAATCAAAAGGCTTAGAACTTAAGACACATTTTTATAGGCGTGTCTAATGATCTGTAAAATAATATAGCATAATTAGCATATTCAAATGACAGCCACATCATTTAAAATTCTAATTTACAATGAAAGGCAAAAAAAAAATATTGAGCTTTTCAAGAGAAAAGAAAAATATGAGATTATACAACTATATTGGAAGCCATCTAGTACCATGCCTAGACCTATCACAAGTCCTTGTGTGCTGTAATTAAATATTCAAAGGTACACTGTAGTAGCAAGCTACAAGTACTTCTTGATCTACTGTTAAACTTCAGCCTGCTTGCTTTGTTGCTGGAAGACGGACATTATCAAAATATATTATGTTAGAAATGCATTGGTATAAAATTATACTCTGGTTTTCAACTTGAGCAAATTCCTAGAATGGTTGTACTGGAATGTACGCAAGTAGGCAATCATATAAATAATGACTTGAGAAGAAAGATAGTATGAAGATGTGGTGGCTTTCAGGTAGGGCTGTTTCCAGCTGTAGCTGGCTGAACTGTTTATGCAAGAGTCTGGATCCACCACACCTGGACGTGTCAAGATGAACCCAGCCATCCAGGCGGTAGAAATCAGTCACAGAATACAAACCTCTCCCTTGAGTATTCATGAGAAGAGGCGACCAGCTGTTTCTGAAGAATATCCCCAGCTCTACTGTGTTGGCAGTTCATTTACTTTAAAACAGGAGCCCATATACTAGGATAGTGGACAAACATATCTGTGTATATTCAACCCTACTTTCACAGTCTAAACTGAGCTGTACAACAAGCTTTCTCTAGTTCAGTAAGTCTAAACTTCCCAACATAGCACCAATCTAAAGATATAGTGCCATAATAATATTATGTATACAAAAATATATTCTATATCACAGCTAGACACACACAAGGCGGCAGAGTAGAATTAGACTACGAAGTCCCAGTATAGAAATTTAGACATCCTATTTAAAAAAGTTATTAGAGGTTTGAATTGCTGAAGAAATTCACCTAGCTGAAGGAGGGGAAATCCCCACAGCCTTATATTACAGTTCTAGTAAAATTTCCTCCGAATGTTAGCAAGCTGCAAGCTTACGTAGTGCTAATATATAAAATTAATTTCATGCTTGTCTACTCTTGTAAAATCACTGACAGAATACTTCACTTTTTAAGGTAAAATTGGGGACTCATATAAACTCAACATTATTTTAAGCTAACTAATATTTGGGTTATATGGTTACCCAATTAATTGAAATAATAAAGCATAAACCAAACAAAGGTTTCTGCTAGGAAAGAAAAAACTCATCAACAGATGCCAATGCTTTTTTGTCTCTATTCCCTTGTTGACCAGCACTTGATGTGTTGCTTCATACAGATGGAAAGTGACAGTGAGAAATATGTACATTCTCTCTGTATATTATAGAAAGTGATAAATATAAAAGAACTGAGAAAGATGCCTTAGGTATAACATTAGGAGGATGGAAATCCCATCAATAATTAAAGTGGAACATTTACATGAGTAACTATTCACATATTTTATTAAAAAATCATAAGCCCCAAGACAGTTTCCTCAGCAGTGGAAGAATGCTGGATCCACTAGTACCCTGTGCCAAACAATACAGAGGAAACGGGGTTATATTTTGTGTTCCTAACAAAATCTGAACAACAGAGCAAGCCACAATCATGGACGAAAATGAGATTAAACCATTTTTGTGCTCAAAGATAAGCAATTTTCTTAATTTTCCAACTATGACTAAGAATAAAACATACCCTCCAAACCAGGGGATTATTAAGCAGAACTAATCATCAGGAAGCTGTAAAAATGAGAGGGAGATACAAGAAAACAGTAACTTGGGAAACTTGAATAATGAAGATCAGCAAGACTACCTGCCCCAGGCTATTTCAACAGGACAGAGATGCGGGTATATCAGATGATTCGATCTTCCTCCTTTGATTAAACTTGAATGTAGTTCACTGGGTCTGCAGTTCATATGTCTGTTAAGGACATCTAAGTGTTAAACACAATCTACCTAGAGCTGCTGCAGTGGTCACAGCTCAGTAGGGCTGCTGGGGCCCCTCCAGCACTCCCTCTCTCCACTAAAATCAACCCAAAGGATCTCACTTGCTTTCCATCTCATTTTTGGTTTCCTCGCTCCTGTGAGCTTCACCACAACTGTTCCTCCTTTTCTCTTAACAATCCATACATCAAGTCTATAGTTATTACAAGGAGACATCAGTGACACTCCAGACCCTCTCTCATTTTTCACTATAAAACACAGAAGACCTGAAAGAAAAATCTTCCATTGCCCTTTTCTCACTATTTCCTTTCTGCGATTGCTGAAGACTTTGACAGAGCTTTAGATGACCCCTCTCTCCCAGTAACATTGTACAAACATTTCCAAACATGAATACAAACATCATGCTCACTCCAGGGTTACCTAGAGTCATGTTTTAACAAAAATGTCACAAATATTTCATATCCATCATACAAATGAGGTCTGGCATATCCAGGCAGCTCTCTGTGCTCTCCAGCACATTTTGTTACAATATTTCCCCTGCTTTGGGCCTCCTGCCCATCTGACCTGCCCTTCTCTCTGCATACCATCAAGGCCAACAATAATCTCACTATTCTTTTGAAGATATCTGGCCATGAGACTTACCTTTGATACTCTCAGTGTATCAACTAGATACCAGAGATGGCTGTTGACACAAAGCCAATCAATGTACTAGCCAAAATAACCTGTGTTATGCCCAGTGTCACCTCAAGCACCAGGCAGCCCAGCTGGCTTGATGCAAGGAGGAGCATGAGCTAATGTAATCCTCCGTGAAGAGGACCCTCTCTCCTCAGGGTTTGCTTCACTTCAAGGAAGTATCATTACTCCTATCTGAAGTTTCTCTCAGGCACCTTAGCTCTCAACAGAACCTGAGCGCTTTTGAAAGAATAAGCCGCTAAACTGAGGCTCTCCAGCTAATATTAACTGCAATAAGTGAGAGAGCAACCAGGGACTGGTTTGCGTGCAAGGGTCACCTTCAGAGGAATTTCTCTGTAGAACAAAGCCTGTGCAAATGCCTCCCTTTGCACCTTCAGCCAGAGAAGCGTCAGAGGATGGACTACAGTTGACTCTAATTGAAGAAACAGTTTTCTTTTTATAATCCTGCTAAACAGCCCTTGTAGTAAGGGCTGATTTATCTTAACCCCATTTTTTTTTTCTTTAAATCGTAATTATCTTATTGCATGATGTCACCTAGACCAAGTTGCAATATAACAGTAGCTAGTGCTCTCCCCCACAACGTAGCGAGACAGGGACGTTTAATATGAAGTGATAGAAATCATATAAAAGAGAAAATCCTTTTTATTTAGATCAGTTAGTTGCTGTTAATTCAGGCAACAAATGTCTGGCATAAAATTTATGGCAATATTTTAAATAGTTATGACATAAATATGTTACACTGCCATGTTTTTTTTTTTCACTGTATTTTCTCTTTACAATAAGGAACAACTTGACAAATTTCTATATTTAAAACCGATATTGGCAGGAATCAAACTAAATTCTGCTGAATGGCTCACAGTTCATAGTCCGTTCTAACTTTTTGGCAAGAGAAGAGAATTGCATTTACTTTTCTTAGGAGGTGAATAAAATCTCTCACGTCTCACTGAGTCACTTACATGTCTTCAGTCACCCTTCCCACCATCAGTACCTCTTTTTCTGACCCTTACAGTATCACCTCTCTGAGGAGAAAGTTACTGCCTGATCCCAGGGAAGAATCTTTCACCTTTGTGGTTCTTTAGAGAGTAACTTCTCAAAGGATATTATCTCACTGCTTAACTATAGGAGATGAACCAATGCAGGGAAACTTAGCGGCAGGACCACGTGCCTGCCAGAGCTCTGCGTGGATCTGCCTGCCCTTTTTCCTTCAAATAAGCACATAAAGCACCTAGATGGCTTCCAGGCTATAAAACAAAAGACCACTAAGAAGAGGCAACAAAACTATAAGATAGAAAACACTTCAGATAAAGAAATCTCAGACATGCCACAGGGGAAAGACTAAATAAGAAAGACGGGAAACCAATATTTCCCTGTCAGTCTGTCCTCATGAGACCAATCCTTCACTCTTTCAATGGCTTTAAAGGTTGCCCAAACTCTCCACAGTGTTCACTAAGTTCCCAGAAAAATCTCTCCCTTCCTATTACCTCATAGACTTGGCCCTGCATCTTCTCCCCGATTCTCATGCAGTAGCTTCCCTGCTTACTCTAGGAGACCCCCCCTCTGCACTTGCACTGCTATGTTTAGGGAAGGAGACTTTCCCTTCTCTCCTCCCCTCCCTTTCTCCCTTAGCTCCAAGCACATTTCACACAAAACGTATTATGCAATACATACACACTAACCTGGCCCATACTCAGTTGGCTCAATGTAATCACTGACCCCAGTCACTCTAATTTCCTTTGTCAGTCATTTTAATTTCCATAGCAGATATATGACATATGGTCCCAACTAGTGGCTAATTACTAATTGCCAGCTAGAACAAAAGACATTAATGTTTGGTTAATTTCTTTTGACCAATTCCTTCAAAATAGTTGGTTTTATTCTCGTCGTAATTAAAAATTCTGTTCTGTCAGAATATGTTTCAACATAGCAATACTTATCTCTTCAATTGTTGTTGTTTCTGATAAGAAGAGATGGGGTTTCTTACTACTGTAGGGTTAATTTTCCTAATTGAGGCAAATTTATTCTGTTTTAAGAAACAATAAAGACTATATTGCGAACTTAAGATAATTCTATGAGGATTCATAAGCACACAAGATTGCAAAAGAATTAGTTAGGCCTTAAGTTACTTGGATGTGTGGTTTGGGTTGGTTTGGGTTTTTTCCCCAACAAGGCTGTATTTAGAGGTTGCAACCTAAAAGATGCTCATATTCCTCAAAACGATTTGTAAACTATGCAGTTGTGGATACCATAACATAAAGGAAAAAAATAATAATTTGGTTTCAATGAGCTTCCCTCATCCCTTTAGATCATGACAATTTATGGAATTGGATACATGGCTGATAAGTAACCAAAATGACACATTTTGTTAAAACATCTTTTCCTCCCTCTCCGCTGACTTGCACTCATTTCCTCTGCCAGGTGATTGTTGCTGCAGCCTGACACACAGCCAGGCAAGGAGCAGGTCGTTCCTCCACCTCAGGATTCTCGTTAAAACTGTTGGAAAGTCATTTACGCTCTTCGCTTCAGTTCCCCAACTATAAATTGAAAAGAATACTATTTCCAGGACTATGATAAAGAAAATACTTTCCATTACAGACTGGGAAGTGCTTAGGTGTAAAGGTGCTGATATAAGTACCTTAGATAGATAAGTATCTGGGGTACAATACAGGCAGATAACAAATAGCTTAATCCAGCTCCTTATCAAGCCAGTCAGCAACTTTTGCAGAAGCAGGTTGTTGGACACAGGAGAAACCACTTGAGGCTCAGAGTGGAATCTATTAGAGAGGTTCTGAACTGTACATTAAGGACTGCTCAAAATAGTGAAGTGTTATTAGTCCCAATTTACAGATGAGGCATCTGTGGTAAGAAATTTCAGGAGTGCTTCTGCTACTGCTTCTACCTTTCTGAAAGGCCAGGGTGCGTAGCTTTGCAGCCCCAACTGATATAGGAATGAAAGCAGCATGGTCACCAGCCACGTGTGGTTCCTGTGATTTCTGCGCTGCCCTGCAGAGCCTTCAGAGTTGGCATAAATTAAATGCTGATAAATTCAAACAAGTGAAAGAGTGCAGTTTTGCACAAATCCAGCATTATGTTTGAATAGAAGCTCCAAGCATGCAAAAAATGAGGATCAGGCCTCTAGAATATACTCTACAACAGCTATGAAATTTCAGCATCATGTTTTTTTCATGCATTCAAATGGGATCTGTCTCCCAACGCCTACTCTACATCATCTGACTGGACTGCCTGCTGGGAAACAACAGTACCATGGCAGTTCTCACTGAGAGATCACTCAGTCACACCGTTTACAGCTATAGAGACTGTAAATCTCTTAGGGAGACTATAAAAGGGTGACCGTAAAAAAAATATTCTGATTGTTTGTTAGATTTGTTTTTAAAGTGCAGTGTTCATTCCTATTTAGTAAGCATTTCACTACAGCATCCAGGGTATTGTAACTAATCTCCCTTCAGAAAACAAAGTTGGTTCTCATGGGAAGGTACATTTTCCAGGGTTTTCCCACTGCCATTCTCTTTTTCTTCAGACTCCTGAACTGGAACATAGCTGCCTTTAGTTCTTAAGACTATACTGTTATTACTAACCTGATTGCATCTGTCTGTAGCAAAGCAAATTTTAGAAGTATGTTTTGCAGCTTTTTTGGTTTGAAATCTGTAGTATTTTGCTGACCATGCTGCATTTTGCAGACCATATTGCATTTTAATGCCTTCACTGTATATGTAACTAGGTCAGTTGTTTACTCCTAAAAGTTATTTCTAGGTCCAAACCAGACTAAACTGTGAAACTGAATTAGTCTTTTCCGGCTTTGTGTCTGAAGTGCATCAGAATTCAGAGATGAGAAAGTATATGAAAAATGTGTTAACTACCAAGAAATGAAACAGCTGCAAAAACAAAGTTTTATAATCTCTCATTTAACATGCACAAATCTTTCCATTTCACAGAGAAAATTTCATAGATTCACTTAAACAGGAGCTAATAATTGTGCAGAAATGACTCAAAATGAGTGAAAATCATATATCACTGTTTAAGCTGCCACTAGCCAAATAACATTTTGCTAATGACTTCTACTTTCAGACTACAAATCAGACTTGTTTGAGTAGCTAAATTGCTCCTGCTCTTATCCATCATGAGCAGATAACAAAGTAACCTGGAACATATTGCTTCTGGGTGGGAAGGAGGAGGAGAACTAAATAATTTCTTCAGTGGATGAAGAAACTCTTGAAAAATTTTTCCATCTTACTGCAGAGGAAATTATTTTGAGATTTGGGGAACTTTGACCAGTCCCAGAAGCTTTTATGTAACAGCACGAATGGAACATATTTCATGGATACTCTAGTGTGACATTCAGGTCTCCAGCTTCAAGACTTTCTTTCAAAGATTTTGTGTGCACATATAGATTAAAAATGCCATTGTATTAATATAAATTATTTTTATTAGTAGTACTATTATTAAACATTTATACAACCACTGCAAATTCCTACAGTTTTGGAGAAATAGAAGAGAGGCAAAATGTTCTTCAGTTAGTGTTAAACTAAAATTTGAAATGAAAATCTACTTTGAATTACTACTCGATTAATTGATTGTTTCAACTGATGTCAGTAAAATATGAGTTACCTATGTCATAGCTAAACCAATTTGCCTTTGGTTAAACCCTTAATTTTCTGGTTATTATCTTGCTGTCTTGTGTATTTCCAAAATTTGCTTTTCAGGTTCTTCTGCATGTTTAGGATATCCATAGCATGCTAAGTACAGTTTTGTAATTTCTCTTTTGGAAACCAGCAGGAACACAATTTTTTTTTTTTCCTAAAATTAAGGAAAGTGCTATGACAGTATGTCCTATTTCTGTGCTTCTGTAAGGAATCACAGAAAAGTGTTAACTTATTTTTAACTGAAACAACCTTTCATTTTTATTTTTAACAATTATTAATTACTTTTATCCTTAGATTAATCTTTTATTAATATATAGATTTCAATAGGGTTTTAGCTCATATTTCTATCAAATAATTAACATTTCTTACTTATTTTCAAAAAGAGCCATTTAATTTACAAGAGGCCTATTAAGAATCATGTTGTTCCTCATTAGTTATAATTGTGGGATATGACATTTTGTTCAAGAGAAACTTTTTAGTCTTAATTAGTCAAACAATACAATGTTTCAAGCTTCCGCTGAAGTTTAGTGTGACATTACTTGAAATTCTTGTAAACTAAAAATAGATAGAGAAAACAATAAGAAGAAAACTGAAAAAATAATCACATAATACATTAATTTTACCTTCTGAAAACTGATGTTTCATAGCCTGAGACTGCGGTCTTGCATTTATGCATATGCTTAATTTTAAAGCTGTATTGTTAAACTGCTTATAGGATCGGGACCCAGTGTAAAACACATTTAAACCAACTGACGACAAGAGAATTCCGTCAAATATAATTGGGATCAGAACTAGCGTTCCAGATTTGTGATTTATATGTGTTAGCGAATGTAAAACATGAGAGCTGAAGTCTCCTGAAAGGATGATTAATGTTTTTGAAATGTTCCCATGAAGCCGTATTCCAAAAGCATGCAAAATGTGCAGTTTCTCTCACTTTTGACACCAAGCCAGAGAAAACTCATTGGTTTTGATGGTGTTTCACTTTGCAATTTTGAGTTTGCTTGAACTCAAAACCTCATAATCAAATTTGAGGGTGTAAGTGGGTGCGAGCCCACACAGGTTGAAACCTCGCTTTCTGCTTGCACAAAGCCAGAAAGCTGTGCAAGGTCTTAATGCAAATGAAAAGTGGGTATGCATGAATATGCAGTGAGATCAGAGCTAAAAATCATAAAGGCCTTTGTCAGTTCATGTTTGATTTCAGTGCAGTTCCTGATTTCAAGACATGTAACAAAGCTGTGTGCGTTACAGCTCCTGGAACCTCTTCCCTTTCCTCCCTGCATTGTAAGTGTTAACAAGGCAGTTGGAGTTGTTGAACACTCTGAACAGTACACTTTGAATACTCAGCAAGTCAGGAAGGTCTCAAAGGTTGTACCATGTAAAAGTCAAGTAATTAAACACTGATTACTTACTGTAAAAAAAAAAAAGGAAGAAAAGGGAAGAAAAAGAGCGTCTGCTGGGAAAGGTTGGATTCAGAAGGTCTAATTTAACACAGAAGATTTCAGTGGAAATAGAGCCTTTAACTACATTCTGCTTGACTTCATCCAAAAGAAAGGGATGAGAGAAAAGATTAGAAAGCTATTCAGTACTTTCTTTCAGCAGTGGTGCTTTGCGAAGTGACAACAGCTACTGGTAATTCTTTCCATAATCTTTTCCCCAAAACAGCATTTAGAATCCTCTTCAAAATTTGGCTCTGGATCTACGGCTTCATTATTTTTACAAAATACAAAGCCACCTCCCTTCTGTGCTCTTGGCTACAGATTGAATGTTTCAGCTCCCCAGAAACATCTCATTTAAAAAAAGCTGTTGCAAACCCAGGGAACTCTGTTCCACCTGATGCTATTGCCTCCTTGCTAGAAAAAGCCTGCCTTTGCCCTGCCTCCCCACTCAAGCTTGTCCCCTCAGTGCCATCAAAAGCTCAGTCATGTTTTTGTGGTTGGCTTGTCTCTGCAGTGCCCCAAGAGAAAGAAAAGGCCACTAGCCCCACACTCTACAAAAACTATTTTCTTTACTATGAGCCATCACTCCTCTGCCTCTGCTCCTTCTACCACCTCTGGCACAATGGCTCTTTTCATAGCATGGGCACAATTAAGAATTAACCATTAAAATCTGTTGCATTTCATCATGACATTGTGTTGAGTTTCTTTTACCACAAAACCACAGAGAAATGAAGATTTTTCTCTGTAGAAAATTATCCGCTCTGAACTTCTCAAATACTTACACGTTAATATTTTTTATTGGAAACAGCAGAATGAAGGCCTCATTCACAACACGCAGCAAGCTGATTACTTACATCAATTGTTGTGATGGGGAAAAAAAGTGCTTCATTTTCTTGGCACTGAGTGTTGGCTGAGTTTATTCACACCTACTGAAATATAAACAGGCTTATGTTTACATTAGGTACTTCGGGGAAAACATCCTGCAGCCAGAACTCTGGAGTGCTTCAGGAATTTTAAATGCAGCTATGATATTATACTCTAACTAAATAGGCTTTTCTATTCACTCTTCTCTTTGCATTCACATTTCACATGTGCATTGTACTTGCTGAAGGTTAAAATCCAGAGAGAAAATGCAGTATGTAACAAATTGATGCTCATTTCCCCCACACCCTTCATATCATTAAATTTTATCCTTTCCCAGGGTTCACTGTCGATGTAATTATAAGGCACTCAGGAGGTGAATGTTAGTTGGAGAACACAAGAATTCATCTTTTGAATTGTGTTGTATTTTGACAACTTAAATTAAACTGTTTTCATTCCCATTACAGGAAATTCTCACTCCTTATGTAAAAGAGCTACTGAAAGAGCACCTTTGTCAGAAAGGGACGGTAAGGGGGTCGAGGTAATGAAGAATATGTGAGAGTTGTAGGGAGGAGAATCACATTGCAAAGACTTTAGGCTGAGATGTGGGGGAATGCAGTCCTTGCCTTTGTCATGGAGTTTCCCTATGTTGGGCAACTACTTCCTTCTACAATTCTCTCACCTCCATGTCATCCCCATCTGTTATCCTTTACCTGGTCTTACTTTTCTGTTTGAACCACTGGATCTTCAGCTTAGAGAGGACTTGCACAGCATTTAACATAAAGAAGCTCCTTACTTGTTTATGTAGACTTTAGATAGTATTTTCTTTCAAGCAGTTAACAGATTTCAAAATAGTATAAGCAAATGCACTCCTATGTGAGCTTATAATAGTTTGTGGAGACTTTTGCAAAATGTAGAACTATCAATGTATCAATGAGACCTGACTGGTAGGTACTGGACTTGAGTGGTCAATAAACTACTGAGGAAGGAATTAAAATCTTTTCAATCCAGACAGAAACCAGTAAGAAAAATCACCATATTTGATTAGGCAAATTGGGAGGAGGAATGATGCAGAGAAACATGTTTAAATGCACATAAGGAACAGCTAGCCAGGGCAGTAGAGAAATTGTTGAAAGAAATGTGGTAAGTAAATGAGAATTATTGAGACTGGTGTATATTTTAATTTCTACTCTGAATGTTTTAAAAGATAAAAATACAGTTTTAATCAATGTTACAGTTTCAATATGACTATATTTTTTATCTGTTTTAAATTTCTTCCCAAATGAATCGATCTGTTGAGTGGATAGAGGGGATGCAGACCACGGAAGAGGACAGATACTTTCACTCAGACTTTACTTCAAGTAAGTCCATTCCTATAGAGAAAGCGCACTAAAGCACTTCTTAAATTCCTCTGCTCTAAGGGTTCTTATTAGCTCTTCCAACTTAATCCAGGCTTTGACACTGACTTAAAATTTCAGCCTCAGTTTCCAAAGCTTTTTGAAGATTAGTTAAAATCTGGGAATCACTTTACTCCAAACATATGATGTAAGAAACCTTATTACAGGTCCATTTCAGTAACACACATTATTGAAATGTGATAAAAGCGTTAGAATGGTATCAATTGCAGGGCAGTTTATACATATGTATATGTATAAGAGAAGAAGAGATTCATAGACAAATGACTTGAGATGTGTCCAAACAAGATTCTTCTTTTGTAAAATATATTCTTATATGCACAAGAAAACCTCTTGTTTCCCTATCTCTTAATAGAGCATGCTTTCCCCCTCCCTTTTTTTATTTTTCTTGGAAGTCCTTTTTAGAAAGTAAAATATCTGTTGAGGGGCATAGATGATGTCCAACTGTAATATAGTTAGCAAGGAACTGGCAGGAAAGTGAAGGCCATGAGAGACACTTGCTCTTTTTAAAAGTTTTTATGAATCAGAGTAACTGATTCTTTATCTAAGCATTCTCTAAGGAAGGGCAAATCCTCCCAGCCTTTTAATCAGGCAAGTCCACAGAAAACAACTTTCCCACATGTGAAAGTCTGTGTTTCTCTGAGCTTGTGCATGTACATTTTCGTCTCCCACACGATCATTTATTGATTCCATTTAATCCTTGCGTTGCAAAGCTGCTACATTTGAAAATGGCCAGTCGACAGCTTCATTTGCAAACTGCAGGTTCTGGGAACAGAGTGCATTACAGTAACGAGCAACTCCACAAATTTTTATCTATCTTGTCCCTTAAGAAAGGGGAATTTTACATGATAACCAAGGAGGCTATTTTGCTTTCATAGGTAATGTCACACTTTACAGCTATGAGGAAGAAAACAGCATTCTCCTGAAATCTTAGTCTCCC
This sequence comes from Arenaria interpres, assembly GCA_013399435.1. Classification (NCBI taxonomy): domain Eukaryota; kingdom Metazoa; phylum Chordata; class Aves; order Charadriiformes; family Scolopacidae; genus Arenaria; species Arenaria interpres. Next base: position 70,664 of record VXAK01020035.1, read on the forward strand.
CCTCTCATGGTACTTGAAATTGTTATAATATTAAAAAAAATATTGTTATAATCACCACAGGCCATGATGCAGACCAATTTCTCTGTTCAAAACATTCTCAAACAAGCAATTGCACTGAGATAGATAAATAGGATTACTTGGATGAATAACCTCTCTCTAAGGACTTTATCATCTCTTCCCAGGAAACAACAAATATTTTACTTAGAATTGATAAAATTTTTTAATGTCAACGTGACCTATATGGAAAAAGAGCCTGTTACTTAAACTATACCCAGTCATGATGGTGTGGAGTTCAAAGTTACTAGTTAAATGAGCAAGAGGGAATGCTAGAAACGAGGAGTTCAAATAATCTCAGGATTTACATAGCCACCACTGCTAATGTAATGGTTGGTTTCACTAATACAAACAATGAGCATAGCGACAAGAATGCAGAAAAATGGTTGGAGCTTTCCATGAAACGTTTTTCAATAGACTTTTGATCTTTCGTGAAGATGGTAGAAAAACTACAGACCTCTTTCTTGAAAAAGTCCATTTGTTTTCATTGAGACCTTGAAAATCTCTGGGTTTGGCAAAGCTGGGAGCATTAGTGTTAATGAGATGTCTGGGAAGTTTTAAACTGAGCAGTTAGGCAGTTAGACTGCAAATTATTAAAAAGAAAAACAGTGCCCAGTGCATACCAACTTTTCAAATACAGTGGAGCTGAAGTAATAACACAAATACTGAGAAATATAAACAGGTGTTTCATGTTGATTAGGCTTCTCTGATTCTATAACAAGAGTAAGTTTTGTAGATGAATTTATTTTTAAATAAATAGGATAAGAAAATGACATGGACTGACATACAGCTAACTAGCTGTAGCAGATAACACGCAGAATGTTGTTTAGAAATATCCTGCAGAACATAAGGGAGAACAATTAAACTGAAAATCAGATTTCTGTATAAGCAATGTTTCATTCTTTAGGTATAAGCAACCGGGAGGTGACAGAGCCAGCAATGACTGTGCAAATGTGAGTTCACACATGTGTATGTGCGTGTGTAAGGGTGTACATGCATGTGAGCATCTGTGCATCTTTTCTCTTTTTCTTCTTGTCCATTGTCTTGGTGGAAATGAATATCTTCATTTTTTCCTCCTTTTTACAAGGAATTTAATTTTCACTTCTTCCCCCTGAAATATATATCAGAGTATGTCTAGATGTATCCATCATTGTCATGCTCTGATACCAGAGACAGGAAACATCCAGGTAATTCTTTTAAATTTTCTCAAATACAGTCAACCTGGTTCACTACTGCACAGGGTTACAGATAAACATGCCTGACTCACGTTTATGGTGTCTATCATTCATCTAGAAGGTGTAATTGTCCTTCTATCACCATAACTTGTTTCAGCAGGCTTGAAAGTCCTGGGATATTCCTCGGGCACGTGACACCATCCCTGCAGTCTCCCCTGTGGCTCTGCAGGAGTTAGTGCTCTTCCATTAGCCGGCTGTTTTCTCAAGATCAAAGCACTGTGTAATGAATTGCATTTTACTCTTTGTGTTTCAAGTTTTTCCTGTGCTTCTATGTTGTACTTTTGGCATGTAAATGTCAGGTAGGTGTAAGAATGTTTAAAGGGGCATGTGAAACCAGTATTTCAGCATTAACATCAGTACGGACATACTGCAGGAGGGAGGGTGCGCGCTCTGCCTGGGTGGCTCCATTGCCTGGCACGGTGGCCCAGCGGCCGGGGCTTTGCCAGTGCAGGAGCAGGCAGCCAGCCATTGCAGCAGATGGGGAGAAGAGAAGGCAGCCAAAAGACGAGACATGTATGAATGCAACTACCGAAATGTACCCCTCGGCTGAATTTTGAAATATCGATCTGTCTCTCTTAATCTTAAAGCCCGATACAGCGAAACAGCACAGACAGTTTGTATCCGTAGAAATTAATACTCCAAATGCAATTCCATTTTTGTATCAATAAAGTGTAAACTTTTGATTTATCTGAAATTAGTAGGTTCTAGAAAGAGCTACAGGCAGTTGGTGCTATCATATAAACAAGTTATCATATAAACGTGTAAGCATGTCAGATTCAACAAGGAGTGCAGGTATAAAATAAAATAGGACTTTTAAAAGCCCACCTTTCATTTGTGTTTAAGGGAGTAATGCTCTTTGCAACATCAATTAAACCCAGGATTCCTTAAGGAATGCTGTCTATAAATGAAAGAAAACAAAATGGCAAATGTTTCATGTCATTATATGAACCATTGAAAAGCTTTATGGTAAAAACTTTTTGTCACCTCTGTTGAAAAAGCTGAGGGAAAGAAGAAATAGAAAACAGTTGGGAATGATCTCTAAGGATAACTGAAGGTCTGAAAAAAATCTCTGAAGAGAGTAAAAAGAATAGGACTGTTTATTTTAGAGAAAAGATAAATATTAGGAGGCCAGATAAAGCTTTATAAAATAATATATGGCATAGAGAGCAGAGAGTGGAATATTCAGCTCTGGCTTTCTCCTATTACACAGACAAAGGGATATTCAGTTAAAAGGTGAAATTTAAAGCTGAGGAATGGAAATATTTGTCTCCACAACGAAGAAGAATTATACCATGGAACTCTTTGCCAAAAGGCAGCATTGGTTTTAGCAGGATTAAAAACAAATAAAAAAAAATAATATGGATGGTGAGAGTATCCAAAGTGATAGTGCTGAGATGTTTATCATATATATGTCTCATTGCAAATCCATTGCATTGGAGAGGAGAAAGCAGAAGAAAAACCTTTCTCTTGGGTAAGGCATCCTGAAAATGCTTTCTTTACACAGTCTTTCTCTCAAATAGCAGACATTCTCCATACAAAGCCTGTGGGAGTGGATGAGATATCAGTTGGATTCAACATACTAACTGTAATAATAATAAGAAATAATAAAGGTTACAGTCACTTTCTGTATTATTTTTTGGTGTTTCTACTTTTAAGTATTGAAGAAGCATTTAAAAAAAAGGAAAACGATATTGTTTCACTTAGCTAATGTCATATACTCTCATCAGGAGATAAGTGGCACAATAACAGTGGAAGAAATTAAAGATGAGTGCCATGGTTTCACACTTGGACATAGGCACTGTTTCATGAAATGGGCTGCTTGCCAAAAAATATAAGTGGTAGTGGTAGTGATGAGGAGCTAGAAGAGCGTAGTGGCTGGGAGGCAATGTCTGAGCTGTAAGTAATCCCCACATTTGCTGTAATTAATGGTGTGAGTCAAAGACTCACTCCATCATCAAACTCCTATGGAGAAGCATCATCACTACAGCTGCTTAGGTACTAAGGATAAAAGTATCCAAACCAGAGAGCTGAGATGGGCAGTTACCAGTTTTAATTATGGAAATTTAAATAACAAATAGTGGTGGTGCTGGGGAAGAATAAAATGCACGTTAAGAAGTTTTCATATTCTTTTTTAGAACCCTTCTTTAAAATTTATTATACTTACTTCAATAGAGATAATCGCAGGCTGCTGCTGGCTGTGTGCAGCTCCCCTCCCCACCCCGGTGGGAGCTGTTGCATGCCTATCTATCTTAAGCTTCACATCTGCCTTTCATCTCAGCAGACTTTGACTTTGTATGACATTATGACACAGAGGTGAATACAGATGCTTATCTCTGTCCCTGGTTTCAGGCTGCTTTCTTGCAGTCCGTGTACCTGTGGCACAGTTTCTCAAGGGTCTCAGGGTGTGGATTACAGAGATGACTAAGCAGGAGGAAGGATCTCAAGCGTATGTTTACGGATGAGGTAGAAGAATGTTAGATCTTGCTGCAGCCTGATACGCACCACCAGTGAGAGCACCCCACATGTCAAGATGACCTGCTGGAGCTGCAGCTGTGCAGCCTCGGCTCCTCTCACTTTGTCTCCCCGTTAGTGTCAGGCTGCTGCTGCTGCCGGCAGCTCATGAATACAGCTCTTTTTATCTTGAGTTCATCAAGTCCTCACAGCTGCTTTCACAGTATGTTCAAGTTTGGTATGAATGTTGTATGTAACTCTAGAGCCATGATCACACACTAATATGCTAATAGGATTAACATTATGGTTCTCTGGGAAGAAAATTATATAATTAGATAAGAGGTTTCTTCTACTTTGAAGATTTTGAACTCTGTCCCCCAATACTGCTGTGGTTGGGTGCGGGGGAAGTTGCTCTCTTTCTCGCCATCTTTCTCTCTCTGTTTACATGTTGTCCAATAATGTTTGAAGACCTTCCCCCCATTTATTTCACAGCTTTGCCAAGTGGTGTTACGATATTATTATCCTTCCACCACTATAAGGAGAAGTTAAGGAAAAAAGGAAGTGGTTTATTAGACTCAATGTCAATATTACTATTCCAGTGTTGCTGCTGATACTACAGAGCTTCCATGCTTATGGACACAGACTGTGTAGCTGTGAAGGCAACTCGAGTTCAGGAGACTCTCCAGAACTGCGGAGAGTGTTTAGGGCTACTCCACATGCAGGGGTGCCTGTTGCTACTCAGAAGTTTTTTGTATTTTACTATACATATTGCCATACCTTACAGAACTGCTTTCTTTTGGAAAAGATATACCTGGTAGCACATGTGTACTAGGAGGTTTAACTAATAATTTTCATGACTGTCTTGCAGTGGCATTTTATCTGATTTTTTTTTCAGTGAAAGCCAAGATTGTCCTCAACTTTCCCAGTGTCCCTGAATACAGGGAACCATGAGCATGGGATCACAAGGATCTCCTGTTCTCTCATCTCTTTCTGTGCATTCTTAGTGGATAAACTTGCCAAATTAATTCTGGTGGATGCTTCCTTACTCCCAGGTGGGGAAAGAAGTTCAAAAAATATGTTGATTCCCAGCTCAGGTCAAAGAACACGTTGGTCATGGGGGCTGAAAGCAAGACACATGCACGCAATACTGAAACAATGAATGATGTTCTCAATTGTGTCTGGCTACAGTAAGATACTACTTTTTTTTCAGAACAAGCCATTTAAAATATATCAGGACAAAAAAAAAAAAAAAAAAAAAAAAAAAAATTTACATAAGAAGAGTTTGCAATGGCACGTCNAGGTAAAATTTACCAAGAAATGTTTATGCATAAAAAGCCAGAAAGAGAGATGGAGAGCTTTGACAGTTGTCTAAAATTCCTCGCTATCCTTAGATAATATAGCAGAGGGAATTGGAAAATTTTGGACAGAATATCCTTTTTTGAGTGATATTTCTCTTAGGATAAAGAAGCACGAGAAAGGAAAAAAACAAGAGAGAAAATTAAAAGAAAGGTTAGTTTAGTTTTAAATTAATCCAGCTGAAAATAGAGAGGTACCATGCCTATCATCATTTTTAGGCAAAAATTTCTTTCAGGGTTATATAACTACAGCTTGTAACTAGGAAACCATCATCTGGCCTGATCTTCTGCTGCTTCCCAGTCAGCCTGTCATATCCTTGCCACAGCCTCACTTACAGCACCCATATTATTTTGAAACATTTATTGGTTCAAAGGTACAGGAAAAAATGTTCCAACCGCAGAAATACTCTTAGTGAGATGACAATGTACTATTTATTGTCTGGCAAGCAAGTAGTGGAAGGAACAAATAAATACTAGAACAGACAACTGTAAACAGAACACTTTAAAGCAGTCTAACAATGTTCTATATTAAATCATCCATTAAAAATTCCAGCCAGACAAGATGACTCTCCCTTTTGGAGGACTGCATGCAATGATATATTAGAAGACATGAGAGAGTTTGTGATTTCCCCGAGTTTCATGATTGACAAAGTAATTCTGAAATAATCCTGTACAGAAAAGAAATACTACTAAGCATCTGCATACATATATACACATGACTTTCAGAGACAGGGAAAATTTACTAAAATGGTCTGACATATTGTGAGAAACTGACAGAAAAACAGGATGTGTCCTATTATCCTGTTATTTTTCAACAACTTTCCAAGCCAGCCAATGTAATGTTCCTAATATTTAATAAGATTCTATCTTCATTTATGGCTTCCTGGTAGATTTCCACTCCACTTTAAATGAGCTCTTCCTAAGAGACAGACTCAAAAGGATTATATTTATGCACACAAGGCTTGAAATAAGACATATCCTAACCTTTAATTATGAATCACTGCCATGGTATCTGAAAAGCAGCTGAAATCCTGGTGATGTTTTAAGAAGGTAAAATCCTGAGGTTTATTTAAGAAGGTTCTGTTACTTTAAATGTCATATACTGAAAGCCCTTGTTAATAAAGACTGGCACAGGTCACACTGTCAAGGATAAACAATCATTGCTAAATCCTTTGTTTCAGGCTACAGTGAAACCTAATCCCCATGGTGTTCTTGCCTGGCCATGCATGCATGTAGATATGCACCACTTTTATAGTACTAGTGCTTTCTTTCAAGCACGTTGCTCCTGACTGCAAGGCATTTGATTTCTGGTAATTAATCAGCTCATCATACATGCTGTGTTTCTCCCTCAGGCCCAACTCAAGTTAGTGATCCAAATCTGGCCCCGGGAAAAAAAGAAACCATTTATGTTCTTAGTGCACAGAATGAAACCCTGATAAACAGTGCTTGGCTAAACATTGAATTCAGATGGCATTTTTTTTTTTTTTTTACTAGCTATAAGTCCAGGTTTGGAGTTTGGGGTTTTTTGCAAGCTATGTCTGCTTTTCTTTGTAAGCTCTGTTTCCCCTGTCTGTCCTTTTAGAATGTCAAAAAAACCCCTTTGAAATCACCAAATGTGCCCTTAAATGAGACATCAACATCACTATTATTTTTGAGGTTTTATGCTTCAGCATCTGTACTCATTTCCTGAAACATTAATTTTTTAAACAACATTTTGTCACAGGTTTATTCGTCATCCTTTATCTTTGTGTTCTTTCATGTTAGTCTTGTCTGTATAAAACCTGGCTACTGATAATTTTATCAGATCCAGGAAACAACTACAGCCTGTGTTGGTAATTCTTCATGCCTAGAGATGTGGCAACTCTCATTCTTTTCAATTATGTACCAGTTGGCCCTAACTGCCATTTGAGGAGTCATGTGTTGTTACTAAAGATCCACGAGAGCATTAGAAAACTTAGCAGGCAAGCTCTCACTTTTTATTTCTTATGATTAAAATAATAACCTATATGCCTAACAAAGGGACCATGCCCAGCTAACGAAGACTACTGGCTCCCTCCTCTCCATCAGCTCATGGATTGTGATACTGCTCCTTGTTCTGCTAATGCATAAGGATTTTGAGTACTTGCTTCCTGCAGTGATGAGACATACAGCCCTGCCAGCATTATTTCTAGGCTATATTTTTTTGGCACAAATTAAGCTCTTTATGCCGCTTCTTTTCCCTATGGCAAAGGCAAGAAACTGAAAGGAATTATTTCACCTAATAGCTCCTTGCCTCACAGGGCTGTTGTGAGACTTAATTAATTAATGTTTGTAAAGTGCTTTGAGAGACTGGGATAAAAAGGTGCTATATATGCACTGATACAACTACAAAATATTGTTATTATTAATTCCCAGTCTGATACAAAGCCACTGAGTGAATGAAAAGCTGAACTGTAACCTCCAGCGCAAAAGTGGAGAAAGTTTGTCCAGCGTAAGGAGGGGCATTGCAGTGCATTTTTGTTTGTAAAGACTTGTGTATAGAGTTGTCTTTAAGCCATGGGTCAGCTTGACTAAGAATTCTTGCAAAACAGGAAAAAAAGAAAAAAGGTTTTTGAACATTACTACTGTGCTGTTTTTAATTTCTCTGTCTTTTCTTGTTCTAAGCATACCATCCAGATAAGGAAAATAAACCACACTGGGCTACAGATTAAGTCAAATATCAAAATCATTGCATGCTGACCGTGAAAACTCACTCATGCTGAACATTTGTGGGTTATCAGGATCAAAGAGCACTTCAATATTTATCAAAAAGCATAGCCCACCATGGTTTAGTCTTCATTAATGTGGTGTGTATTTGAAGAACTCAATAGAGCTAATGCAGTCCAAGCTAAAGCTGACATTTTTTTACTTAGGAAAACATTTATCCTCTTGAAGAGATATGTATCAGTTTGTAAATGTTGTGAAAGGGCAGAATAACATAAGGCTCACATATGCTATTGGGTTGTCTGAATGCAATAAGCTTTACAGAACTGAATTATGCTTTGTACATAGAGTCAAGAATGAACTTGTCACTTCTGTAATGCCAGTAAAGCTTATTTCATGTATAATGGGACATCCCGCTGTGCATAGATGATACAATTTTTCTAGTTGGATTTAAAAATATTAAAATGAAAAAGAGGCTAAATTAGGCTGTGAAAGCTTGGGTATGTGTGATACCAAGGGTGCACAACCAGCTGTAGGGAATTTTGGAAATACATGGCATTACTCCCCCTGCTACTTTTGGCTGATTTGGTTTCATGTCTGAACAAGGCCTCAAGGAGTTTAGCTCATATAAAAGACTGTCCCCCTTATATAGAAAGGAATATGGATCATAATGGGTGTTAGTTTTGATTTCCTGGCACTGGCTCTTCAGTCTGTTCTTACTGTGCAACTAATGCTCATATCCATGATGTTCTGCTAGGAAAGCATCATTTGAAAACTTGCCATGTTAAAACAGTAAATTAGTATTTCAAAATTAAAAGAAAAGAAATTATTTATGCATATAGATGACACGATAGACATGTATGTCAGGGAGAGAAATTGAAATGGAGATGATGGCACAGGACCTAGACTCCTGACTCAGCTTTTCTATCAATTTCTTCTCATAGCTTGAGCAAGATGTTGAATTTTTCCAGGCCTCAACAAAGTGTTGTGAATATTTTTCTTTTTTATCCATGTGAAATAGCAGGAAGTGAAGCAAAGGGGAGTAGGTATGTGGGACTGAGAGGATCATGAGTGTCAGAACAGCTAAAGAGAAATCAGGAGTTTGAAGCTTAAAGAAAAATAAAAGCCAAAGGCCAGTCAACAACTACTCGTTGGCTGTAGTTCAAGCCAGAGAAGTGTTCCAGGTGAAGGGAGTTAGGCACTGTTTACTGCTGATTTGCTCCATGTTCCATTCTGAATACCCGAAAATTTTCTTCTCTCGTATATAGTCTTAATGGCATAAGAAAGCTGGTGAGAACTATGGACACCCACTTCAGTGAAAGGTGCATATCCTTCTAGAATATCTTTAGAGTTATACTGAATCGTGGTAGGATCCAAAACTGGTAACTGATTCCTTCACTAGCTCCTCACTGGCTGTTGATTCTCATTTCATTGTTGTGCTACTTCTTCAACTGGGATAATAAAGAAAGAACGTACGATACTTGGAGTGCATGGTGATACGATGGAAAGTGAAGCATTACTGTTTACCATTTAAGGATACTTTATATTTAACACAGTTTAACACTATTTTTTGCATTTCATTTCCTTGCGGCCGAGGTCAACTCTCAAATTCTAACAGGAGGCAGTTTAACCAGACACTGCCAGTAATCTGCAGCCTGTGCAGATTTCCACATTTTGACCAAAGCCAGATTCTAGCAAGCTGCATAACAGTCTCATCCCATCGTACTTGCATAGCCTCCGTCTGCACCGACAAGTTGGCAGCGTATGCAAGTTACACCACATCACATCACAGCAATCAGTCAGGTGCTGGGGTAATAAGGCAAAGTAACAGCTCCTCAGCTGTAGGATTCCTGCTGGAAAGTCGGCTGTTAGTGGTGAGCGGGCTGGGCCACATGGAAGATGGGAAAGCTCCATAATTCCATGTGTCATTGAGGAGCACGTCAGAATGCTGATTGGAGACTGATCCAAAAAAAAAAAAAAAAGAAAAAAAAGAAAATGCTGGGCATTTTGCACCACCTGCATTAGAACCCTGTCAAGGGAAGAAGAGTGAATATCTGGATCTGCCTGCATTTAAATGTAAATTAGAAGGCAAATAAGAGCTGCAATGGGAGGAGAACAGAGGCCTCTAAAGGTTCAGTGATTTAGTTTGAATAGTTGTAACATAAGTCACTTACTTTTCAAAGGACCTGTGCACTGGTAGTTCTTATTGTTCTCTACTGTTTGAATTGTTTAGTCTTTCCAAAAATTATTTCACAGTTAGATGTAAATTGGGCCTTTGTACAGAGCTAAAAAAGAAAAGGAAAAAAATAACAAAAATTACCTTGGGAGAGAAAGAAAGAAAGAGAGTGTTACTGGAATTCTTTAGGCCCTTGATTTGTTCTGGTTTTGAAAGAGGGTTCAGCTGGGTTTTTTACTACCAAATTAGTTCCTCCATCTGCACAAAAGAGACTGGAAATCTAGGCTGCTTCCTGAGTTAATAAAGTAGAGGAGAAAGCACAACCAGAGTCTTATCTGAGTTTTCCCTCTGGCTTTTCCACCATACCATCCCTTTACTCCATAAACTTCCAGCAAGTTTAAAGGCTCTCCAGCAGCATAAATATAAGTGGGTTGTCTAAGATAAGGGACACTGCATGAAATGGAGAACATGAAAGCAAGCACACATCGAAACAGCCATCTGCTCAGCCTTGGAATAGGAACATTGCAGAGCTCATCTGTGCATTAGTGTTGCCATTTAATGCAGTTCCTAACAAAAATAGTTAATAAAATTCATGGCTGTAGCTGACTCACATTATAATGTCCTTCTAGAAAAAGCCTGTACCATTGCTCTGTGAATGTGTGCACAGAATAATAATATGTACCATAAAGCAAACCAAAGGTCTCAGGTTTCTGTTGCTGCAGATAGATGGACTCTGAGTTGACAAGTCAATTGGAAACCCCTTTTTGGCAGCAGGAAACAACCTGTTTTCCCAAAGCGTACCACAGCAGAAGTTGTCACCAAGCCTGGAAGCCATGTGTTCTTAATAATCAACAACTGTGCCAACAGAGTACGTATTGAAGAGGACGTATGGAACAACTGTTATTTACATCACTGGAAAATTGTTAAGAAATGGGATACAAGGTCAATGGAGTCTTAAAACACCTCATCATCATTATCTGTTTCTACTCTCAGTTATTTTGCACATGGTGGTCCACAATGAAACCTTTCAACATTTACCTTTTACCTAAGAGTTCACTTGCTGTATTGCTTATCAGTAGAAGTAATATTAAACTAAGTTGATGGCACATGGCAAATACCACAGTAAAGGTAATTACTTGCAAATAGATGCTGTGAGGCTGTTAAGAGCAACCATTGTATACAAACAGTACAATTTAATAGCTTACCCTACAAATCATTGCAGTCATTTTAGAACTGTCATTCTACAGAGAAATATTATTTCTATAGGCTGGCTCTCATTCTAAAGCATTTAAGGGATGTATTTCCTAAGTAAGATCTATTTCCACTTCATTTACATTATTAAATTAGGTTTCTCAAACAAATATTGTCAGCAGTATTAGTAAACAGTTCTTGTATGATTTACCGAAGATGAATTTGTGAATTCTCTGAAGGAAAAATTAGTGGTTTAAGATATACAAAAATTTGGAGGACACAATCCATTGCATCAACTATTTTGTCGGTTGCTGTAAGGTGATGTTGTCCCGTAGAATTCCAGAGAAGTTTTGTACTTTACACAGAGAGATAAGAATTCAGAAGTCTCTAAGTACAGAAAGACTGCAAAACAATGTATTTCAGAGTTTACAAAAATATTTGAGATTTACTTTTTTAAGACATTTAGAAAACAAGGTCTTTAACTGCAGGATATATTAAGGAAGTATTCAAAATATATGAAAGAGAACTGCAAAATGCTGGAATCTGTCAGATTTGGGGGACTCAGGCTTTGTGCGTGTCTGTGTGTGCATACATGCCTATGCTTGTGACGTCTTTGATTCAACTGCCAATGTAATTAACACACTACCATGGGAGACGGGGGGTAGTGTTTATTTTCCGAATCACAAACTCCTTGCTGTTGAGCCCATGGCTGTTTCAACCGGGTGTTTTAAAACATCTCATGCTGAACTATTTTATTTGGCATAAATAAGTAAATAATGTGTAAAAGAGGGGTTCTGACCTCACACTTCCTTCTTAGATGAGCTCCAAATTTTGAGGATATTGGGCTTGGACAGGGAGGGTATCTTGCATTGCCATGCTCAAATCTTTTTCATATATTTTCTCCTAAATGGCTCAGGGAACATTAATTGGGAATCAACAGCTTCTTAGTGCTTAAATTATGTTTGAAAAGGAAACTCAGGCTCCTAAAATACTTGGAATCTTTGGAAAATGGGATTATTTTCAAGAATTTATTCCCATTCACATTTTCCAACACATGGAGTCCCAGCACTGCCACAGGGAGTCACAGGAATGGGAGTTTACAGAAGCATTTAATTGCTGCTGGATCTTGGGTTACATGAAACAAGGTTCAAATCACAGTACAAGTGACACCTGTGGCAAAACTCTCAACAATTTTTGGAATTAATTGAAGGATGTGGGATGGAATAACAAGGGAAAATACCAAGCTTTACATATCAGATATTCACAGACTGGGGCTAAATTCTTTCTGAGTGTAACACAAATAAATGGATTCAGCTCAAATAAAATGATCGTTGACAAGTCCTTGTAACACTGTCAGTGGAGGATTTTTACTTATTTTAGTATATTAGTGTTTGCTACAAAAACTGGGGAAGTAGGAGATCCAGGTTCCCTTTCTTCCGTCTCACGCAAATTGAATCTATATCTGTCATCGATCACTTGTTGCTGGACTGGATAACAACTCTTGTTGGCTTCTACTTAAAAGTACAGGACAAAACACTGTGAAAATAAAATAAATGGGATCCACTTTTAAAACTAAGATTATTGGAGAAGCAGATGATCACAAAAAGAAAGCCCAGGGAAGACTTTTATTTACTTGAGCTAAATTCTCTATTCCAGAAATTTTTCATTATCTTGATTTTTACCCTTCTAGTTAAGAATTGTGAGATTGATGGACATTTAAAAAACATTCATGGGATAGAACATGCATAGGTTTGTATTCTGTGAGTAGAGCTTAGATGTGAAAGGGCTGAAGAAATTGCTGCGAATCAATATAATACAGAATCTAAACATGCAAGTAGATTAAACAGATGTGACTACTAATTAATGAGGTAAACTGAAAAGAGAGAACTGAAGGTTATTCCTACTTGTAAACAGTCTCCAACATAACTAGCAAATGAAGAACGTTTAATCTTTTCTCTCCCTACGGTGTAGTGGTGCCGACTAATCCGCCACTGATGCGTCGTACTTGGCTCTCCGTCTGCTACACACTCAAAGTTTTTGCCACTATCTTCTTGCTTAAAAGCTGCACAGAAGTTTATACATCAGTGCAAACAATGTTAAAATGTGCCCAGCTAATCACTGAAGGCATTGTCACAGAACAGAGGAGAGATGCAGACATATCAGATGGTCTGGCAACAGTAGCATAATCCAATCATTCATTAACATAAATTAAAGCTACAATGCTGCAGGCCTAAGAATTGAAAAAAAGTTGGAAATCTGGAAGTTAAAAGGACCTGGGTTTGCAGGGAAATTTCAAAGCATTGTCCTACACAAACCCTGCCTGCCTGAGCCAATGGACAGGGAATTTCATTTGCCTAAAAATGGAGGCTTTGAAGAAGCTGATTAACACAGAGTTCAGCCTGGTGTTACGGGCTAATGAAATGACTAGATCAAGCCTCTGTTTTGAGACTGAAATAATAATGTAGTAGCACCTTCTCACATAATTTATTTTGTTTCTTAAAGAAAGCAGTTATCTTAGAAGTAATTAAGGTGCTTCTCTGATTCTTGAAGCCTGCACATTATACTCAGGGTGCAGTTTTTCGTTCTGCATTGACGTGTTGACTGCTAACTGTTGTGGGCTTTCTGAAAAGCTGAAAAGCAGTTCAGAGTGACTGGAAGGCAAGTTTGTGCTTAAAGAATAGAAATGCCTCTTCTCACGGTGCCACATTTATCCAGTTCAAGGTTTTTTCTCTAAGATGTGCTATATTTTTAATCCCACAAGAACTATGGTAGCAAATTTTTGTAGCACGTGAAGTGGGTTGTACAAAGGGATTTCACTCACTTGTGCAGAGAGTGAATTTCTCTCTGCATTCTTGTGCCATAGGAAGTTTCCATTGTATCTGGAATTGTCAAATCCACTTGCAGCCATCTACCTATTTGAAACACAAAGTTCTGATTTAGAAGCAAATGACAGATGAAACATTCACATACTGAAGAATAAACTGACTGTATGGATTTCATAAACTTATTACATTTTATATCTTTTATTTAGAAGATACTTAGTTAATTTATTTGTGCCAAATTCGAATTCTTATTTTCAACAAAAATCCAATATTCCACTGTGTTACTACACATAGCATCTAAATACATCAAAACGCCTACATTTAGTCTTTTAGATACAAATATGACTCTCATGATTAGCCAGATTTGCTGGCACTTCTCTGTTTGCCAATTTAGCAATATCTCTGTTTTCTTTTCAGCCTCCTTTTATTTGGACCTCTTGCCACTCCAATGAAGCTATCACTTTCAAAAATGCTGTATTTGAAGTTATGCAGAAAAATCACATATGTATGTGATTCATGGACTTTTTAGGAAGATAGCAATGTTTCTCAATGGAAGTGTGTAAATACTTTAACCCTAGCCTGTGTGTCTTAGTACAATTTAAAGTGTTAACTAAGATTTATAAAATCTTATTTTTGGCTACTATGCCTACTTTCATGTTGTAATTGCTCTTGAACTTTGCTGAATGATTTGAAGTCTCTCTCTAAATGTATACTGTCTTTTTGCTTTCCCGTTGCTCATCTTACTGGACCTTGCAAATATTTGAGTGGTGTCCCTCAGATTGCACTCAATCAAATGTTTATCACGTTCTTAATTTAATACTTTTCAATCTATAATATATGCTTCAAGAGATTTCTTCAGCTCTTTTGCTGAGAAAAAAAAAATTAAAGAGAGAAGAACCTTTCTGGATGAGGAGCCTTCTAGTTGGGAATAACAGCTTCACTCTGTGCTTGACCTAGAAGGAATACTCAATAGTAGAGAAAGCCTATATTTGCCTTTCTCATTGGTACATGAGAGTTTCCTTCCCTTTGTTACAGAATGCACTATATAACATTTGACTGCAATAACTGATTTGACAGACTCAGCTTTTATTATCATTGGCATTCTGTTATTGTTGAACAGGAAGCTTAGCTTGGCTCCAAAGCAGAGTGCCCTAAAGCCTGACTTTGGATGTGCCTTGTAGAGAAGACAGAAATTTCAAGAAGAAAACACTGCATGTCCTGGCAGTGTGCTTGGGCAGCATTTCAGTTTTGGTGGCAGGAAAAAGAACTACTGACAATAAAATAAAATTTTTTTTGAGATGACTCTCTGTCTAATGGTTCCTTATAAGTTTGTTGTCTATATACTGATCCAACCTGACTCTGCACAGGTTATCATTTGAAAATTGCCCAGATGCAAAAATCATACGTATTTAGGAAGTGATAAAATGCAATGCATTCAAGTGCTTTGTGTAAAATAAAACCTGCAAAACAACACTTAGCCATGGGATTTATTAATGAGTATTCCAAGCATGTGTTAACTACAAAAACACCACTATGAACTACTCAGTACAAAATGAATAAACAATCTAAAGGAAAATGTAACCTGAATGATTAATAATGATAATAGCTTTAACATAGTTCTCTCCTTTTCCCTGTCTTTTTGCCTCACAAAGACATACTGTTTGATAGCTCACAGCTTAAGGCTGACCAGCTGCATATACATAACTTTTAAGCAGTTAAATGCTTAAACTACCCTGTTGTTTCTTCTAGATTCTCAGCTGCCTGGGATTCCCATTTTCAGATATCAGCCCATAATTCTGATCTTGAACATCTCTAATAGTTATGCAGTCCCCAGACCTTTTTCCCCAACAATGTAGGATACATTTTTTTCCCTAGGGTTATAATTTTCCTGGAGCAAGACATCACTATTTCAACAGGAAGGCAATAAAACATTTCTGAACATTCGAAACGGCAGTCTCCCCTGTAATAGATCCCTATTTATTTTTAACAGAATCAATAGTTGTTTGCAAGTAATTGCGCACTGCAGTCTGTAAGTAAGGGAAGATTGAGAGCATGCAGCTCTCTCACGATTCAGGTATAGTAATCTGATGAAGCCTGTGGCTACTTTCTGTGAAATCCACAGTGCCAGCTCTTTCAGCAGGTTCATAAGAGTGACCTCTTTCCAGATGGCTCCATATATCCCTTATGAAATCCATCAATACAGTAAACTTCCTTTGCCTAACCTCTGCATTGATTGAAGTTAAGTACTGCATTTGCTAGTAGAACTCAATGAAGCTAATAATCACACAAGTGCAGCTCAATGTTTCCTATTCAACAGACTTCAAAATACCTGAATATCATCATAATTGGTCTGCAGTTGAGTATATTTCTATCTTCATCTTAGAAGAGGATGAAGCATCCCCTTTTATACTCAAGTAACTCTCACTCATCATACCCAAGTAGATCATGAAAGATTTATACTGGCCAGTTGTTTTCTTTTATGGAGAGGATACTTGAATAAAGTGTCTTTGAATCTAAGCCTAACTCTTCCTCTTCAGCTTCTCCACCATGCACAGTTGCTTTGGCATAAGTATTAGTGAATCATATGCAAAATATTGGTTTGGGGTTTTATTTTCCCCCATGGAATAACATTACTACCAAAGCTGGAGCATTATCTCTGAATGGAATTTGACTTTAATAAGCATTAAAATCTAAAAGAGAGAAAGGCACAGTACTGTCAGCTTACAAGGCTTTTGCTTTCAGGGAGCAGTCGCATTGTTCATTCTTATTCTAATAAGGTGTTCTCTTGAGAGGGGTTGGGTTATATGGTTGGGGTAAAAAGCTGTTAGTGGAAGGAACTGCCGAAAGATGTACAGCTCTCAATTATGGCAGAATTTTTATTTATTTTGACTTATAGTAAGAGGAAAAAACCTACCTGCTCTTAGACTTCTATTACTTCAAATGCAATAGATGTATACGGGCTATGCAATGGAATCCCTGAAAGGATGTTCGTAACACAAGACAATGCAAACTAAATGACTTATAACACTAGTTTGCACCTTGCATGGACGTAACTGAAGGGGGTTTGTGGGCACCCCTAGGATACATATTCTGTGTTGGTTGCATGAAATGATGCAATGTCTTGGAGAATCTATCAAGGAGGCAAACAATAAAAGCAAAGCTGTGCTGAGAAAAGGAGCATAGAACAAATTTAAGGATTAAACAGGATACAAAACTTCTGTGAACTATGGAGCAAGATATCGCCATAGGCCTTCTAGTCTCTATCTTCTGTTGGTGAAAAATGAGTCAAGAACACCGCAAATATATTAAGTTCATTTTAATTAGATTTATCTACTTAAACAGAAGAAAACATCTCCAGCAGCAGATCAAATCCTAATGAAAATTGTTCTACTTTGAAAGAAGCTGTGCAAAGCCCTTCATTCAATGCCATTGGCCTTTTAAAATACATACCAAATGAAAGGTACAAAACAGGGTTTTGGGATAGTCAAATTCATATTTGTGAATTGAATATTTTATACATCTATCTGTCTAGCCTATAACAGAAACATGCATGCACAGGAACAAGGAATGTGTTTAAGACACTAATTCAGAGAGTGACATAGCCACTGACTCCTGGGTAGAATACAGATGTTTTGCTATCAATGCCAGCTGCTACATGCTTCTAGAGAAAGAATGATTTTTTTTTTTTTTAATGAGACACAACACAAGTGCTTCAGCTTACATGACATCACATGAGATCAATCAGCTAAAACTGCAAGTAACTAATTGAAGATATTTCACAGTGTCCCAAATTTAAAGAAATGGCTTATCAGAAGAGAAGAAACATTTCAAAGTTATTCTTGAAAGCAGAAGACAAGTCTATACTGATTAAGTTACATTCAAAAATAATATTATATCATAATAGCATTTTTTTAATGAAAGGGTGATGACAAGGTATTGCAGGGGGAACCCTTTTCTGGCAAATCCTTTGTATTTCCTTATCTTTGGAATCTGCTTCCTT